>JAQOOD010000006.1:16095857-16694903 GCA_029633175.1 Citrus glauca
CATCTATAAAGTTAATAAAATATTTATTATCACCTCTTGTTTGAATGGATTTAAAATCACAAATATCACTATATATTGAATCAAGTGGTTCGATGTTTCTTTTAATTATTTGGAAAGATGACCTAGTTAGTTTTGCCTCAACATAAGTTTCACACTTATGTCTGAAATTAATTTGGAAATTGGGAATATGCTTCATGTTAATTAATTTACGCAAATAATTAAAATTAACATGTCCTAATCTACCATGCCAAAGATGAAAAGACTGAAGCAAATAAGCAGAAGAACTAGCTTTATTATTAATTGTTGGTTTCAGAGTTATTATATTGAGCTTAAATAGTCCATCATTAACATAATCCTTTCCCACATACATCCTTTTTTTTTATACAAAACTACCCTATCTGACTTAAACACCATTCGGAAACCACGTTTGTTCAACAACAATCCAGACACCAAGTTCTTCCGAATTTCTAGCACATAAAGCACATCGTTCAGTGTCAGTTCTTTCTCAGACGTCATCTTTAAAATCACCTTCCCTTGACCCTCAATCTCAGACGTAGCTGAATTCCCTATGAATAGCTTCTCTCCATTGCTAACTGGTTTCAAATGAAGTGAACAACCCTTTATCTGAGCAAACATGTCTAGTTGGTCCCGTATCAATCCATCATTCTCTTAAATTAGAGCCAACCATATTCACTTCTGAAACCACTGCAGAGAGGTTTATGTCTGAAACATGTTGAGTGATGTTTTCCACCACATTTGCCTCTCGCTTCTTTTTAGGCAACCTACAATCCGAGCCTTGTGACCCATCTTATCATAATTAAAACATTTTCCTTGAAATTTTGTTTGCTTCTTGGAAATTTCTCCCTTTTGGACCCAATTTTTTATTTTATTTTTAGGTCCATGTTCAACAAAATTTGCCTTTGCCATAGAAATAACCCCTCTTCTTTCTGTATTTCTGTTATCTTCCTCAATTATGAGCTTAACAACCAACCCTTCAATATTCATCTCCTTTCGTTTATGCTTCAAATATCTCTTGAAATCTTTCCATGCAGAAGACAATTTTCAATAATTGTGGCCACTTGAAAAGTTTCACTTAGATGCATCCCTTCTGTAAGAATTTCAGATAATATAATTTGAAGCTCTTGTACTTGACTTATTACAGTTTTAGAATCCACCATTTTATAATCCAGGAAGCAACCAACAACAAACCTTTTGGTACCCGTGTCCTCAGTTTTATATTTCTGGTCTAAGGATCCTCATAACTCCTTGGTTGTTTTCTTTCCTATGTATGCGTTATACAGGAATCACTAAGGCCATTCATTACATAATATTTACACAAAAAAATCTGAATGATGCCATGCATCAATTGCACTCGCAACTTGAATATCTGTTTCACTCTCTTTGGGTTTAGGAGCATCCTCAGTCAAGAACCTCGCAAGGTTCAACGTGGTCAAGTAAAAGAACATCTTTTGCTGCCAACGTTTGAAATTCTGGCCATTGAATTTTTCTGGCCTTTCCGCATGATTGACAGGAATTGCCACATAGGCTGGTTCCTTCACAACAAATGGTGCAACAACAGAGGATGAAATAGGGACATACAGAACATCATCAACGGTTTCAGTTGCCATCTCAATGATAGTTAAATCTGTTTTAAGATTGTAAGAATAACAAACATAGTGAGATAACAATTTGAATAGTAGCTAATTTAAACAACAATGTAGACCAGCAATCGGAAAACAATAAATGAAGAACAGAAGAAAAAGGAAACTGAAACAGAAATATGAACCCTAGGCTTGCACAAGACAGTTTTCTTAAATAAATTTACCACCTCTTAGAGTGCTTTTAGATCTGTTAGTATCTGTTTCCCAAGATACAACGGGTACGAACTTCCGGCCAAGCACAGCTAGAAATTTTTGCGAACCACAATAGCGAACTCGATCAGAGAATACAGTAGACGAAGACAGAGGGAAAACAAGTGTTCTAAGTGTCTAAAAAATAGAAGAGGAGGTTGCCTTTTTATAGTCACGTGAGGATATAACAGCTGCTTTGTAATGAATTTCTTAATTCAATATGTTTTATTTAATTGTTATAACAGCCAATTCAATGAATTGATTTCAAAATTGAATTAAAAAAAACGTGAATTATATAACAACTAAAAAAATAATTGTTGAAGCTATTACAAATCCTTTGAATTAAAAACGTGAAACTGTTACAATATGTGCCAAGCTTGCATGGATGATTTTGGGCTGACACTCGCGTACGCAAGACGCGCGGGCGCCCACACGAGTTCAACCAAATCGGTCTTGGATTTGCACCCCCCTGCGCACGCGCGTGTGAAAAGAGTCTCTATCTTTATAATTCTTACTCATGCATGGTTAAATGTTTATATATAAACACTAATCTCTAAGCTTTTTTTTCTCATGTAGGATAAGTCTCATTTTCTTTCAAATTTCTAACTTTAAGGGTGAACTTTAAGAGACAATTTCTCATTCACCCAAGCACCATTTTGAGAAAATAAGATTATACTTTTGAAGTATCAACGGAATAGAATCCGAACCTCACAAGATTTTCCACTTTCGTTAAGTGGGACCCACTCAAAATGTGCCCTCAAAATAGCATATATACATGCTATTTTTTCAACAGAGTTAACATTAGGTTATGAATTTTTGAATGTAAAACACAAATCTAAAAGTTTCTAGACATGTTTGATTGTCTCTTAATATAAATTTATTTAAAATTGTTTTACATCTTTAAAATTTCTAGAATTTGATATATTATTTCTTGATGTTTCTTACTGTTGTAGAATCAAGTGGTCTAATTTTTATGAGTTTTATTAAATATTTTATGAATTTTTTAATTCAAACTACCTCTATTTTTATCACTATTGGACAGTATGGCTATTTGCATGTAAATTTCTTTTTACAATGTGTTTATGATTTGATTCATTTTTTTTTTGATTTTTTATATGAAATGCTGCCCATGTTTATGGTTTCTTTTCCTTAATTAGCTTGGTAGAAATCAATTTGTATAGGACGGTCATATTTAGACTAGCTTTGATGGTTTGGTGCTTATGATTAGGCTTGATTATGTTGGATTTATATTAAGGTCAGAATGAGTAGTAATACTGATAAGAATATGTATGATGTTTTAGGATGAGAGTAAGGCTCGTGGCTGAAATTACTATTTTTTTTATTGCTAGAATTAAGGTAAGTAGATTCATGCATGGTATATGTATTTTACTATTAAATTACTTTTAATTTGAGGTATGTATTGAATAAAAAGCATATGAAACTAATTTGTTTAAATCTATTATAATATTTTGTTAAGTAAAAATCTTTTTTTAAATTATTTGCAACAAAACTTTATTTATTAAATACTTGTTTATAAATTGTCTTAAAATGAAAACCTTTATTAAATTATTTTAAGTCAAATATTTTGAAATAATTATCAAATAGCTTACGAATAATTAAAAGTTCAAGGATAATTTCAAATGATTTGGCTCAATGTACGTAGTGATGTTATGTTATGTTATGGAAGGATAGCCGGATTTTGTGCATCTATGATATTAATGTTAATGATTCCTGCGGGGTACAATACCCTAAATAATGTTATGTCGCCGGGTCACCAAGTCTACAAGTGATACTATGTAGCATGAGCTAATTATGTTTTAAGTGTATTCAAATGCTTTTATTCTGTTTAAATGATTTAAATTACTTTATGATGTTTTGATTTATTTATATTGCTAAATGATGATTTACAAAGGTAATTTCTCTTATTACTATGAATATTTACGAAATTCAATCAATTATATTTTAATGATTTTTTAATATTATGCGTGAATTTACTTACTGAGTTGACGACCTCACCCCCTCGTTACCACATTTTGCAAATAGAGTTAGATGATTTGAGCTTATGGTCATAGGAGGAAGAATAACAACTTGGTTTCTTTTGGGGATTAACATTATATCAATAAGTTTTTAGTGTTAGCCTATATGGTTATAAAATATTAATTTTGATGATAACAAACCGCATGTATTAGATAAACAATAAATTACACATAATGTTTTTTTAAACAAGAAAATGATTTTATGAAAAGTGGTTGTTTTCAAGGTTATGGTTTAAATTGAAAAGTTTTGAGAACTTTGAAATCAACAAGTATTGTTTTAAAATTCTAGAATAAAAACTGCTAACCAGAAAATGAAAAGTAGCAAACCAGATGTTCAAAAATTCAAATATTTGAATATAATAGTAACATCAGGCGGCAATCCAATTAACACAAAGCGGCAAGTCGGTTACCGCTAGAAAGTCAATAACGACTAGTTTTTTGCTCCAACTATAAAATGACTTAAATAAAATTCAATTAAAAAGATACAACCATTGTTATCATTGAGCATTCCTCTGCAATCTAAGTATAAAATTTGTGTATTCATTTAATTCATTCACACATTTAGCTTTCATTTGTAATCAAAATACATTGTGTGAGAGAAGTTTATTTGTAATCCTTTTTGTAAAATCAAGTTGAGTGGCTATTAGTATTAAGATACACTTAGGATAAGAGATTGAGAATAATCTCTTGTTGTAAACGTTTATTGACACTTTAGAAGTCAATTGTAAAAGTTGTTGAATCCTTGGAGGCTCGTTTAGTGAAATCCTTAAGTCTGGCGAGCTTGGAGGTATGGACATAGGCACGGTTGGCCAAATCATGTGAAAATCACTTGATTGCTCTCTCTTACACTATCTCTTTATTTTTCATTGCACATTAATTTTTTATTTCAAATTGTTGCTTTATTTAAATTGTATTAAGTTTTAATTGGTTAAATTTTTAGAAACCCTAATTCAAGCCCTCTTGGGTTGCCTAGTGTCATGGCCTGCTTGTATCCCATGTTGTGCCATGCGGCCTTAGGTGCCAAATTCACACTCTCTTAGGCCTAAGTTAGCCTTGCACTCAAATTTATTGCTGGATTCGAAAACCAGAATGTATATTCACTCAAACTCACACAAGATGGGGAAAAGGACTTGTATTGCTTAATGAAATGTTTACAAGCTATGTGTGCTATGATGCTTGTTATGTTACTTGTGTTGTGTTATGTGTTGGCCAAATGAGTTCTCCTCCCCCCCATATAGAGTACAAGAGAGTGGTGTTAAGCCTCAACTACTACCCACCACCTACCCATAATAAATACATAAGAAATGTCTACACTACATGAGTCTATAATCATCCATGGGTCAGGCTATGCTACTTAGAGGCTCGGGCCATGACACTAGTTAGTATTTCAATTAATATTTTAGCTTCCTTTCGGATGATATTCATTTAGGAATATGTTATCTTATTATTTATTTTCTTTTAGAGGCTTAGAACATTTGTTATTGGATATTATTTTGAAGGTTTTAGAAGTAAGAATGATGAAATGTAATTTCACTTCAATTTTACCATAGCACCGTCTTAGTGGAAATAGAGTGTTACAATTGTTATTTTATTTGTCTCAAAACTGTTTAATTTTGTGTCGATGATTACAAACAAGAATTATCTTGGGGGGGGGGGGGGGTTGTTTGGTACCCCTGATTACATGGGATTGCATTGCATTAGGAATGTAGCCCCATATTTGGAGCACTAAACTGTTGCATTAAGCAATTGGACTCGTTAGCTAAACCTAACATTTACTATTTAATATTATAATTGCCGCATTAGCTTAGTTTTTTTTCATTTATAATAATAAAAAATTAATATAATTTTGGATTTAATGTTATATTATATAATATTGTATTTTACTTTTTTAAATTTTAATTTTAATTTAAATTAACAAATTTATTATTTAATAATATTATATTATATTTTGATTTTTATTATATTAAATATATAACTAAATAATGTATTACTGAATTATATTATATTAACTAATATAATAAAATTGATTAATCTTTAATAGGTTAATATAACTAATAATAAATATTTAAATATGAATAATATTAATTGAAAATTAATAATGTAAATAATTACTGGATTATTTAACACAATTCATTTTCTTACTGAATGAATTATATCACTTTATTATTTTTTAATTATTTTGTGATATGTATAAACTTTTATTCTATCATCCTAAGATGATTTTTGAACTAATCTTGAAGATTTTAACTATTTATTTATGTTATTCAATTATTTAGAGATTATTTGATTAAATTATTTACTTCGATTTTTATTTCACAGGTTATATATTTAGAAAATTCTGAAAAAACACATTTCAAAATTTTAAGACTATAAGTTTCAAAAGAATTATGATTTTTTAAATATTTGTAATAAAAATGTTAAATTTCTAAAATTTAAGACTTTATATTTATTATTTTAAGTAATAATAAATATTTTTTTCTAACTATATAATTTAATCAATTACAAAAAAATTAATATAGTATAATATTAAATATAATATAATTAAAAATTAATATTATATTATATAGCACTAAATATTATATAATATTATTATAATACAATGTTAATATAATATAATATAATATTACTATATCAAAATAATATAATACTATAAAATACGATATAGTGTGCCAAACACACCCTCAATGTATTATAGCGGGAATTTGTTTGACGTATTGCAATTGTTCAATGAAATGTCTCATTGAATTATAATTTTTTTATTTCTTAGTTTGAAACCTTTTTTATTTGTTCAAGATAAAGGCTCGCTACATTGCTTATGTAAATATAAAATGGAAATTATGTTATATGGTCCTCACAGCACTTTACAAAAACCAGAATTAGAGTTGCACGGGCCTATAAAAATACCGAACAACCCTGATTCTTAGTTCGAATCCAGAATTTACAAAATCCAGGCGTCCGTTCCTGAGGGGGAGTCTGACTCTATATGGTCTCAATTATTTCTAAAATCACAGTTGTTCCTTTGCGTTCCTGAGGGGGAGCCATTTTGTGCAATGGAGAAGCTGAAATCACTGGTTCCAAACAATCTTAAGCAAATGGTGGCACATAGCACTCCTGATGATCTTCCTTTAACATCTTCCTCTCTACTCGACTTCTTCCTCAACTTGCAGCAGTTTCACCAAGTAATGTCTCTTTTCTGTTTTCTTTTTATTTTCATGTTGGACAAATCTTTACTTATGTTTTATTTATTCTTAGATTGTCAGAGACTTGGCGGGTCAAGAGAGTGGTCTCTGTGCCAAGAACATTGACTCTGCTTTGGAACTGAAGCAAAAGGGAAATCAATATTATTTGAGCGGAGATTACATTCATGCATTGAGCTGCTATACAAAGGTCTAAATCATGATTCCTTCTTTACCCCAAATCAGTTTTCCTTTCGAACTTGTTACCTGTGCAGATACTACGAAAATTAATTTACCTCATGCTTAATTCAGTCATAAATGTGAATGCATGAATGTGGGGTGTTTTTTCTATTATGAAATCTTAGGAAATTTCTTTTTAAGTGAGTGGAAATGGCTTAGGCTGCAGGGGTCAACAAGAATATTTGAATTTAAAGAGGAGTTAATTACAAATCTGTTTTGAACAAAGAATAAGTGATTGAGAGTGAACTAAGAAATTGAGCTAGGAAAATGAGGGATGGCTTTGTCGATTATGTAACATTATACTTGCAATAATGGAGTATAGAACTCTCCTTGATCATCCACTTGGTTTTCATATCCGAGATCTCTTATATTCCAAAGTAAAAAGCAGAAATCATGTATTTAGCTCTCTGGGGATGTACAGTTACATATCAGTTGATCCTTTTATTTATTCTTTTCTCTGTTCTGATAATTTGTGGAACAGGCTCTGCGTGTTGCTCCAATGGATGCCAATGACAAGGACAGGAATTTGGTTGCAACATTGTATGTGAATAGGGCTTCAGTATTGCAAGTGAGTCCGGTTTCTCTCACCATCTCAGTATGTAGGTCAGTGTGTGGCTTGCATAAAATTGAATTACCTCGTAATTCAGTTGAAATAAAAAACCATGAAAGTTTATAGGACTGCCATCTAGTCCCCTTGTGTATCTGTTATCAAATTATGTTATTAATGGTCGCACTCTTTAGCTTCACCGAACTTCAAAATTATGTGCAACGGCTGAGAGATTTGGGCTGGTGCATCAGAGATTGATGCATCTAGGATTACTGTTTTTGAGCCCCATGTAATGCCCATACTGATGGTGCAAGAGTAGTATCTTTTACCACATTACCTTATATCTTCATCGTTTTAAAAGAGCCAAGTTTAACTACTTTCCACTTGGCTTGTTTATAGTTTAGACGGAAATCAATTGTGAGCCTGTTGAATAATGTAAATCATCTGAATGAACCAAAGCGGGCTTTTATTTTCTATTTGAGCTGACTTATGCCATATATGTTAGGCTATTTATTTTTTTTTAGTTATTGATCCTACTACTTGTTCAAGTGAATCTATAGTAGACTGGTTTACGAACTTATCGTAGCAAGAAGTTAGGGCAAGCAGACATTGTTATAAATAATAATAATAATAATAACAAACAATAAATAGAGAACGGTGTACGCATTATTTGCAAAGATATAAAATATATATCGTTGGGAGAATGTTCACTTTTCAATCTTTATATCGATTTAAATCTTCTATCTTCCTAAGCTCATTTATTGATTTATTACAGTGTTGAAAACCTTTTTTAGAAACGGGATCATCTAGTGGAGTGCCTACGAGATTGCAATCGAGCTGTTCAAATTTGTCCAAGCTATGCAAAGGTATTATACTTTTCGGATTTATTACATAATTCTGATAGTGTATGTTTTTAAAATAACTCAGATTGATTGAACATAAAATTTTAATATGTCCCTAATGGGATATCCCAGTAGTTGTTTAGACCATTGGCAGTAGAAGGAATATCAATCCTTCTTCTGTTCGTATTATGCGTTGGACTGGGAACCTGAAAAAATACATATCAGATTTTACTATGACTAATTATGTTGCAGTGCACTTCATCAGTTGGCTTGAGTTCTTGAGTTGAAAATGTCTAACGTGGTATCAAAGGCAAATCTAGTTTTGTACACCAATAAGAAATGTAATCTATCTTTTATATCTTTTATTAATCTTTCTGATGTATAATCTCTTAAATATAAGCTCAAAATGAGAAGTCACATGTGTTAATTTTGTCACTAGCATCAGTGTGAACGTGATAAGTGCATAATTTTCGAGGAAATTTTGTGGTGTTAATATCAATGTTTTGGTTTGAAAATCTTATCCGCCTACACCGTGATTGTGTGTACATCAAGTTCAGGAACTTATTTTGAAAATTGATTAAAAGCCTACAATATGTAATTTTTGTCCCTTTTTTTAAATGATATTGTCTCTTTTCTGTTACTTTGTACTAAATAATGTACACTTTTAAACCAGATGTATGAACCTAATACTAAGGAGACATAATGTAGGGAGATGAAATATTTTCCCTTTCTTTATCGTCTAAGGAAAATTAGATTTATTAGCTTCAGATCTGGCTTGTGATGCATATTACAGATATGCTATGTATATTGGAAGGATCCAATCTTTGGTGGAGGTGGAGGTTCACTATGATACTAGCTTCCACAGATCACGGCATCCACATTTGGTTGTCTATGTTGAAGGAGGGCAAAGACAAAATTATCAATCAAGGTTTCTTAAATTAAATAATATAATGAAATGTAAGTTTGATGTAATGAAGTATATATATGCTATTCTGAATGCGTGGAGATACATTGAGTCTGAACATATTCACATTTCAGTCCAATCCTTGATACTGGAATTAAATTAAACTCTCAAGAAATTGAGTTTGGCTCTGAAAGGTTGGACCTCTATGATTACTACTTTGACTTTCCTTTTTAGTACTTTGGCCCTTTTTCTTTTATCTTCTCTTAGCAAAACAGGAAATAGTGTTCCTTGTCGATAATGTAAGCTTGTGTTTAACATGTGCTTCCCACTTTATTGTGCATTCACATGTATTTCATTTGTAGTTGCATCTCCATGTGTCCACTCATAATCCAAAAGAACTTTCAGGGGAAATTTGTTCAGATTTGGTATTATTATGTATGCTTATCATACATAAGGATAGAAAATGTTACAATCTCTATTCTAACGCCCTTTTGGATTTATATGATGGCATACTCTTATTCATATGACAGCTTCTGTCTATCACCAAAAATGACATTTTCCTCTCACAGGCATGGTACAGGAGAGGTAAGGTGAATGTTTCTTTGGAAAATCATGACGATGCAGTTCATGACTTAACTATTGCTAAAAATAGAGAGTCTTCATTGGCTGGAAAGAAGCAGATAGAAAGTGAACTGAAGATAATTTTGGACCAGTCTAATAGAACAAGCAATAAAGTGGTTCAGCACACCAAGAACAATCTCAGAGGTTCAGGTAAGTGGCTTTTACCATTGGGCAGTTTTAGTGTATGTTTTGACTTTATCATTATCATTAATTTATATAGCACCTAGTCTTATGTAAATTGTTAAACATATATTAACCATTTTGCTTCTGTATCTAGGAGAAACTATATTTGATTCCTAAAATTGTGAATTTGATGACACTGTCTGCCCTTTATTTCCCTATAAATCACATCATAGCAAGCACACACCAGTGTAATGTCAATTCTATGTTTATTAACTATTTTTGGCTCTTTATTCATATTTTCTTTTTGCACTTTGGTTACATTTACAATCTTATTTTTATTTCAATTTTATGATCAGCCAAGCTTTCTTCTCAAAATCAATTTTTTCCCTAAGGTGTGGTAATGCATTTGGCAAGCCTGCAAGAAATGAGGGCTGTAAATTTTGTATATTTGTCCTTCATCTATCTAAATTTTTTCCGTCTTGTCTTTTGTATAATAACATAACTTCGTCATCATGACAGCACCATGACTAGTAAAACAGTCCATTATCTCTACTGATAAGTCATAGGTATGCCTAGTGAAGTTCATTTCTGTCCAAATTGTACTTATTGAGATCTTTTGTTCATCAATAGCAAATCTAGGAAAGAAAGAACCTTTTTTCTTCCTTCAACCCCATCAGATTATGAAGATGTGAATGCATCTTTCTATAAGAATGCTTTGGGTTTCAAGGAACTTCAGTGTAACATTTGCATGCTCTGATTCCTTGGTTAATTTTATTGTATTTTGTTATTCCTAATATATCAACTTGTAATGAATGGTGTTCTTATTTTGATTGCATGACTAACATGGTACCTGCATTTGTTACAGAGGAGTCAGTCCAAGTCCAACTACAGTGTGTTACTACTCCTGATAAAGGAAGGGGCATAACTTCACAGTATGACATTCCTGAAGGTTCCTTGGTGCACAGTGAAGAACCATATGCTGTGGTATTAACTTTTGTACATTTTGTCTCTCCTATAATGCTTACTTTAGTTGAATTCTGATCTATATGCTTAATGGAAGCCCACTTGTCTCTTAGAATAAGCATATTGTGATGTCCAACTAAAGCTATCATCTTATTCAAGCCTGGTAAATGACAGATGTACTAAAGTTATGACCAAAACAAAAGTTTTCACAGTCAAGAATATGGAAGATGACTTCCAAAGAACTTTCTACAGTAGATAATATAAAACACATGCTAATGTTCTCACACAATCTAATTTGCCTTCAACTGATTCAAGCACTGTGAATCCATGTGCTAATGTACTCACACAACTTAATTGTTTCGTTTCTTTTCCCCATTGACATTGGAGAAGTACTTGATGTTTCCATGAGAGTCAGAAACATGTCTTCTGATCCTCGTCTAAACCACAACAATTATTCCCTATTCAGTGTCCAACAGTATATTATAAGGCTAGATCAAGAGTACTTATAGTTTACATAATTTTATTACATGATTTTTTTCACAATTGGATTAGTATACTGTAAACTATTAATATTGTGTCTCACATGTGCATATTGATTATGGAGCATTAATTACGCACATCAGATTCGATCTCAACCATTAAAAGTGCAATAATCCAATGGTAATATAGTGCCACTGTGCATGTAATGGAGGAAAATAATAATAACATTAAGGAAAGGAGATGGAGATTGAAAACTTGGAGGGTTTTCAATAGGTTGGATTGTGTCCTTGCAAGTATGGGCTCTCCATATAGAGGACCATGAAGTGGATCTTTTGTCATCTTTCAAGTCTTGTTTTTCACTGGAATAGAGTGGGTGCCTTGTCATGTGGATATTGTTGTTGAACCATTGTCCTAATTTGGCCCTTTCTGGGTTTTATTGATTGGACCCTTCACATTTGTTGTGTAAGGTATTAACCTTTGTTTCTGCTGAATAGCAATATAATCTTTAATTTGCACCATAATCTGCAGACTATCTCGAAGCACTGTCGGGAAACTCATTGCCATTACTGCTTAAATGAACTACCAGCAGATGCAATCCCTTGTACATCATGTTCAATACCATTGTATTGCTCCCATCGTTGCCGAGGACAAGCAGGAGGACATGTGTTCAAGAAGTGTCCAACGGAACGTAACATTAATGATGGCGTCTTTGACAATCTTGAAGAGTATATTTCACAGATTACGTTAGACAATGATTTTTTTCCGGAAGATGAGCACATTTTCGAACATAAACATGAATGTAAAGGTGTGCACTGGCCTGTAATATTGCCTTCTGATGTAGTTTTAGCTGGACGTTTCGTGGTCAAATCTGTACAGAAAAATGGAGTTTCTATGGATGTCCCTAACCTCTTAGGAAAATTGGTACATCTCTTGACTGAAATTTGTGCATTATATTGAGTTGCAGTCTAGTTCAGTGAAACTATCTTTTTATCTATTTTAGTTGTCTGCCTACGGTCTTTATATTTTCTTGTAGGAACTTTCGCACAACTACTCACAGGTTTCTCCAGAAAGCAAATTAGAATCACATATATATGCGATAGTATTGTTATACTGTCTCCAACACTCTTATGGCTTTGAACTTCCAATAAATGGAGCCTCGGTATCCCAGGTTGGTTCTTTCTCTCTTCTCTCTAAATAGTCTTTAATAGTAATTCAGTTGAAGTTGTTTGGTCATAGAAAGGGACAGAAAGAAGATTCCTTTATTCTTTTTGAAAACTAAGAATAAAGTTATCTCCTCTCTCACTACTGTCCACTTTGATTGATTTTATTCGTTGGTTACTGAACTGAGCATGTATTATTCATGTCTTCAATATTGTTTCTGTGCTCTTGGTGTGCAATATATCTCCATTATTTCTGTGTGTGTTTGTTATATGTAGTGTTCTTCATGAATTGAGGGTCAATCTGCATTCCCTAGTAGTTCTGTTTAAATTTTTACATGTCTTGCTTTGAAATATGTTTACATTCTTGATTTATTTAATAAAATTGTTGATATATTTTGCTTGTAATCTTCAGATTCCAAATTCATCAATTTCTTCCTTGGATGGATTTTAATCCTTAGCATGTTTTGTGCCATTTTCATGTTGTTACAGGTTGTCATACTTATATCTCAAATAAGGGTGAATTCTTTGGCAGTTGTCCGCATGAATTCCAATAATTATGGACAATCGGATCATGTATCAAGTGGAAGCACTTGTACTGTGGAACAGGTTTGTGTTAATTCTTAAACCTCTATCTGTCCTCATTCCTTCTCCCAACACTTGTATTGCTTTTTTCTCCATTTTCTGACAAATATTTAGAAATGCCAATCGGAGGTATAATCCTTATGTACATTGCAAACATTCCCTACAGCCACGTTGATGAACTCCACAAATCAAACATGAAAATTAAGTGGTAAAAACAAGAAAACAAACTCTGTGACAACCTAAGTTTATTCCTGTAGATCCAAGTGCGATTCTTCATCCAAGGCTAAATGCCTTTTCCCTTCAGAGGTTGTGAAACACATTTTCAAGCCAAAATCAGATATCCAAGCTGTCTGTTCGGTATTATTCTGAGTTAACAGAATCATATAGGTATACTGGACGGTATTGTTCTGAGTTGTCATTGAAAATTCCCTAGTATGATAATCAACAATCTTTTACTGTAGTAAGACTTATCTCATATGATAATCAACAATCTTTTACTGTAGTAAGACTTATCTCATAAAACCATGTAATTGTGATTGCTGACAATCAACTTCAATCAATACATGAAGTTCATCCTCAAACTATATTATCTAATGATATTTGTTACTTGTACAGGTCAGAGTAGGTCTGGCTATTTATACAGCTGGCAGTTTGTTCAACCATTCTTGCCTGCCAAACATTCATGCATATTTTCTTTCTCGCACACTCATGATACGAACAACAGAGTTTGTGCCCTCAGGTTATCCCCTGGAGTTGTCCTATGGTCCTCAGGTATTTATAGTTTCAACCTCTTAGATTATCAAATTCACTCCATCACTGTATGACTGTGATGTTTCCTGTGTGCTCTTGACTTACTGCATTAAAGCAGATATATTGAAGTTGGCAAACTTGTTTCCCTTTTTAAATTTCGGATCACCAAATGGTGCGAACAATAAAAAGATGTCTAGTTCACTTTATTTTACAGGTTGGGCAGTGGGACTGTAAAGACCGCCTTAAGTTTTTGGAGGATGAGTACTCTTTCCGTTGTCAGTGCAGTGGTTGTTCGGAATTGAATACATCTGATCTGGTTATAAATGCTTTATGTTGTGTCGATCCAAATTGTCCTGGTGTGGTTTTGGATAACTCCATCCTGAATTGTGAAAAGCAGAAACGTAAGCACTTACCTGCAGTTCCTCAATGTAGTAGCTCAGCACCTCACTTGCAGGTACTTCAATTGCTCTGTCATTTAAGTTTAGCAGGTTCTTGATGCTTTTATTAGATTTTAATTTAACATATTCTCTCAATAACTAAAAGTCCCGGATATTTATTGAGCATTTAAGAGTGCATTTGGTATTTTTATGAAATTCCAAGATTTGAGTATGCATCTGGTATTATTCTTCCTACTCTGCATTTTAAACACGAAAGCTGTAATACACATTCGGTAGACATAATTGAAAATAATAAAAACGGTGAATATGTATTAGGTAGTGCTATTTTAAAAACAGTTATACAAGTTATATTTGTGGTTTAAAAAGAAAGTTATTTAAGACTATTTAACGTAAGGAAGACTTTTACTTCTACAAAGGAAACATTTGGTTTTCAAATTTTTCCTAAGAAATTATGAATTTATCTTCTATGGACCAAACTTGAATTCTTGTACTCTACCACCAACAGCGGGCCCCTGATTGTATTCAAGACATTCCCTAAAGACATGGGCTATTTGATCATTATTTCTTCAAGTCCTTTTAATAGGTTGGTTAAATCTATATTCTTAGTGCATTAGTGCATTCACCTAAGGCCTTCTCCACTCTACCTATTTTTTGACCAAAGAAGAATCCCATTTGTCTCACACCGCCTAAAATTCCAAGCCAAAGTGGAATCTGGACCCCAAAATTTGTTTTGATTTATATTTAATTTTCCTTCACCAATTGATCCGCCATGATTAACTCTCTGTCATCAGATAAAGCATTGGAGAGCTAGACTAACACTTCCTATTCCATATTTCTCTCAAGACCCACACTCGTTAGGAAATTTTCTTGGATAGAATATGGATGAAGAAATACACTGCAAGAAGCCAAGAAATTAACAATATTGGTCTTCTTCCACGTTAGTCCTCTTTCGGAGTCAGGGAGAAAGGCAGACTCTTTTGTAGAAGGGGAGCCCCCAAAAAAAAAAAATCTAAGAATTGAAAAAAACCAAAAAAAGAGGGGAGAAAAGTTATGGTAGAGATTGTGTATTTGTGTTTAATTTGGTTGGAAAGCGGAGAAGTACACAGATTCGCGTCGCGTGTTTTGATTTGTTTTAAGGAATATTTTATAATTTGTTTTGCAAAATGCAGAGAACGCCTAAAAGTTGTTTCCTATATCTGTGCCACTTGTGTTTTGCATTTTCTGAATCTCTTTTTATAATATAGTCACCAAGCATGTACTTCAGCCAGATTTTGGAAACAAAAATGAAAGTGGGCTCCATAAAAGAGTACGGAACAGGCCCTAATTTTATGATCTTTCAGGTTGGCAAGCTTAGTAGTGATTACATTGGTTTAGTGGCTTACCTTTTATTTGAGGAAAACAATAGAACCTCTCGTTATGGTCCTGGATACTGTTTAAAATGTGGTTCTGATCGTGATCTGGAATCTTCATATGCAACTGTGGATGAAGCTTGGATTTATGTCAGAAGGTATAATTTACTATTTTTTTATCTGCACTGCATTGGTTTCATTCTTCTTACCGTTTTCATAGAAGAATATTCAATTCTTGATAGGTTGCAGGATGCAATAATTTCAAAAGAAATCTCAAGAGCTGTACTTTTAGATGCTTCAAGATTTCTTGGTCTGCTGAGATCAATATTGCATGCTTACAACAAGAGCATAGCCGAAGTGAGTTCTAAAGTCCCTAGTTTAAGACATGTTTCGTTATTTATTTATTTGCAGTTGCTTTTATCTGCAGTGTCACTATATGAATTGAGTGACTACACTATAGCTCCATTCATCTGGTCAACAGAGAAGTACTTAAATGATTATGATTTTAATAAGAACAACAGGTAAATAACAGTGTGCATGACTTCTTTCCAGGCAGAGGACAATCTTGCGCAGGCATCTTGTTTGGTTGGAGACTTAATTTCTGCAAGGGACCATTGTAAAGCGTCAATTGAGGTAAACTTTTTATTAGGACAGTGTATAACAGGCTACAAATCTTGTTACAAGATTTTAATGTAGATAGTCACCTAGTCATTGTGTGAAGATGAATTAGGAATATTCAATTATTTGTTGCTTGGTATGGAAATGTGCAATTCTTTTGAGCTTTTTTTTTTCTCTTTTTTTCTTTTTTCCTTTTACATAATGTGAAGTTTTTTATGCTGCAAGGTTGTTGAGAGAGAGAGAGAGAGAGAGAGGAGGGAGAGGGAGAGAAATGAAATATGTTAAATTTTTTTTTTTTAATTGTTTTGATCTCTTTCTTCTTCTAAAGTTTGATTTATTCATAAAAGAACATGTGTAAAACAAGGACAGTAGGAAGAAGAAATATGTGGGGAGTTAAAAAATAAATATATAATGTAACTCCGGACGATTGTAAACGAGGATTAGGAGGATATCATATGTGTCCATTATGAACAAAAGAATTCAGAATTATGCTCTATGGTCAGAGATAAGAACTGATTAAGTTTTGGTGTCTTTTGCTTATTGCTTGGTTTTATTAGGTTTCCCTTTGATTTTTGAGCCTATGGAAAATTTGATCATTTTTGGAAACTGTTGCAATTCTAGTGAAATGCCATGAGTCCTAAATCAATGTTTAGTTGTTTCATTATACAAAGTGTTTATTTTTATAGCCAAAGTTTTAAATATCTCTATTTCCTATTTAGGAATCCGCACAATTTATCTATTTAAAACATAAAGAGAGCGGATTTGGAGCCCCCCCCCCCCCTTACTCAACCTCTATAAAAAGGCCCTTTCCCCTTTTCATAATAATAAGGTGACTGTTCATTGGAACCGTTATAGTTTGAATACTCATAAGTCCAATACCATTGATGCCCAATAGCTTTGATACTGATGGCTGGATCTACTACCTCGTCCATTGAGTATAACAGAGCAATAACAGAGAATTTCACTTCTCTAAAGTTTCATTTAGAAGGTGTAGTTTCCTTGTTCTTCCAGGTTATGAGATTGGATTACAAACTTGGGTGTTTTATTTTGCCTTGGCAGATACTTGAAAAGCTTTATGGTCATAATCATATTGTCATTGGATATGAACTGGTGAAGCTTTCATCCATTCAGCTGTCCCTGGATGACCACAATGCTGTAGACACCATAAGTCGTCTGGCTGCAATATTTTTACACTACTTTGGATCACATGCAGAAACGATGTTCCCACATCTGCTATTCCTTCAGAGAGAGGCTCTTAAACTGCGCCAATAAGGATTCCTTCCTTTTCCCTAGTGAACAGTTTGTGGATCAGGTCCATCCTTCTAAAACCATGATTCAGTGTTTCTTCCTTGTTTCCTCTTGACATTTTTGACTGTGGTCATGTCCGTTATGTGCTCTTGTTCTTATTGTAGCTTTTGCATAGTGTATACTTTGCATGTTATTTTGAGAAGAGAAGATGTAGATTTTAGGAATACCTGTTCAAGCAATTTTTTTTTTAATTTAAAACGTTGCGAGTTGTGACTATATTCTTCTTTCTAACTGTGTTGGATGATTATACCCTTCCTCCAGTTTGTTCAAATATTAGCCGCGCCATGTGACTCGAACTATTCAGCTATTGTATACATATGATATATGAAACTGTATGTGTAATGAAATTGTTGATCTTGCAGAACTCAAGAAGATTATCAAAATATTGCATGATTAAACTTGCTAGATTTTATGAACAACTTGCTACAGGTTGAGAACCACATCCCTTTGCCAACTTTATGGGCAGGTATTCAGGTTCCCCAAATAATCAACGATGCGCTGATTATAAATGGTTGGTCCCAGCAAACCATTATAAATTTGATAAGATGATTGCTTATAAATGGAGAAATCTTGGTGAATTTTAAACTTGCATTTCTATTGAACCCAGAACAAACAGAGTGCATTGATAAAATTCAATTCTACATCTTGAACAAGTTTTTGTGAACCTTCAACACCAGTCGACACGTCAATGAGATTCTGGTCGAAGTTCTGTGAATAACTTTGGGATCTCCTCTATTAATTACTTCAACAGCTTTCTCTGAGCTTGCCAATGCCTCAACTTCATTTATAACCTGAAAAAAGATTGTTGAGTAGAGAAGGCAAAATGGGTACGCCAATTCTTTCAAAAACGAGTCAAATGATGTAACTATAATAATGATACCAATCTTACCCTGTCGTATTCATGAACTTCACTATCCTTTATACCGTGCAGGTAGTCTGTTAATCACATGCACGGTCATGTCAATTAATTGTGATTATAAACCAATTAAACCACAAGTACATCAATGTATAAACACTTTCCAGAGTATGCATTGTCCTTGAAGATTAACAAACTGCGAGGCATTAATAGGACAGAAAACGGATGGTGGCTATCCTTCCATTCATTTTTTTCAATCACAAATGCATCACCATTAGAACTTTCAGGTACGATGTCGTTCTTCAATTTTGGATGGGGAGTGAAATCCATAACAACAGGTGATCCAAGAGATAAGATTGCTACAACAGGAAAATATGCAGGCCCATCCTGATGTGGCTGCAAAAACAATAATGCAATCAAAACCGATAATGTAATATTACACTAACCATTGTAAATAATAGACTTCAAAAGCTTAACAAAAAGAGACAGATATAAGAGGGCTCAGAACAAACCATTATGCCTTGGTTAGGTTGGTATTCATTGATGAGAATGTGATTAATTGCTGAAGGGAACAGCCCTGATTTTTCATAGATTCTTTGCGTAATCATTGTAAGCCAAGGAGGTACTACAAGAGAGACAGACACAGTTATTTTTGCATCCTGTATCAACTGGCAAATCATGGGTTTTCACAGTAATATGTTGCCACAAAAACCATATGTTTAAATGGTGAACAAAGGCATGTGTTCATTATGACTTGGTTAAATACAACATAACAAATTAACAATACGAGGTTTACACAATCTGAGAAGAACAAAGGCAGGTAATCTATATCACATGCCAAGACTTCAAGTTATCACTACTTGCTTTGACAGTAGGCAGTAATTATCACTTAGTTTACAGGAACATTAGCACATAGTTTTGTTGTCATCTGCTAGGAAACTGCTTATATTATGCAAATAATTTTACTAGTAGCTGCATGAGGTGAATGGAAGGGGCCGTAGGTGAAATTTGAGGTTTACACGTTCTGAATTACAACAAAAAGGTTTAATATGTCATTAAAAGATAAAGATGAACAAAACCTTGAATGATAATGAGTGCAACATTTTAAAATTGTACCAGTGAAGCAAAATAACCATATGTTTGAACCTAATGACTTGGTTAAATACAACAAAGGTGCATTGACAAAGTGCATTGACAAAGGTGTTCCTCCTGACTTGGTTAAATACAACATAACAATAATCTGTAAGTTATCTGTAATCAAATATCACATGCCTAAGGCATAATGCAAGGATAGCTGTTTAATCAATAAGCAATAATTCATAGCATCTTAAAATTAATAACAATGTTATTTAGAATATCCTAACCACACCTTAGCATAACTCTTTTGCCATCCGCTCAAAACCACTTATGTGGGCAAATAACTCTAGTGGCAATGGTATGGACTGTTTAGAAAAGAGAGTTAGATCATATTTGAGGTTTATGTACTACACTACCGCACAGAGTTAAGAGTTAGAGCAGATTAAAAAATTATTTTGTATGCCAAAAAAGAGCAAGATGAACAAAAATCTTGGATGAATATGAGTGTCAAAAATTTTAAATCATGCAAATGAAGCATAAAACACATAAAATATCAAACTAATACAACATTCACATAGTGCTGACATGATCAATCAAACAAGTTCATCTAAAACTTGGGATACAAATACTGACAATCTTGCGGCAGAAGACCCTTTTCATGGACAACACCACCTGTCGTTAACCAAGGAACAAGGAACCAAAAAAAAAAATCATACATATCAGCGATTTGAAACAAAGGGTTTCTCATAGATCATCTATTATACCAATTTGAAGCATAAACATAACATACCCCAATTTTGTAATCTCCTATTTTTCAAAGACTTCCACTTTGACGGAGGAGCTCCATATGTCTATGAACGAGAAGCAGTTATATTATCAAGAACACAAAGACGGCATAAAGAAAATGAAAAGTTAATAAGAGGAACAGCATAGCTACATTATTTAGGAGCTGTGTTTCTTCAATGTTTGTGATGAAATCAGGAACATACATCAGAGTTGGTAGATTCCCAACTGTGAACTGATTGAAATTCTCTGCTACTTCCATCTGCTCTCCAAATTCTTTCACAAATATTCAAAGCTAAAACATATACAAATAAATAAAAACCGAGCAGATCTGCCACTGCTATGGTTCCTCCTGTTTCTCTGGCTCTCTGCTGCAGAAGAAAGAGTTGAGCTGTTAGCACCCCTTCAATTTCTTCTTAAAACCCATTATTGATTGTTTACAACTTTACCCTTAATTAAAATTACACTTAAAGGCATAAATAGGAGTACGTGACAAACTCTTATTTTTTTACGAATTTCATCATCTTCTTTTAAAATTAATAGTTTTATCTCAAAATTTTATGGCTGCTATTTTTTTTATTTTTTTTACATATCCAAGATTTACGATCAACATAAATTTACAACATGCTTAAATGAATAAAGAAGGCCTTTAGTTATTTTGAAAGTCTTAATTATTCACTGTATATCGTGCCTTGGAGTCTTAGGATTTTATTTTCTTTTTTAATAGATTACGAAATTCTGTCAACTAGTCATATATGTTCCAGAGGCGAGGATTTCTTGTTGATTTGTTATTGGCTTCAGATGATAAAGTGATTCAGGCTTTCAATTTAGAATCAATGTGTCTCTAAATCAATATGTTTCTAACTTAGGCTTTTGTTATGATACAGAATGATGTAACATACGTGATTATGTAGTAGTCGTTTAATAAAAATCTAACAATTATAAAAACATAAGATAATAAAATTATATTATTTCCACAACTATTAAATTTTTATCAAAATACTTCTACATAATCATGTATGACATTATTATTATATAACATAACATTCTCCCTCTAAGTCTCTAACTTCTTTAAAAACACGCTTATGTCATACCCTGGTTTACATCAATCAGTTGTGTCGGGCACCAAAGATACTAAAGCAAAGGCATTCCTAAAAGAGTTGTGTGAAAATAGTGGTTAATAATAGTTAAACGAATATGATTTTGATAAAAATTCTTTAGACCCATAAATCATATATATATACAATTAAAGCTAATGCAATAAACTCCATTGTAGAGTAATTAGTAGAACTAAGAAACCCCAATAAATAGTTATTTTCAGCATTTGAAAGGGATTTTATAAGGAAATATATAATTTTATATATTTCAATGAGGTATATTAAGAAAAAGGGTTTTGAAAAGAGTTTTAATAGGTGCTAGTAGATCCCCATAATAAAAAAATATAATCGAGTGGGTATGTCAAGAGGGCCTAAATATGATAATTTATTTAAGACCGATCAGATCTATCAAAATAGCCGGTTCATTAATAACATTTTGGCCTAACTCCTCTAAAGGAAAAGAATCATATGATAAGGTGGTTTGGAGATAAGTGCAGTGCCAGGAAATAAATCAATAGAATATTCAATTTCTCAATCAAGAGACAAATCAGGCAATTCCTCAAGAAATACATATTAAATTTCCTTAACCACTTGAATACTCCCAAGAGAAATCTCACTATTATTGTCAGTTATCCTTTATGCTAAAAATCTCTCACATCCTTTTGTCAACATCTTATTAGCCTTAAGTACACATATTAACCCCCTATAATTATTTTGGTTGCCTTGAAACTAGAATTCTATTTCTCTAAACATAATTTCTTTAGAAAAACAGTCAACACTGGCATGATAAGTTGCCAACCAATCCACACCCAAAATGATGCCAAAGTCATACATTAAGATTAGTAACAAATCAGCAAAAAATTTTCTATCCCCATAGGAGTTGCCATAGATAAATAACACCCAAGTGGCTGAGTATTTCTATTCGCATGGCAAGGAAATGCAATTGACATGAAGGAATGGATTGCACCATAATCAAATAGCACTTTAGCATCTCTAGAAAATAGAGAGAATGTACCTATCACAACATCATTAGATGCCTCTGCATCCTGCTTTGTCATAGCAAAAACTCCGCCCTGAACTCTGAGCTTCTTTCTTGGACTCTCCTCAGCTTGGCTGGTAATAACATTATTATGCCTCTTAAGACAACCTTTAACTATGTGACCAGTTTGCCCGCAGCCAAAACAAGAACCAATCTTCATATAGCATTCGCCATGTTGCAACCTTCCATATCGAGTGTAGGGAGGTAAGTTCTTCTGAAATGAAGGACCATCTGCACCCTTTTGTTCACTCTTATTGGTAGTATTAGAATGGTTTTTAGTCTAAGGACCCTTGTTATTTTGACGTTTGTTTTGGGATCCTCTATGTCGAGTTTGCTGGTTCTGTTGATCTCGTCTCTTTTGTGACTCATTTAGCCACATTTCTTTATTAGTGGCCCTATTAACCAAGTCTGCATAATATGTTCTCCTAAAATCCTCTAAAGGATCTCTAATAGATGGGCGCAATCCCTCGAGAAAATGTCTACATTGCTTTTCTTCTGTGTCAACCAATGAAAGAGCAAAACGAGATAAGGCATTGAACTTATCCTCATACTCAGCCACGGTCTTATTCTCCTTAATCAGATCTAGGAACTGTCTCTCCATTTGGTTGGCAACACTTCGAGGAAAGCACTTCTCATAAAAAGCATCAACAAACATCTTTCGTGTGATCGGTCTTCTTAGTAAACAAGCTTTGACCTCCCACCAATGATCAACCTTACCTTGAAGGAAAAAAGTAGCGAAGACCACCCTTTGCTCATATGTACAACTAATGGCATCTAGTGTTTGGGGGTATTTCAACGGGACCAGAAAAAACGAGCAGGACTAGACGAGCAGGCAGCTGGAAGTAGGACTCGCTTGGACAAAGACGAGCAGGGGGAAATGGAGCCCGTAGCATGTAGCAGGAGCAGAACCATCCTGCTCCAGCCCAAATGTACTATCTGTGAAGGCGCGGTACCATTCCTTGAGAACATGCGGCGAGGAGACCCGGTCAACGCTAGTTGAAGTGGCGCGCTCACCAACCCGAGACTTGAAGCCACGCAGAATACGCAACCACCTACCATCGCAGTAATGGAGATACACGCAACCACCTACCACCGCAGTAATGGAGACACACGCAACCACCTGCCACAGCAGTGATGAAAACACACGCAACCGCTTGTCACGGAGAAGGGGGAAGGATCCTCGGGAGGCCTATAAAAAGGCAGCCCACGAAGGTAAAAGGGTTGGACTTTTTATTACCCTGAGGGGCTAAAAAAGCAAAGAATTTGGAACCAATAAAAAACCTAAGGCCAAAAGATTTACGGCCAGTTTTTTCCCAAAAACCTTCTTATCTGACTTGAGCGTCGGAGGGTTTACGCCGGGAAAACACCCGACGCACTCTGACCTGTTCTATGAATGCAGGAAATGAATAAAAGTAGCTGGGCGAGAAGAGATTCTGGTCGAGATTGAGTTGAACGAGCAGAAAGCCTGGTCGCCGAATAACACGACCAGAATTTTGTATCAACATTTTGGCGCCGTCTGTGGGGATCGATCGAAAAGTCTTACTTGGCAACAGGGACGGGGATAAAGTAAGAGGAGAAAACCATGGAGATTGGGGGAAGTAATGCGCCAGGGGGAGACGCACCGCTGAGTGATCCCATGTTTGGCCGGATGCAGAGAATGGAAAGGCAGATGGAGACCCTAGCATCCATTCTCGATGAGCTACGTAATGAACGGAGGGAGAATCGGGAAGAGAGGGTGAGAGCTGGTAGACCAGCACCAGGCTACGATGCTAGAAGAAGGGATGACGCTACCAGGAGACTTGGTGGCGAGGGAGGTTGCTGCTCTATGCGGGAAGATGTTCATAGAAGGGAAGGCCAATCCCTAGGAGGACCAAATTTCAATGAGAACGCCGGAATGGCGAATTCAGAGGAGATAGAACTCCGACAACCAATGCACGATGTCGATCAGCGGCGGGAAGAGGTTGCAGCCCGAGTTCCTGGTCGGGAAATGCAACTGGAAGAAGAAGTGCGCAGGCTAGCGCAGGTGGTTGATGACATGTAGGGAAAGAGCAGAGCTCCTGGTTGGAGAATCATGTTGGACGGAGAATCGCCTCTCGCGGCGGAGATCATGAGGGCAATCATCCCGAAAGACTTTCGTCTCCCCGACCTTAGATACTCAGGGCGAACTGATCCGTTGGTGCACGTCGAGTGTTTCAACGACATGACGGGGATACAGGGGCTGTCGCCAGCCCAGAGGTGCAGGGTGTTCCCGTTATCTTTGGAGGGACGTGCACGCGAGTGGTACATGAAGCTTCCTCACGAGAGTATCAGAACTTTCGAGCAGATGTGCCAGGAGTTTGTGGAGCAGTTCCGAGGAGCAATGGCACCGGAAGACGATATGATGGAGTTAAAGGGCGTGAGGCAAGAGGAGCAAGAAGCCCTGCGAGACTTCATCAAAAGGTATCACCGAGCTGTCCTGGATTTGGGCGCCTTCAACCATCCTCAGGCGTTAAGAGGATTGAGAGAGGGGGTGAGGATAGGAAGGCTGTGGTATAACTTGAGGAGTCCGCTAATTAAGACTTACGGGGCCGCGTACGAGCAGGCCAAACGAGATATGGAGATCGAAGAGGAGAAGGCTGCACGGATCAGAATAGACCAGCTGGAAGGATTGGGGAAAGAGAAGAGGGCGTCACCAGGAAGTGGGCCGATGAGAAGGAAGGATCACCCGATACCTGGTTGTAATGCAGCAGGCCGAGCTGCCACTTACCAACCTCATCAGAGACCACCATAGCACCAGCGCAATGGAGCACCACCTCCTCGGTCACCAGTGAGGGAACCTTGGAGACGACACGATGCAGCATATGACAATCGTCATCCCCAGCCCCACAATACTAGGGAGAGCAGAGCAGAAGTGCTGCCACCACCGACGACTCGAAGTGGTCCATATGAGGAAAGGGTCGTGCATAGGATAGACCGGAATCAGGACTATGGTCGCTACACCACTTTGAAGGTCCCCCTGGACGAGGTGTACGAGGCCATAAGGGATCGAGGGTTGCTACATCCCCCTGCTCCCATAACTAAGTTAGCCAGCAGAAGAGATAGGGGACGTTATTGTAAGTTTCATAAGACTCACGGGCATACCACCGTGGGATGCAGAGATCTCAAGACCCAGGTCGAGGATTTGGTGAGAAATCGCTACCTAGATGAATTTATAGATGGGGATTTCCCCAGGGAGGCCTCGACGTATGAGGAAGAGCAGGGTAGCAGAAGCTTGAGGCGTGATCAGCCTCACGTGAGGGTGATAGTTGGGGGGCCAACATTGGCCAGAGATTCTAACAGAGCAAGGAAGAACTATGCGAGATACGCCATGACTAGCAAAGAGGTGTTCTTCAATACCTCGGCGGCGAAACGGGTGAAAGTCAGGCAGGTTCCGATCATGTGGACCGATAAGGACGAAGAAGGGGTTTTATATCCTCACGAGGATGCCCTGGTCATCAAAGCCACCGTTGCGAGCAAGGGGTTCGATAAGATATTGGTAGACACAAGGAGTTCGGTAGATGTGTTGTTCAAATCGACTTTGGAGGAAATGGGGTTAACAGATCTGAAGTTGGACTATACCAACACATCCCTAAAGGGGTTTGGAGGAGGGAAGCTGGTCCCTCTGGGCACAGTTGAGCTGCCGGTCGCAATTGGGAACGCTCCGACAGAGCTGACAACGATGCTGGACTTCGTGGTGGTGGACGAGGAAGGCCCTTACCAGATGATTCTGGGCCGACCATTTCTGAGGATGACCAAAGCGGTACTGTCCAACCATTACCTGGCCCTAAAGTATCGAGTAAACGGGCTCGTAGGAGTAGTACGAGGAGACCAGAGAATTGCGCGGAGCTGTTACTCCTCGGCAGCAAAGGAAACCATGCAAATAACGTCCCTCGATAACCGACTGGAGAGCAGGAAAGGCAGACAAGAGCGGGTCGAGGAGTTAACGACGGTAAAGTTGGGACCAGAAAACTCGGATAGAACAATCAAGATCGGGTCAAGGCTACAGGAGGAACAAAGGAGGGAGTTGGTGCAGTGTCTACAGGCTTATGCAGATGTCTTTGCATGGACGCATGAAGACATGCCGGGGATTGACCCAGATATTGCGTGCCACAAACTAGCAATAAAGAAAAGGGCGAAGGCAGTAAGGCAGAAGAGGAGATGCTTCAACCAGGAGAGATATGCTGCTATAAATGGCGAAGTTGAGAAGCTCTTAAAGGCAGGTTTCATCCGGGAAGTTAATTACCCCGAATGGATATCCAACGTAGTGTTGGTAAAAAAGGCGAATGGTAAATGGAGGATGTGTGTGGATTTTACGAACCTGAATAAGGCTTGCCCGAAAGATAGCTTCCCTTTGCCAAAGATCGACCAGCTTGTAGACTCAACAGCCGGGCATGGTCTGCTCAGCTTCATGGATGCGTTCTCCGGATATAATCAAATTCTGATGTTTGGGCAGGACGAGGAGAGCACGGCATTTATTACCAACCAGGGGCTGTTCTGCTACAAAGTGATGCCGTTCTGATTGAAAAATGCGGGTGCCACGTACCAGAGGCTGGTGAACAAGATTTTTAAGCCGCTAATCGGGAGAACAATGGAGGTATATGTAGACGACATGATCACCAAATCGAAACTCCCAGAAGAACATGTCAAGCACCTCGAGGAGACATTCTTACTCCTGAGGAAGTACAAGATGAAGCTCAACCCGGAGAAGTATGCCTTTGGAGTAGAGTCTGGGAAATTCCTCGGGTTCATGGTCAGCCACAGGGGAATCAAGGCGAATCCCGAGAAAATCCAAGCGATCATTTAGATGAAGTCTCCTCGCAACCTTAAGGAAGTGTAGAGCCTAACGGGAAGGATCGCAGCCTTGAACCGGTTCATCTCCAAAGGCACAGATAAATGTCAGCCATTCTTCCAAGTAATAAAGAAAGGAAAGAGAACAGAGTGGACCCCGGAATGCGAGGAGGCCTTTCAGAACTTAAAGCTGTACTTGCAGCAAGCACCTCTGCTATCGACACCAAGAGAGGGGTACAAGTTGTCATTGTATTTGGCGGTGTCTAACCGTGCCACGAGCTCCGTCCTTGTGAGGGAGGAAGATGGGATTCAGTACCTGATATATTATACTAGCAAGGCCCTGCTTGACACCGAGACCAGATACCAGCAGTTGGAGAAGTGGGCCCTCGCCCTCCTGGTCGCTGCTCGCAAGCTGAGACCGTACTTCCAAGATTTCCCTATCTTGGTAATCACAAACCAACCATTACGTCAAACTCTACATAAACCAGATTCCTCTAGTAGGCTCGTGAAGTGGGCCATGGAGCTGAGTGAGTTCGACATTGACTATAAGCCACGAGCAGCAAGTAAGGCACAGGCAATGGCTGATATCATAGCAGAGTTTATAGAGCCGGAGGCCTGGTTGGAGCAGTTTGATGAAGCATCGGACAGTGGGGAAATCCGAGTCTGGCAGGTGTTTGTTGACGGTTCGCCGGGGGAGCAGGGATCAGGGGCCGGAGTGGTCCTAGAAGGACCTGAAGAGGAAGAGGTCTCTTATGCTGTGAAGTTAGATTTCGCAGCAACAAACAACCAGGCTGAGTATGAAGCTCTGATAGCAGGTTTGGAGCTAGCTAAAGCCATGAGAGCGGGAAGAGTGAGGATCAAAACTGACTCGCAATTGGTCGCGAATCACGTCAGTGAGAAATTCCAACCCAGGGAGGAGAAGATGGGACAGTACCTCCGAATAATGAAGCAGATGATGGGAAGATTTGAGGCAGTAGAGGTGGTACAGATTCCCAGAGAGCAAAACAGCCGAGCAGACATCTTGGCCCGGATGGCAGCGGTAACAAACCCAAAAATGCCCAAGTCAATCCCCCTAGAGGTGAAATCCAGTCCGAGCATTGAACCGAAGCTGGAGGTGCTGAGACTAAAGCAGGATAGCTCGTGGATGGACCCCCTGATCGCATATCTCAGAGATGGGATTTTACCCCCAGACAAGCTGAAAGCTCGGAAGATCAGGGCCCAGGCCTCGAGGTACACATTGATTGATGGGGTGTTATACCGACGAGGATATACTCTCCCTTTCCTTCGGTGCTTGAATGAGGATGATGCGGATTACGTGATGAGAGAAGTACACGAAGGGATTTGCGGGAACCATTCTGGTGGGAGATCCCTGGCCCACAAAGTTTTGAGGCAGGGGTATTTTTGGCCAACGATGCATAGGGATGCACAAGAGAAGACCAGGAGCTGCACAAGTTGCCAAAGTTTTGCAAGTTTCTCCAACCAGCCACCAGAGAGGCTCACTTCAATGGCATCCCCTTGGCCATTTGCCTAGTGGGGAATAGATCTAATTGGCCCAATGCCGAAGGGGCGTGGAGCAGCGACACATGAGATAGTTGCAATTGATTACTTCACAAAGTGGATAGAAGTAGAGGCCCTCAGCAGCATTACGGAGAAAAAGACAACCGATTTTGTGTGGAGGAATCTAATCTGTCGATATGGAATCCCTCATGCCTTGATAACGGACAATGGTAGATAATTTGACAACCATAGCTTCAGGAATTTTTGCCAGGACCTCGGCATAGAGTTGAAGTATTATTCACCTGCTCATCCACAGTCCAATGGGCAAGTAGAAGCAGCCAATAAGACGATCAAGAAGCTCATCAAAACCAGATTGGGAGCAAAAAAGGGAGCTTAGGTTGATGAACTGTCAGGTGTATTATGGGCATACAGAACAACCCATAAGACAGTAACCGGGGAAACTTTGTTTGCCTTGGCCTTCGGGCACGAGGCAGTTGTGCCAGCCGAGATAGGAACGGCCACGCATCGAACAAAATATTTCAACGAGCAAGAAAACGACGACCAAATGTGCTTAAATCTGGACCTGCTAGATGAGAAGAGGGAACAAGCATCGAAGCGGGTAGTCATTTACCAGCAAAGGGTTGCTCAGTATTACAACCAGAAGGTGAATTTGCGGCAATTCAAACTTGGGGATTGGGTATTGAGGAGAGTGAACCAAAATACAAAAGATCCGACTCAAGGGGTACTTGGTCCAAACTGGGACGGGCCATACAGAGTCAAGCAGCTAATTGGACCTGGAGCCTACAAGCTGGTTCGAGCAGATGGCCACGAGGTGAAGCAATCATGGAATGCGGTGCACCTTAGGAAGTACTTTCAATAAGATTTGTAAGCCCCAACACATATTTCCATTCGTGATTGTTGCTTCATGTTCTATGCTTTATTTATTTTACATCAAGCAATACCCTGTAAGCTGAATGTAATGAAAGAGGAAATTTGGCCTGCCGTGCTGCTCACAAAATTCGTTAAGGCGTTTAAAGGCTCACGTCTCAAAGCCTGTTTTATGGCGAGACCGAAGCCAAGCATGCCAGGATCTGCTCGACCAAGCGAAGGCGAGTAGAATCCGAAATTTAGAAAAATTCGTTAAGGCGTGTAAAGGCTCACGTCTCAAAGCCTGTTTTATGGCGAGGCCGAAACCAAGCATGCCAGGATCTGCTCGACCAAGCGAAGGCGAGCAAAATCCTATGCCTCAAGAATTTAATAAGGAGTGTAAAGGCTCACGTCTCAAAGCCTATTTTATGGCGAGGCCGAAGCTAAGTATGCTAGGATCTACTCGACCAAGTAAAGGCGAACAGAATCCTATACCCTAAGAATTTTTCAAGGCGTGTAAAGGCTCACGTCTCAAAGCCTGTTCTATGGCGAGGTCAAAGCCAAACATGCCGGGATCCGCTCGACCACGTGAAGGCGAGTGGAGTCAAGCGTCAAAAAATTTTTCTAAGGCACACAATAGCTCACCAAGTTTCAAAACCAACCTTACGGCAAGGTCAGACGATAAACGTGCCCAGGTTTTCTCGGCCTGACAAGTCGAGTAAACATCCAGGAAACGAGATTTTCACTAAGGCATGGAAAAATAACAGAAGGAGAAAGTAAACAACAATATATTTCATTAAGCTTAAGTAACGGAGCTGCTACATATATCATCCAAAAAAAAAATCTAACAAGTCCAAATTTAAACAACGGGTGCGTCAGCAGGCCGAGCAGTCTCCTCTGAGGGCTGGTCTGCGTCAGGTGCAGGTAGAGTACCACCAGTCGCATCTGGAGGGGCATCGATCTCACCAACCACAGCAGGGTCAGCACGAAAGGGGGGGATCTCCTCGACCACGACTGGTTCTGCTTCCTCGGCATCCTCTTTAGCTTCCTCCTCGTCCATATGCTGAGAAACAGCTTCTGCAAAACCATCCATGTTGAGATCTGGATGTCGCTTCTGAAGGACTGCCATGATGCTGCAATACGAATGTCGAAGCCCCTGATTGTATCGGAGTTCCGCTTCATTCTCTAGGTCCTCGAGCTGGATCCGGTGAGATTCGAGAAGAGATTCGAGTTGAGCCTCATACATGGTCTTCTGCCTTCGCAGTTCTTCCTGCACCCTGGTCAGCTCATCATCGAGAGTAGCGGCTTTAGCTTTAGCAAGACCCTCATTCTCCTGCAACTTCAGATTTCTGAGGTTCAGATCCCTCGCTTTCTTCTCGGTTTTGTCAGCTCTGGCGACCGCCGCCTTATTCTCTTCCTTCATCTTTTTCTCCTACCGGTTAGACTTGGCCTGATAGTAAGCGAGCATGCAGCTAAGATGGATAGCACCGAACTGCATGACACCCATCAGGTCAGGCAGGGCCAATCTGGAAAACTCCTCCACATCCTTCTTGCTCACATGTACAGAAAAGGTCGTTCATGAATGAGACCAGGTGATCTGGAATGCGGGGAGTGGGCTTCTTCGAAGCAGAGGAGGAACCTGGCTCAGTGGCTGCTCGACTACTCTCCTTAGCAACGACAGAAGGAGGTGGCAGGGTTTTCAGAGGAGAGGTCTGCTCTACTGTGAGGGCTCGCTTCGCAGCAGGAGCCTTCTTGTCTTTACCCTTCTTGGAAGTCTGAGAGCGGGTACACTTCCTGGTCAAAGTGGCAATCACAGCATCTTCCATCGGAGGCTCGGTGATTATCAGACCAGATGCGATCATATTCTCGAGGCCTAACAGCTCGCGGTAGGAGCAGGACTTAGCCAACACAGACTCCACTAGCTTCAGTAGCCCAGGCTCAAGAGGGAAGTGAACACCCCAAGAAACTGCAAAACGAGCAGACAATTGGTCAAGATCAAAACGACAAAAGTGAGAGTTACTATAGAGTAAAGACGTCTAAAGCGAGCAGGCAACCTGGGACCATGAATCGAGATGGGACGCGGTAGTCCTTCCCGTCAACCCGTGCAACTTGACCCCAAGGACCCCCAGCGAAAAAGAACTTGCTCTTCTAAGACCCACCACCCCCCGTCGGAAGCCCAGTCACGGGTTTCCTGCTTTTAGAGCTAGATTGAAAATAGTACCAACCGGGATCTTTGGGGCTGCTCTTTAACTGATATAAGTGACGCAGATCGTCAATGGTGGGCTCGCGTTTACAACACCTATGCCAGAAGACGAACAGACCAGAAAGCACCCTCCACCCGTTGGGGTTCAACTGACCAGGAGATAAATGCAACTCGCTAAATATCCGGGCAAAGTATGGGTGCAAGGGGCACCTCAACCCATATTTGAAGCTCTCCAGAAACAACGTAACATAACCCTTAGGAGGCCGACTAGGGGCGTCCTTTTTTCCGGGGACCCTAACGGGTATAGCATCGGGGATCCCGTATTGATCCCGAAGAGCCTCAAGCTCGTCTACTGTGGTCGTGCAAGTGATCAGGTCAATCGAGTAATGGTACGACTCTGCCCTACCCCCGGCCATACTCCTAGTTTCTGGTTGAAACGACTCTGGTAAAGGCTCCCCCCCCCCCCCGAATCACCCTTCTGCTCGTCACTTAAGGTGCCTGACGAGCCAAATGTTCCCGCTTCGCCGCTGTTTAGGCTCGAGGAGGTCGTTTCTGGGGACATCCTTCTAGCCCTAGTTGCGACATCAGGGTTACTAGGCTCTAAAGGGATCCTAAGGTCGAAGGCGGTGTCGGCAAGCAGACTAGGTAAGAAGTCTAACTCGTCATCGTCGTCTATCTCGATGACTTTCTCCTTACCCTTCGACATTTCTCAACCTACCACCCTAGCACCACCACCGACTAATACCCAGACAATAGAAAAAGAAAGAGAGGTGTCTACAACTATTGAAGAACGAGGAAATAGAAGCGGTACCTGAAAAATCGGCTGTCGAGGAGGAAGTCCTAGTCGGAACGAGTGTTTCGAGTGGAGGGAATCAAGGGTGGAGGTGTATTTGCCGAAAATCGTTCGCCGGAAAACAGAGAAAACGGTGAATCCGCTGGGTAAAAAAGTGTTTTAGAATTTCTAAATGAGGGAAAACATCTGGGCTGCCAGTATTTAAATGGGCCCAAATCCCGAGGGCTTGCGACTCTTGGTTTGAAATTCAAACAGAAGGCTTGATCTCCGCCACGTCGCTTCACCCGCAATTAAATGCGACACGACTCTTGGCAGCCTTTCCCACGCAACGTAAGCCGAGATTGTTGAGTTTCTACTGTCGGTTCACTTCGTTATCCAACACCAGAAACTGGGGGACCCGTGTTTGGGGGTATTTCAACGGGACCAGAAAGAACGAGCAGGACTAGACGAGCAGGCAGCTGGAAGTAGGACTCGCTTGGACAAAGACGAGCAGGGGGAAATGGAGCCCGTAGCATGTAGCAGGAGCAGAACCATCCTGCTCCAGCCCAAATGTACTATCTGTGAAGGCGCGGTACCATTCCTTGAGAACATGCGGCGAGGAGACCCGGTCAACGCTAGTTGAAGTGGCGCGCTCACCAACCCGAGACTTGAAGCCACGCAGAATACGCAACCACCTACCATCGCAGTAATGGAGATACACGCAACCACCTACCACCGCAGTAATGGAGACACACGCAACCACCTGCCACAGCAGTGATGAAAACACACGCAACCGCTTGTCACGGAGAAGGGGGAAGGATCTCGGGAGGCCTATAAAAAGGCAGCCCACGAAGGTAAAAGGGTTGGACTTTTTATTACTCTGAGGGGCTAAAAAAGCAAAGAATTCGGAACCAATAAAAAACCTAAGGCCAAAAGATTGACGGCCAGTCTTTTCCCAAAAACCTTCTTATCTGACTTGAGTGTCGGAGGGTTTACGCCGAGAAAACACCTGGCGCACTCTGACCTGTTCTGTGAACGTAGGAAATGAATAAAAGTAGCTAGGCGAGGAGAGATTCTGGTCGAGATTGAGTTGAACGAGCAGAAAGCCTGGTCCCCGAATAACACGACCAGAATTTTGCATCAACATCTAGTATCTTATGTATCAGCTTTAATCATGCCTCTACTGCCAAAGGATATGTGGTTGATCCTCGAAAAATTAGGGGTCCTAATTTTTGGAACTGCTCTATTGTCATTATTGTTTTATCGCCCATAATACTGCTTTCCCCTCCACCTCTAGTATTCTGAGAAAGACCTCCACTATGAGCAATTACTTGTAAAAGCCTAATTTGAGTCTACAAAATACCAACTAACATCTGCATTGTTGGGTTAGTATTTTGGGCCATCTCAGGGATTGTAGGATTTCCTTCATCGATTAGTCCTTGCAGATTATTTGTTTTGACCTTATCTACCATAGTAATATGTTTAGTAGCAGAAGAACTTCTTACCCAATGACCAGTTACCCTACGTGCCACTCCATCACTCTCATGCGATAAAGTTTGACTGGTACCATTTCTAGGTGCCATTATCCTATTGGTCATCAAGCATATACATAAAGAAAAATTCAGTAAACATTTCTTTCATAACAGAGATCATATTTCTATACATATATAAGTAAGTCAACAACTTGAAAATCATTTTTTTAAACAAGAACGAAATTGTGAATCACAAAATTTATTCACTTAAATTAATCAGTGAAAGTAAATTTTCCGACATACCTATAACCAGCTCGTTATTATACTTATTATAAATCACTACAGTCTTAAAATATGCAAAACCTATGTGGAATATTAATCTTAAGCTATTAATCATTGACCTTAAATGTCTACAAAATCATAAAACCATGCTCTAATGCCACCAATGTAACACTCCAAATTTTCTCAAGAATCCTAAAAGAAATTTGGAATGCAATCTCTAAACAATTAAAACTTATTACTACTCCCAAAAGAAAATCAATAATGTCCAAAGTCAAAACATAGTCTCTAAAACAATAAATACGACAATAATCATTCATTGCCAAATTTAGCTCTAAAATAATAACCAAAATAGCAACAATTTATCATCACGAAAATGCCCAAAGCTTTTGGCTAACTAATCATCTTCTCTAAAACCAAAAAGTCCACATCTTCAAAATCACTTTGCAAAAATTGGTGGAGACAAGTGGTGAGCCATCAACTCGGTAAGCAAACTCATGCATAAGATTACTAATAGCTATATAGTGCCTAAGAATTATTATTAAGTGCCATAAATTAGAAATCAGTAATCATTTAATAATCTAATACATATGTACGGTAAAATTTATAATCAATTATGTCATAACATTATGACCACTTTTCAATAAATAATCATTTATCAATAAATTCTTTCATTTGTTAAATTTTGCACATGCCGCATAGTGTCACATATACTTCCGGTGACCCGGCCAGTGGTTTAATTAGGGTTCTTTACCCTGCAATAATCATTAATAGGAGCACACAATACAGTTAATTGTTCAATCATATTAGTAACGCTAACTACGGATAATGAGCTAAAGTCTTAAAATAATTTTCAATCTTTCAATAATCGATCAACAAAAAGCTTTACAAATTATTTTTAAGGAAAACAATTTATGGAACACAAGTATTTTAAAGCCAATTTTTTAAAACAATTTAAGAAAGCATTTTAAATAAACTTTAAACAAAAATGTAAATCATTATTATAAACCATAACAACAAAATACTTCAAAACTATAAATACGCCAATCTTTATGGACAACATTATTCTTTTCATACATAAATTTGTGCATATATATAATAAATGTTATGCATAAATCCACTTACTTCGATCCGAAGTAACAAATAATAATCACAAATAAACGAGCTCACTCTTCGCCTAAAATTATCAAGATGAGCTTCTCAATATCATATTCAAATATGACCTTCATAAGATACACAACATCCTTAAACCATTAACTTTAACCTAAACTAATCAATTCGCCAAACCACCCTCAATCATCTTATAGGAGTTGATTTCTAAGTTATAAATACTGTCAGAAAAATCACAAATATTACAAAAGCTATTGTAAAAATGTTGGCATTCAATATAAATGTTAACAAAATTAATTAGAGTAAACTAATGTTCCACAAAAATATTAAAACTATCCAGAGACAAAATAAAAGAGGATTGCTGATTCAAAAATTCAAAAATTTAATTATACTTGTTTAAAAACAGTGATTCAAGTGTTGATCATCAGAGGAGACAATAGGGAATTAGAATTAAAATTTGTAAAGCATTTGCTAATGAAAAAGTAACTCAAATTCGCTCCAATATCACCCCCTTGAAATTCTGGAAAACGGTTTCTAAGATTGCGGTAGCCCAACTCTATGATTTTTAACGATCTTAATATAAATCCAAAAATTACGACATTAAATACACAAACACTAAACATATAGATGTATATCAATAAAGGTTTCTAAAATTTTTGGAAGTCGTTTGGATTACAAAATAAATTATAGAAGTGAGAATTGCTGCTGAAATTTGAAATTTTCTAGTACTAGTGTTCCAACTTTGAAAAAAAAATTAATAAATAAAGATTTTTTGGACAATAAATAAATAAATAGAAAGATAAATATGTATAGTTTAATACGTTACGAAGTTTTATGCGACGAGACTTAACGAAAATAGCAATTGTAGTACATTGAATATGCATTGTTCACAGTTTTCAAGATAATATATATAAAACCGTTCAGTTGATAACCTAGAATTATGCATAAAATTAGAATTTCAAAAGATTGTAGTACTTACCTCTCGAAGAAGAATTTCATTCTAGCTACACCTTTGAAACTTAAAACCTTTATTCAAACACTCTTTGAAAAATTTAAATGCAAATGAGAGGGGATTATACAACATCAAGCCACACACAAAGAAATAAAATAAATAAAAATACAACCAAACTTAATTATTCAACATAATTACTCTACCCCAATTTCTCCACTTACCAAACATTAATGATTCAACATAATTACTTCATTCCACCAATTTTCTTCATTTAACCAAACTTTAATCATCCAACATAATTATTCCACTCCATCAAATTTCTCCACTTAACCAAACTTTAATCATCCAACATAATTACTAATATAAAATAATATACTCTACGAAAAATCAAAAATTAAATTGACATTTTAATTATTCACTTACATATTATAAGTATAAAATACTCTATTATAAAATACATACATAAAAGAAATGAAACAAATTTTAAAGAAATAAAACAAATGTTAGACTTTGCAGATGTATTCTTTTATACTAATCGAACCCCACCGCACTTACGCAGATTAAATTCAATGAGGCAATACCCCTACCACTAATTTAGATGGGTTGAACTATGTATCAGTCTCCTTATATTTATCAACTTTCTTGGAGGCTTAAACCTTTCTATGCTAGTATGGCAAAGGTAGAATGGATTACTACCACCTAGCTAAAGGAACGTGCAGGCACGGAAATCCCAACTTGAGGGGATAAGAAAAAAAAAATGATCGCCACTCAAGCAAGATTAGCATTTTTGGAGATTCAAAAGGATTATTAGTGTTAAACATTGAGGCACAAAGTTAAAACAAAAATCACATATTGATTCAAGACAGAAAGTTCAAAAGCATCTCGAATAAGAATATTACATGCCAAAGAGACGAAGTTTCAATTGACAACAAACCAAAAGATTAAAACATAATTACTAAAGTTTCAAACACTGGTAAAGGAGAGAAAATCAGTCTCAGTCGCTCTTTCGAATATCGCTTGGATAGATAGCAGCTACAGGTGGAAGATTAAATGAAGACTTCTCCTTCCTCAGTGGTTCCCTCACCAGCTGCAGTCATAGTACCCACAGGAGGAGTAGGTTGTGGCTAAGTACGAGATGGTTCTCCTTGCTGACCCGACGTCCTATCATCCTCGTCTCCAGTTAGCTTATCCTCTAGAGATATATCAAGGTCATCCACTTAGGGAGCTTTAGAGTAATAGTCATCCACGAATTTTAGATCCCAATCGAGGTGATGATCCTTCACCTCACTACCCGTTTGCAATCATCGACCCCAGCAAAGAACTCCACATCTTTCATCTGCTTAAACTCAACGGATTAGAGTTTAGCCTCAATGTAAGTCTGGTAGCTGCCCTCGAGCTATCGTCGCAGACGAGCTATCTCTTCATCTTTGCTCTTGATCACCCCATCGCTGATATCATGCTTCAACTTGAGAGATTCATGGATAGACTTGAGGAATGCTAGCTCGGTCCTTAGTTTGATAACTTCAGCCACAATCTTGTTTTTTCGGTTTCTAGCTTTGGAACATTCGTCCTTTGAATCGCGATACAAATTGTACACTCGAATCATGTTCACGGTGATCTGTTAGAATAAAATAAGGAAATCCTAGTGAGTAATTAATAGTGAAAGAACAAATGATCAATTTAAGAGGCAGTCATGGAGTTGACCTTATAGGCATCGCCTATGAAGGCATAGAATAAGACCGATGGATAGGTTGCCCTGAATGGAGACATTCTTAATTGGTGAACACCCTTTTCAGTAGGGATGGCAAAAATTCCCACTGGGATGGATACTCTCGAAAATTTTTCTCATTCAGAGAGAGTATGAGAACAATTTCATATCTAATTTCTTATTCAGGAAAATTTTTTTATCTAATTTTTTATTCGGGGAGGGGACGAGGATGAGGTGGAATCCTCATCCCCTACCCATTTCTCTATTTTAATTTTTAATTTTTAATTTTATTTTAATTTTTTAAAATTACTAGTAAATAAATAATAAAATTTAAATTATAAAATTATAAATATTGGTAAAAATAAAAAATATCAAAATATTTATATTATTAAACTTTTAGGCCTAATTAACTAATTAAAGTTCTAAATTTTTATTTAGGACATTAAAAAGACCGAGTAGATTCTATTACGCCAATATTTTTTTTAATTTTAACATTCTTTAAATATTTTAAACTTAAATCTATTTTTTTATTTATCTTTAGATGTTATTATTGCTCACAGCGAATCACAATTTTAATATCTAATCTAATCTAATATTTGCTCTTGATTACTCCGATTTAACTATTATATTGTAAAGGGAATAGTCCACATTTATAAAGTGTCCACGCCACCATTGAAAAAGTTAATTTTAAATCTAAATTTGATTTTATTTGTAACAATTTTGTATTAGACTATTAATTTGTTCATGATAGTTTGTAAAAGAAGTTTATATCCCTTTCATGTTGCGTTACTTACTAATTTAATGTATGTGACTTTTGTAATAGATATTAATGTAAGATATATTTCGAACTTTACTTTTATTTAAATTTTTTATTTTAATATGATTAACTCAAAATAAAAAAATTATTAGTTATTCGGGAATCGGGGACCCTCGGGGATCCCCTGTTATTATTCGGGGAGAGAATGAAAATTCTCTCAAGTAATTCTAACGAGGACGGGGAGGGGACGGAGACATACGCAAAATATCGGGGATGGGTACAAGGAGATCGGTCCCCTCCCCTCCCCTCCTCATTGCCATCCCTTCTTTTCAGGGAAGAAAGATTAGCAAGATCATGCTCAAGTTTAGGGGTGGGCACATTTTAACTGAACCGATCCAAACCGATCATTTGGATCGGTTTCATTTGTAAAAACACTGGTTTCGGTTTATGGATTGCAAACCAATATCACTCGGTTTGGATTTTGGTTTGGAAAAATTTCAAACGGATTCAAACTGATCCAATCCAAAATTTAAAAAGCTTTAAGATACATGATGTGTTTGTGAGTTTATTTCGATTGAACATGAGGAGAACTTCTTTATTATGATGTATTATGTTTTGAACAAATTTTATGAGTTCGTTTTGATTGAACATGGAGAGAATTTATTTATTAGAATGTATTATGTTGTGAACAAATATAAAAGCAGTATGTATTCTGTTATTAGAACTCAAACCGAAGATCCAAACTGATCTAAACCGATCCAGACGGTTTGGATCGATTTGGTTTATAAAAAATTTATGTCTATATCGGTTTGGGAATATTTTAAACCGATAAGTTTGGATCGGCTTGATAATATGTCTCAAACAGATCCAAACCGAATTTGCCCACCCCTACTCAAGTTCACTATGTTGGAAGGTACAGTTTGCTAAGTCATCGAACATGAGGACTAAAAAGGTGATCCCATGCCAGATGGTATGTGAGTTTTCTCCCCAGGATGAGAGGTACCAGCAGGTACAGATGAGGTTGAAGAAGCTCTAGAAGACTGAGATTGAGTTGAAGGTAGAGGGGCTATATGGCGCTTTCGAGAAGATGAATCGCCAAGTGTTAAATCAGCTGGCCTTTTTCTACCATCAATTTGATGCATGACTACTACATATCCCTAGTGTAAGAATATAAAGAAGAAAAATCACGAATGCTCTCAGAGGAAAGTAAGCGCCTCATTTACTTGGTAGGAAGTTCTGCTAAATTAAGAAAGCCCGTCCAATTGTAGGACGTTAGCTCTCACACGCTCGATGTTGTTGGACAGCTCCGCTAAAAAGACAGGAGGAGAATGCCAAGTCACTGCAATGAAAATAAAATTAAATGAGAAAAATGGTGAACTGAAAGTTATGAAGATAAAACAGTAACCTGAATTCTGAAATGAAGTAGGAACAAAATCATTAGCATTAGGGTTATTAGAACACACTGATTTCCAGAGTGAAAAACCACGATTTCTTCCAACCTTTAGTCTGATCCAAAAAGTGGCGGGGAATGATTCGGTCAATACGAGCCCAGCTTGCCAAGTAATACCATCCATTTCCCCTGGACACTGGTTTAACCTGATACAATCTCCTAAATTCGTCGAAAGAGAATTCAAATTGGATCCCCGAGCGATTCCAAAGCATATAGTGGCCTAGAATAGCCTTATAGATCGCCAGATTAAGTTAAGCAAGGGCGACGTTAAGATCTTAAAAACAAATGAATGAAAGGGTGCAAGGGCAAGCTGACCCTAGCTTTAAACAAAGAGGGATATAAGGCTACACAACCCTCATGAGGAGTTGCCATGTTTTCATTAGGCTGGGGATCCTAAGCTCGACAGAGGTGGGAATGTGGTAATCTCTCCTCAAATTTTCTAGAGTTCGAGGTGTGACTTTGGATTTCCATTGGCTGACTAAGAACCCTCTATAAGGACACCTTGTTCTTCATTGTCGGCAATACGAATAGAGGCCGTGAAGAGAGGAAAGGCAGAAAATGAGCGGCACGTCACGCTTATGGTAACGCATCTAAGTGACCCTTTGCCTTTGATTGGTTTGCCATGCTCGCTTTAAAAGGATCCATTGAAAGCAAGAGAAAGTGGAACAGGAAAAGGAAAAGAGAATAAAGAAATGTGCCTTGACCAAGTAAGAGAAAATAAGGATGCCAAATGCCATGAAAGAAAAAGAAAAAATAAATCTTGTTTGGGAACGATACATATCTCGAGGGTAATGAATAATTTTGAATTTCAAAATTTAGAAAAAGGTTTTTAAACTTCTTAGTTCACCATAAAAGATTTTTTAATTTAAAAAACTCTTATCATGAACTAGGGGCCTGTATTGATGAGGTAATTGGTAACAGATACCACCTTAAAAGGGTAAGAATCACCAAAAAAAAAAATTAGATCTCTCAAAGACAAGAGTAAAATCTATCAGGTAGAAATTCAGGAACTATTGAGATGGGAAATATGAAAACCTTGATTTAAATTGTGACCGGGTCAAAATCGTCAAACTAATAAGACTAAAATGTCCGGATGATGCTTATCACTAGGGATGTCAAAATAACCCGGATCCGGATGAACCCGGATAATCCGGGCCGGGTTGAACCCGGACCAGAGAGGAAAAAAATCCGAATCCGGAATGGGTTTTAATAACCCGGATGAATCCAGGTCCGGATCCGCATTTGGGATAACCCATATATCCGGAACCCGGACTCGGATTTATTTTTATATTATTTTTAATTATATTTATTAGTAAATATAAATACAAACATAAAAAAAAAACTAATTCTAAGAATCTAATTCACAACTCAGTCTTGTCTCTCTCTCGTGTGACACAAATCGCGATTTACCCAAACCCTAGCTGTGCCGCCGCCGCTGCTGCTGTCTTCCGCCTTCCGCAGTTCTGCTGTCCCACAAGCAAGTCAAACAACTCTCGGCTGGGTTCGCCACCATTGCAAGGTTGAGTTCGCTGTCGTAAATGTAAATGTCTGTTTTGTTTTGTGTTCTGAAACTTCCTTGCTTTGTGTTCTGAAACGTAAATGTCTGTTTTGCACTCAAGGATAGAGGCCCGTGGCTTTATATTTGGTCCACCCATTGCATTGGCAATAGGAGCTAAGTTTGTTCTTCTGAGAAAACCAAAGAAGTTGCCTGGTAATTTCAAGTCTTCTGGAATATTTGTCACATCAGTTTCATCTCCATTTGTTGCATGATTTCTTGTTTTTGGAGAGCGTTTTTGCTATCAGGAGAGGAAGAAAAGCCCACAGACTATGAAGTTTTGCAATCTCAGCTCTTTTCTGAGTGATTTGGAGTGAAAGAACTATAGAATCTTTAAGGAATCAAGAGAGGACATATTGATTGTTTGTGGGATAGAGTTCGCCCATTTGCTTCACTTTGGATCTTCAGTTTCCAAGGAGTACTCTTTTTTCTCTTTCATCTTTTTTTTAGGGGGGTGGGGGGTGTGTGGCTGGGGACTTTTTTACATAGATCTTCACGAGGATTAGTGGTTTTCTGGGATTCAAAACAGAATTTTGGTACTGTTGGTTGGTCTATAGCCTTGCTTCTTTTCCCTATAGTTTTTCCTTTTTGTAGACACCAGCTCCATTATACACTTGTAACACTTTTCTGTTACTTTAATATATTTTCTTTAGTTACATTAGTTTGTGTTTTGGTTCTATCAGTTACATTAAGATTCCAAATTGATTGATAAATCTGTCCATTTTCTATGAATTGATTTGGTTCTTGTAGTGTAATTGTGTTTTGGTTCTTTTAGTGTAATCTGGCCATCTACAAATCTGTCCATTTTTCTTATTTGATCCAGGTTCAAAACCCGGAATCCAAAAACTCGGATTTTTCCGGGTTGAACCCGGACCCGGACCCAAATGGAAAAATTCAAGTTTTAATCCGGGTCTGGGAAAAAGAAAATGACGTCTGGGTCCGAAATCGGGAAGGCTAAACCCGGACCTGGATTTTGCCATCCCTACTTATCACCAAGAAAGAATCACAGGAGTACTGCAAAAACGACTAAAGAAATTGGCTTCAAAGCCACTACGCCTACAACACCCACACAAAAATAGGGGAATCACACCCCCCGGCCCACTCTGAGAATCTGTCTTCATTTTCTTCTCCATGCAAGTATTTTGAAGTACAAAAGGTCGTCATGAATGAGGTATGATCACTCAAGCAAACAAAAACACTTTGATTTCAATTCCCAAGACACCTACTGAATTCAACATTGGAGTGGGCACGCTGGAGACTACCGCATCCGACCCCATATCACCTTTTTCTTGTTTGTTACTGTATGTGCATGTTACCTCCATCTATTGAACTTGATTCGACCCCAGGCAGGAAAAAATCAGGCGTCAATAGGTAGCAAACCTCTTTTTCATTTTATGTAGTATTCCTTTTAATTTGGGAAATATACCTCAAACTGTATCAAATCCAATATCAAGATTATCCTGCGCCAATAGCTTTCTAACAACATCTGAACCCTCAAATGCAGCAGTGGAAGCAAATGTGTACACGGGCATTAGCAGGCTCAAAATAAAAAAAAAAAGATTAAAAAGGATACAATTAAGTAGTATTAAGTAAGTCCAAGTAAACTGTTAGTATATTTTTCAGTAACTTATGCCTCTAGTTTGCAAATAAGGCAGAAATAACACTTGACATTATTTTGATTAAAATTTGAGTGCATCATTAAAAACATTCTAGCTGATGAAGAAGATATAAAAAAGCCTACAAATTAGGTCTCTATAGCAAAATTTTTTAGGCCATTGATAATTTTTTGAAAAATTGTCATCATTATCCTCCAATATATGTGATGGTAAATATACTTCCATTTGCTCTGTCAAATATAAGTGAATTAAATACATGCGATTTATCAATATTCAACAAGGTCAGTCAAGTATAAGAAAATCAAACCTGATGGATTAGTAGGTTGATGGAAAGGGTTCAAGGGATTGAGGGATTTGGAGTTGAGAATGAATTTTTTTTTTCTCTTTTCTTCAATTTGTTGATGACACAGTTTTTCCCATCCCAATCATATTGAAAAATTTATAATCAATTCAAAGTTGTTGATTTCTTTTATGTGGCATCTGGGTTGGAAGTTAATTTGCAAAACCGCTCCATTGTAGGCAAAATATCTTTGAACATAACTTACTTGACTTAACATCTTCTATCGGATGTGAGCTTCAAATAAGCTCCAAAAATACTAAGGTTTACACTGACATCTTGGAGGGAAGCCAACAGAGATGGACTTTTGGAGCAAAGGAGAATGGATGGGTGGAAGCCAACTCTTATCCAATCTTTTCTTTCCAGGCTCCTTAATTTGTCTTCATATCACATTCCTATTTCAGTGGCAAAAGGATAGAGAATGCTACGAGAGATTTCATTTGGGTAGGGGTAAAAGAAGACCATATGGCGAGTTGGAAGCTGGGTTTTCAACCTCTGTCCAAGGGCAGTTTAGGGTTAGAAAATAATCTAAGCATAAATAAGGCTTTGGTAAGAGGTTATGTAAGATTAAATTCTCAAAGGGTTTTTATTAATGACTTGATAAAGGGTAAGAGACCGTTTGATAAAACTTTTCAAGTAAAGCGTATATAAATATAACTTTTATAAACAGAACTTTTAAATAAAAAAAACTAGTTATTTGATTATTAATAAGAGTTTTTATTAAAAGTTTATGAAATTATTTTAATAGGTAAATTTTTTAAAGTTATACTATGAAAAAAATAAAATAAAATTTTTGAATAAATAAAAGATATTTTAGATATTTTAACATTTAAAAAAACTTTTCAATTTCTACTCCCAAAAGTCTAAAATTTGAGTTTTTACTAGTAGAGACAAAATAATTTATTTAAGTTTCAAAAGCTCTACTTAAAAATAACAAAAATAATGATAAGAACTTATGAAATTAAATAAGCATTTTTGGTCATTAAATAATTTATATCAAACAGCCACTAAGAGTGTTCTCACTCCACTAAGTCTTAGTTTCTTAATCTCATAAATTACTCTACTAAGACTTGCTTTCTTAATAAATGACTCCAATGCTACCTATTTTGATCCCTCTTCTCTGATTTGGCAAGCTTAAAGATGATGGAGTGGGTTGTTGCTCAAAAGAAAAAACATTTTTTACCGATATGGTTCAAAGGAGACCTTATTTGGATATATTTCGTCATTGCTCTGTTGCTTGCTATTTATGGAATAAGTTGTTTAGGATCTTTAATCTAAGTTGGGCAGTCCCTACTTCTTATTATTCCCTTTTATTAAAACTATTCTTAGCCTTCAAGGACAACGGAAAAGCTTAACGAACAGTTTTGGCTAATTCTTCTGGGGTCATGTGAACAGCGAGAACCTGAAGTATCATTTGAGAAAAAAAAACTGGCAAAAAACCTTTGCATCTTCAGAATGAAGTGAAGTGATGTTCTACCTAGGCTCACGCCAAGATGCTATAACAGCCAATTTCAAATATCTCTTCTTTATTTCGCTTAATTGGGAAGCGGCTATTACCTAAAAGGATTTCAGTCCAAAGGCAATGTAGACATTTCTTCTTTTGCTTTTAGTGGAAACCGAGTGGGATTTCAATTACGATCAGTGAACTTTATCATAGAGTTTTCTGGTTTCTTTTAAGCAATTTGGGACTCCAGTCACCAAGTTCAAGTTTTTTCGGACATTTAGTATCTTCACCTAGAATATCTCTTTTATAGTTACTAGTGTGCTCTTGTTACATATCTCAGCAAAAGATAAATTAACTAATTAACGAAGAGTTTGAAAATGTGAATGAGTACAGGAAAACCTTAAGATCATGTTGTAAAAGCTGAACGCCAGTCTTTCACCGAAGCTTGAAGTTGCAATTTGTCGAGCTCCTTTCAGGCATGAAAAAGTGCAGCCCCACCACCCGATTTGCATCATACTGTACACAAGCTTGGCTTTATTAACAATCTAGAACATTACACAGAAAAAAAAATCCGAAATAAGCTAATGTTTGTTTCCCTAGTCTAGAATCTAAAAGATCTAAATAAAAGGATGCCTAAACAAAAGCCTTATGATGCAATTTGAAATTGAATTTGGACAGTTGTAATTTTAAAGATATAACACTAATAAAATATTTAGTAAACACTAGTTGTTGTAAGTTGGAAGCTATAGTTTTTTTTACACAACAGTTGTAATTTAAAAACTACAGAACCTCAATCCCAAGAAGAATCTTAATTATTTGTTATTAAAAAATCAAAAGCATATGAGAACCAGCATTGCAACATACAAACCCATTTTAAGAATTACATATATTTGAATTTAAATTTTTAGAAATTTCAGTTATATACACACAATTGTTTGTAGACAAAAGAATTACAAAATATATAGTAATAAGCGCGTTGTTTGTCGTTGTGATATATGAATGTTTCTCCTTATTCTTCTAAGCCAACATCTCGAGAATCAATTATCCGGACTAATTCATAAGTCAACATATGTTGAACTCCACAAGTACCCTTCATACTAACTATAATAATAATAAATTAACGTATTAAACCACAATTTAGTCAGCCAATAAGTAATTTCAAACTAATCTTTCCATTTACACTAACCTAATAATAATTAAATTAAAATAAAATTAAGGCATGTGTTTGTTAACTATTAAGAGCTAATGAAATATGGAAACATTCATTTAAATGGAATGCTAATGTTTTAATAATTTTATTTGATTTATTTCCCCAAGATTTGAACACAAGTGACTAGCTAAAGAAAACTACTTGGCCAAGCCTTTGGGACAATTTTATTCCTTTATCAAAAAGAAATTACTTAATTTAAAATTTATCAGTAATACAATTCTTCAATTATGATATTATACAATATGTTTATTCATGATATTCATATAAGAATAAAGGGGGATTATCACTTTCCTGCACTAATTAACATATACCATTTACTCTCCTGTTGTTTTTATAATGGCCAAAAACTCCCCTAACAACATAAGTTTACAATATTACCTTTTATTTTTAATTATTCTTTTATTTACATTTATTATAAATTAAATAAATTACGTGAATAGAAACTAAATAAAAAAATTAAGTATTAAAAACAAGAAATATATGTTTTGATATGCACAAAACAATTAATAATAAAAAAATTCTTGTAATTATTTATTTTGTGAACATTTTCTTATAATAAACATTTTGTAATATTTTAAAATTAAATGTAAAAGTATAGGCAAAATTAAATAAAATTAAATGTAACATTTTGTAATATTTTACAAGAAAGGCCATGGTGGAGGAGCCCAACGAATCCATTTCTGAATCCTTGCATTTCTTCGATAGCCTACGCTTGATAGGGTAGAACAAATACTCCCAGCCCTTGCCTTAATATCCCGGACGATCAAGTCACCATTCTAGCTCTTGTTGTTGAACATCACCTGATTCCTTCAATACCAAATCCTCCAATTAGCAATACCAAACATAACCAGCCAAAATAAACTCCCATATCACAGGCTCTTCTCCTAAGATTTGTCATGATCCATTGCCAAAGAGGATAACTAAAAAAATCATGTCATCTAAGTGTGGGAACAAGCTTCCTCCAAACACCTCTCGAATAAGCACAATCTCGGATTGCATGCAAAGAACTTTCAACCTCTGCGTGGCACCTCCCACATAAAGGATCAATGTCCAGATGCCTTCTAGCAAGCTCATATCCCGTCTTCAATCGATCATGTCATAATAACCATAGAAAAAGTCTGACGCTTTGAGGCCCCTTCCATTGCCACAAATACCGCCAGTCTTGATAGTCTTCAACAGGGCAAAAATTCGTAAGCACTTGGTAAGCTGATTGGACTGTAAAAATGCCAGTATTTGATGCACCTCAATACACCCTATCATCGCCTATCATTGCCGACAGAGGAGACATGGAAGCAATCCTTAAAATAGCACGGTTATTCAAACAAGATTTGAATATGTTCCACAACCAATTACCATTTTGATCTACACAATTCGCTACCAACATATTTTGCATACTATCAGGAACTGAAGCCCCTGTATAGTTGATTAAGAGATCACCATTCTTAGCCCAAATATCATCCCAAAATTTCATCCGTTGGCCATTTCCAATACTCCAATGCAAACCGTTCTGGAAGTCTTTCCAATACTCCATAAGTAGGAACCATTTTTAGATGAAAAATCAGTAATAGGCATATCACAAGGCGCAACATTTTTAGAGATTAAAACCTGGGAGCACAACTTGCTAGGATTTATGAATAAATCCTAAGCCACTTTCATTAATAATGTTTTGTTCATAAGTTCCATGTCCTTGAAACATTCATTTGGGTTGTGGACAAACACTCCATTATGAGGTGAATAAATCGCTCTAGTAGCCCAACTTCTTATAAAGTTTCCTGCACAAAGCGCCAACTCAACCGGTCATAAGCCTTTTCCAAGTCCACTTTAACCGCCATCATTCTTTTAACCCTCGCCTTTGTCTTCATTGTATGGATTACCTCTTGAGCAATAACAATATTTTTGTAATATGCCGACCCGGTACAAAACTGGTTTGTTGGGGGCCAATGAGATCTGGAAGAAAAGCCTGCAGCCTATTTGCAATAATTTTCATCATCGTCTTATACGGAACTGTGCAAAGGCTGATTGGCTAAAACATCTTGAGACTTGTTGGATGATCAACTTTAGGGATGAGCACCAACAAGGTTCTGTTGATCTCTGCAGGGATATGATTAGAATTAAAATATTTTTAATTAAAGAACTCAATGACATACCAACTGTATTCCATTGCGCTTGGTAAAAACCTGCATGACAGCCATCAACTCCAGGATCTTTGAAAGGACTCATACTGAAAACAGTCCATCTGATTTCCTCATCTATTACCGCAAATATCAAGCTTAAACAAATATCATATGACATCGCAGGGAAACATCCCTGACATTATATGTGCTATACACCCCTTGTTCAAGTGTGAATAATTCCGAAAAGAATCTGACTGCAAGTTGCTTAATGATCTCAACGTCGTGTATCCACTACCCAGTATCATTTTAAATCACAGTAATCCGATTCTGACGACGTCTGGTTAGAGTTTTTTTATGGATATAGGCAGTGTTGCAGTCACCATACAAAGTCTAATCTCTCCTAAATTTCTGAAGCCACAATAATTCTTCCTAAGTGAGAATCTCTTCGAGCTCCTTCTGAAGTTTAACTTCAAGTCTAGTAAGGCTATGATTAGGCTTAGTTTCCAAAATTCGTTGGATCCCACCTATTCTAGCCAACAATTTTTGCTTCCGATAAATAATATTTTCAAAAGTTTCATTGTTCCACCACCTAGTTTGTTGAGTAAAATCAACCACTGCCTCAAGAAAATTTGCTCCCTTATTCCAGCTACCATTCACAAAATTCCCAAACCTCTCATCCGTGAGCCATGCAGCCAAAAATCGAAATAGCCTCAGGCCCCCATGCCTGGAATCCATGTTCTGGAACTTGACTAGGATAGGCCGATGATCGGAATCAATTTTTGGAAGATGCATGACACTACTATTTGCATGTTTTATTAGCCATCTATCATTGTAAATCGTTTTGTCCAATCGTTTAGAAAGGTTTCCCCTAGACCAAGTGAAACGAAGGCCTGAAAAATTTAGATCAAGCATCCTGCAAGAATGAAACCAATGATTAAATAAATTACAAATGCCAGTTATTTGGTTAGAGCCCCCTTTTTTCTCATGTGCGTATAAGATAGCATTGAAATCTCCACCCACCAACCACAGATCCGACATTTGAGAAGCAATACTTGCAAAGTGATACCATAATTCACGTTGGATTTTTGGAATAGGGCTAGCATACATAGTAACCCAACTCTCCAATCTATTGCTAGAAATAATCTTGAAGTGAACAAACTGCCTATGGTTTAAGGCTACTTCTACTGTGATAAAAACCTTCCATAAAAGCCAAATTCCTCCAAAAAAAAACCCGCTGCCTCCATTCTGTGGGATCTCTCAAAACCATAGCCTCGAATAAAATTGTCATCTTTGTGGCCACTAATTCTTGGTTTAAAAATCACCACCATAGACGAATTATAGCATTGAATAATTACAGCAAAAGAAAGTCTAAATTCTTAGGCTCCCACCCCTTGAACGTTCCAAAACATAATTGAAATTGACATAACCATAATAAAAACCAAAATGGTAGAGCATTTTACTAGTTGGATCCATGGAGCTTATCCTCCTTATTCATTGGCGTATCCTCCACAAAGGATTCCTCACCATTTATTGTATATTCATCATCCTTATCCTCCATATAATTCGGGTCAACCTCCATTTCAAAATCCGTATCACCATCTTGTAAATCTGGAGGATCTCCTTAATAAGGTAAGGAGCGACCCTTAGTCCCTTGGCTCATTTGTAGTGTGGCACCATCTAGCTCATGTGTATCTATAGGCTTATTGTTTGGATTATGGAAGATAATTGCCGTATGCTTTAGAGGGTCAAGGGTTGTAGGTGCATGATGAGGGATCATCATGGGGCTGGGTTGGGTATCAAGTGGCATGGCTGTCATTGTATTCACATTGGGATTCGCCACATGGTTTTGTGTGTTGGTTTTGGGGTGCATGGTTATCTTACTATTTCTAATGTCTTTGGTTGCAATAGGAGACTTGCCCTTGTCTGTAAACTTTGATGGAATTCTTGTGGAGTGTTTGCATTTGAATTTAGGTGTATGAGGTTGCAGGACATAATTCTTACGTAGTTCTTTTGGGTCTGCATGGCTGGTCTCTTTTTCCTATGTGTCAATAACCACATGTTCATGTTCATTGTCCCTTGGATCTTGCGATGCAAGCCTAGCAAAGCGAGAGGTAGTTGGATGCACATTCGGCTGCTCCTCGATAGTGCCATGAGAAAAATTCTTGCCATTATAATTTCTTGGTTTGCCTTTGCATGATACAACCATCCAAGGACCAAACTTGTTCCCTCCCGTTTCAGCTACTCTAATATTCTTCTTTTTGGCCACCACTGGTGCGTTATTTGCCACTGTATTAACTGTACCAATCTCCATCATATTCTACTCCCCACAGTCCTCCGTAAAATGTCCATACTTTCCACAGGAGAAACATATCATGGGGAGCCCCTCATACTCCACCAGTTGGATTTGCCCATTCATTTTAATTTGCGAGACTAAAGGTTTCACAAGTGAAACCCTTACTGCCAGCCTTGCAAATTTCCCTCTCTTAGAGTCATCTGTATTATAGTCAATTTTAATAACGTCTCTAATTTTATTGCCAAGTCGTCGCAAGCTGCGTTTGTAATAATATTAGATTGCCATATCGGGCAATCGTACCCATACCACAGTCGATGTGAGTTCATTAGAGAAGCAATTAAAATTCGATGTCCAAGGTTAAACAAAAAGGTTTCTACCCATAACAGTCCATGGTCGTTTAGTTAGGGCTCGTTCTGCATCAACTGCAGTTTGGAACTTGACCAAAAAATAATGATTTTCTAGATCAATGATGGAGAAACCAGCTACCATCGACCGCCATAGGATCTCCAATCTATTGCATAAAACCCGATACCCTATTTACCGTCCCAACAATTTGACTATTACAAAGTAACGCCATGGTTGCTGCAGTTTCTCTTGCACCCAGTTGGAGAAGTATATCGTAGGAATCCCTTCCTCTATTCTCTCAACTACATCTTCATCTTCAATATCCCAATCTTCCTCGGCACTTCCTGTCTGACCTGCCATCACCGTGATTGCCTCCATAACCTTATCTCTCCAAGAGGATTTATGAGGATTATCAGCATTGGTTCCCTCAACCCGAAACCAGGCCTTCTTATTCATCCAGTCCTCTTGCAGTGGTGATGGGTTAGAGTTCTCAAACCTTAGCCCTAGGTTTTCGTTACTTCCAATATTTTCGGAGCTCATGTCAACTCCCCAGTCTGGTATAAAACACTCTTATTGAGCATTGACGGCATTGACAGCATTTAGAGCAGTATTAACTCTTTTATTCCTTGTGTTCACCTCTCTTCTAGAAAATCCACTGACCTTAAATCAAATGAACGTCATAGTAAATAGGATTTAATAAGACCATAAATAATCCATACCTTTAAGACTACAAGAAAATAATTGTGGGAGTAAACGTACAATTCCCGGCCCTAAACATTAGAGTAGCAACTTTGGTGGACAACTTTATAAACCTCTCTTCTAAAAATATCACAAAAAACTCTTCAAATAAGATTTGATTAATTATTTGAAGAGTCACATCAATATTTAAGGTTCCAAAAGACACTCCAATTAAGATTTTTCAAATAAAAATAATTCTCTCTCTTTAAATTTGGAGAGTTGATTTCTCCCTCTTCAATTTGTACTTTATTACTTTTCATTGGAGAAAAAAAGAGAAGTGCTTTAATTGCTTTTGACTTTTTCTTTAAAAAAATAATTATTTGATAAAAAAATATTAAGTTATTTCTATTTGAAGAGTCTTTTAGAGAATATCATTTTTTTACCCTTCTATTTGCCATATAGGTAAGCAAATAGATATTTGAAGAGTAAAATTTATAGAGTCTTTTGGAGATGCTCTAATAACTTCGTAAAATTAATAAAAAAACAATCGAAAAGAGGCATGACTACTCTGTGTGTGTGTGGGTGTGAATAATTGAGCAAGAAAAAAAAGTTAATTCAATTCAATTCGATCTTTCAAACGTAGCCCATCGGTACAAGGAGAAAATCAAACTCTCGAGTTACACCCTAATAAGTATTAGAAGAAAATCACAAGAAAATAAGCTAATTTCCCACTTCGAGAGAGAATTCCTCTTTATTGAAATAAAATACTAAAATAATTTTGCGCACCACTCTACTTCATACATATAGATATAAATAATAAAAAAAGTTGCTCAGAAACTAATCTTATTACTCACTCCAATATAAAAATAAGTTCTAAACTATTTTATCTCAACAATTCATCCTTATCTTTAGGGGTGGGCAAACGGTTCGATTCTATGTACAAAAGCCAAATGGTTTTAAAATTGACATTGATTTTTGTTCGGTTTAGTTTAAATTCGAACCGCACAGAAAAACCAATCGGTTCAGTTTGATTTAATTATAATATATTAATTGAAAATATAAACCAAAAAGTAAATTTCTCTCTCAAATCCCTAACCCTAAATTTCAATTTCAATTGAAAAATCTGAAATGAATCAAACCTTTGAATTCAGTTCATACTTTTAAGAATCGATCGCCAAATCGAACCGAACCGAATTGATTATTGCCCAACCCTACTTATCTTGCCACTTTCTCTAATGAAACTTATCTCAAATTCTCATCTTTATCTAGCCACTTTATTCAATCATATCGATCCATCCCTCTTAACTTAGAATTGTCCTCAAGGCAAAAAATTGGGATACTTTTATTTGAGATATACATAGTCTTCCACGTAGCATCTTCTGGACTAGCATTTAGCCACTGAACCAAGACTTGAGTGACAACCATATTATTCTTTTTGACCATGGAACTGTCCAATACTGCAATAGCTACGACTCAAACGACCATCAACATCCACTGGAAGAAGATGTGGAAATGAAGATGACCGGCTTCCTCACTTCTTTCTTTCTGCAGGAAACATGATATACTGAGTGAATTATTGATCCTCCTGGCAATTGTAATTGGTAGGCCACTTGTCCAATACGAGCATGACTGGGAAAGGTCCATAGAACTTTGAAGCTAACTTTCTATTGCCCCTCCAAGCTATAGAAGCTTGACGGAATGGTTGCAAGCAAAGGAAAACGAGATCGCTAATTTTGAACTCATCGGTGCTTTTGGCATCAACAATTTACTTCATTTGATATTGGGACTAAAATTAAATTTTGGATAAGTAACCGAATCATCTTATAACAATCTTGCAAACTAGTATCAAGTGAGTTTACATTTGAATCTCTTGGTTTATAAGATGGAGCTTTTTCGTACACCGCTTCAAATGGTATGAGTTCTATAGTTGTAAGAAAATTTGTATTGAACCAGTACTCAGCCATAGGTAGCTAATGAACCTATTAGTACTCAGCCATAGGTAGCTAATGAACCTATTCCTTAGGCTTTGCACCAGTCACGCATCTTAAATACTGGCATACAAAACTCATAAGAAGTTTGATGCCATAGATGAGAAAAAGTCCCCGTCAAAAGTTGCTAGTAAAAATAAGATCATGATCACTTGATACTAGTTTTGCATGATCACTTGAAAGTCCATGTAGCTTGAAAACATTGTCTATGAAAACTTGAGCTGCTTCTAATGCGGTATAAGGATGCTTGAGTGGTGAACACTTGCTGAGTCGATTAACTACTAGAATATGATGTATTTACCATGCGAACAAGGTAGTCCTATAAAATCCATGGAAATATCAGTCTAAGGACAATCTAACGTAGGTAATGGTTTGAAGTACATCAGGCACGATTGTTTCATTCTTGCTTCTCTGACAAGTATCATATTCAATTACAAGTTTGTAGACATCTTGACGGATACCCTTCGAGTAAAAACTTCATTTAATTCGGTGCAACGTATTTTGAACTCCTGAATGACCCCTATAGGAACTATTTTGTGCTTCAAATAAGATTTGAGACTTGAGGGGAGAGTTTGGTAACCCACAGCCGCCCTTTATAAAGGATTCGATTTTGATCTAGAGTGAAACCAAGTACTAATTTTAGGTCAGCTTGCAAGTTTATAATTAGGTTTATGGCTTGATGATCAATTTTCTATTTACACTTTAATTGTTCTAACCACTCAGGAACTTGGAGGGTTATAACGTATACGCTTGATCTTTAAATTTAACCATCTGCTACTTTGTTTTCTTGGCCACTTCGATAACTAATCCCAAAATCATAACTTGGCAATTTGGTTAGCCATTTTTGTTGCACTGGTACAGTAGTTCTTTTCTCAAGTAAATATTTCAAACTAAAATGATTAGATTTTTCCTTGAAATGTTGTCCCACCAAGAAAGGTCCCCATTTGGTATTGCAAACATTATTGCCAACAACTCTTTTTCAAAAGTTGGGAGGCCAAGATTTTTGTCAGAAAAAGCCTTACTAATAAAGGCAATTAGTTTTCCTTCTTACATCAGTACTGCCTCAATACCTGTGCCAGATGCATCGCATTCCACCGCAAAAGCCTTAGTAAAATCAGGCATGGCTAAAAACGATGTTGTTGTCATAGCATGATTAAGTTGTTCAAATGATCCTGTAGCTGCAGCTGTCCATACAAGCTTGTATTTTTTATGTTGTTGTCATAGCATGATTAAGTTGTTGAAATGATCCTGTTGCTACAACTGTCCACATAAAATTTGATTTTTTAAGCAAATCAGGGAGAGGCTTACTTATCTTGCTGTAATCTCTAACAACCCCCTATAGTATCCTGTTAACCATCAAAGCCTTCTTAGTAGCTTCAACTTGTTGGTTGAGGCCAATGTAGCGGCGTTCTGTATCATTTAGCTTTCGACTATCGAACGCTATAGGGTGGCCTTCTTGCATGAGGACTCCTCCTATGACAAAATCTGAGGCATCCGTTTGGATTTCGAAGGGCTTTGTGTGGTCCGAAAGAGCGAGGACGGGTTCCTCCGAAATTGCTCTTTTCAACTCCTCGAAGGCGCGTTGACACTCTTTGGCCAATGCCACGTTCTGTTTTCTTGAGCATATCCGTCAAGGGTGCCGCCTTGGCCGAATAGCCCTTGATGAAGCAGCGGTAGTAGTTCACCAACCCAAGAAATGAACGAAGCTCGGGCACTTTCGAGAGAGGTTCCCATTCAAGGATGGCCTTTACTTTAGCATTCTCCATCATGATCTTTCCGCTTGTAATCTTGTGGCCAAGGAACTCCACTTCTTATTGGGCAAACGAGCATTTCTCTAACTTGAGGAAGAGCTCGTTGTCTCGGAGTACTTGGAGGACTTGTCTCAAATGTTGGGCACGATTCTCGAGTGTGGTGCTATACACCACTATGTCGTCCAAGTACACGACCACGAAGCAGTCGAGGAATGGTTGGAACACCTTATTCATGAGCGAGCAAAATGTGGCGGGTGCATTAGTAAGGCCAAAAGGCATCACAAGAAATTCGAAAGACCCGTACCTTGTCGTACACGCTATCTTCGGTTCATCTCCCTTGGCGATGTGCACTTGGTAGTACCCGGAGCGCAAGTCAAGTTTGGTGAAGTACCATGCTTTGCCAAGCTGGTCGAATAAGTCTGCGATCAAGGGAATCGGATACTTGTTCTTGATGGTGATCTTGTTGAGCGCTCTGTAGTCGATGCACATCCGCAGTGATCTATCATTTTTCTTTTAGAAGAGGACCGGTGCACCGAATGGGCCTTCGAGGGGCGAATGTATCCTGCGTCCAGCAAGTCTTTGAGCTGGTTCTACAACTCCTCAAGTTCGGGTGGCGCCATGCGGTAGGGCGCCAAGACTGGTGGCTTCGCGCCTTGTTCCAGCTCGATCGCATGATCTACCTCTCATCGAGGTCGGAGCTTCTTCGGAAGTTCTGGAGGCATTACGTCCTTGTATTCATTGAGAACGGCTTGAACTTGTGGAGGGACTTGGCTTGGCGAGGTTCCGCTATTTCCTTCCTCGTTTAGTTCCCGTATGGAGACCAAGAAGCTTAAGTCTTTCTTGAAAGCCCTTTTGAATTGCATGGCAGAAAGTGTCTTCTCTTCAAACTTGCCTCGCTCCGTGGGTACCATGCATGCTTTGCTCTCGTCAAGGATGCTTAGTGAGTTTGTAGCGGGCAGCGGGAAGGCATGAACGCCGCCTAATTCACTAGCCCAATTTTCCACAATTTCGGGCTAGAGAGCTAACACAAGGCCAAGAGTGCTAGCTTGGCCTAATTCCGAAACATTCTCGGCAAATCTAGTACATGTGAGCTTGTAAATACTCTAGAATTCTCTATACAATTCCAGCACATAAAAATAGCTAGGAAATTGTAGAATTCTCTAGAATCTCTAGAGATTGGAAGGTCTCCCCTATAAATATGGGATGACATTAGGCATTTGTATCCAACAAACACAACAACAAGTTTTGTAAGCAACTCAAGCATTGTAATCTCTCTTTGTGTAATACAAGTTTTCTTATTCGGCTCCATTGCTCTCTCTCTAGTTCGAGAAACTTTAGACTTACTTAGCAACATTCGGTAAAATTGTCTAAGTGCCACAAGGGTTAGCTGCGTAAAATACTCATCCTGTGACACCAAGCTTGCATACTAAGAATTTTTTTTTTAAGGTCAGTAGAAACACCTTTATGAGAAATTATAGGGACTAAATACTCTTGGCTACTGCTGCCCAAATATACATTTTGACTGTTTGACAAAAAATTGTTGGTGCTGTAACAATGCAAACGTTGTCTGGAGGTGATTCATGACTCTCCTAATCCTTATTGTACACCAAAATACCACTAAAACAACCAACATAAACTTTCGAAAGTGGGGACAGAGTACCTCATTCATAACACTAGGAAAGTATTGAGAAAATGTTCGGCCGATAACCACGTGGGTTACCTACTATTGTGACCATCAAATTAGATAACTACTCGTGACATAATATGTATGTGTGAGTGTGTGTTAAGGTAGATACAATAAGTTTTTAATAAATATAAATTTAATTATTTTAAAGTTCATATTATTAATATTTTATTTTAATATGATTAATTTTGTTCATTTGCTTTTATAATTTACTTTTTATTAGGTTTTTATTTGCTTAATTAATTCTTAACAACAGTTGGTCAAAATTTAATTATTAATATTATTATTTGGAGTAACATGAATATATTTTGTATATTTATTTTAATGTTAAAACTTTATTTTGTGCTTACATTGATAAAATCCAGAGTTAAATATTTTATTTAAATTTTTTGGCTAATATTATAAATTTATATTTAAATTGTGTAATTTCAATTTTTATGGATTGTTCAAAAAATTTTTAAACATTTATAACTTGGAATGTAAAACCTGCTAAAAACCCACTAAGGGTTATGGATGAGTTAAGTAATTATTAAAGCCGCAGTTTAATAATTATTAAAAGCCGCAGTGATAGTTTTTTTTTCCAAAGAAATAAAAACCCCCAGCAGACTGTGGACAATTTTTTCAATTTTTTACAAGAATTTAATGATAACAAATCCGCAGTAGGTTCTATGTATTGCCGTCCCCATATCTGCTACGCATCATTTAATATCCCAATTTTTTTGAAAAAAAACCATAAAATACGTGCCTCGCACATTAAGCACATAGATAAACATAACTTCTAGAGATCAAAATAAAGTCCTAACAACAAAGTTCTTCGACATCTATATAATCTTGCAATTTAGTTTAACTACAAACGAATCATTCAGCTAGAGCTGCTTGTTTTCTGCTTGGCCTTCTCAATTAGGGGTTTCAATTGCTTCTTTTCAGCAAGAATCTTGAGAAAATTAAACAAGAAGGGGATATAATTGTGCTTTCTTCTGATATTTTCGGTTCTCCACTTCTTGAATTTTTCTTCCTCCATCAGAATCTTCTCAGTAGCACCTTCAATTCCAGCATTTACTTCTGAAAGTGATTTATTAAGTGCCTCAAAACTGTTTTTGTCCACCATTCTCTCTGACTGCAAGGAAGCAAGCTGCTGCAGGATGCGTTCCCTCTTCCTTTGAAACTCCTTGAGTTCAGCAGTGTACATTTCTTTTCTGTTCTTTATAACTGCCATTAGATTGAATCTTATCTCACTTTTGGAATACTTTTCAATGCGTTCTTGGATCACTGGTTGCACCATCTGCAGCCAATCCATGTCACCTTGCCCGCCAGTGCATGGACCAAGGCTAATGGGCCCTTCCTTAAGTCCATCAAGTTCATACAGCACCCCATCAACAGGTATATAGCTTATAAAATGGTACACATCATCATCTTTGCCAGCAGCCTTCTGCTCCTCAGGAACAAAAGGCTCGGGCCTAGCGAAACTATTATGGGCTGCCCGTATTGCATCACTGTTGTTGATAGCCAAACCTTTGAGTTCCGGTGGGAAGTTCTTGGTAAACTCTTTCAACTTTGACAATTCTGGGCCAATGTCGATATCTGGACAATTAAGGAGGATTGACAAGATTGCTTGCGTTGCACAGGCATTATTAATGACCTATGAGAGCATCAAAACAGTAAAATGAACAAAATCCCATAAAATTTATAATGCTCCAGCAGGATTAAAAAAAAAAAATCTGTCTAGAAAACAAACCTGGCTGGCAAAAAACAAGTTAGGATTTGGATCCTTAATCACAACACGGTCATCTTTTTCCCCTGGACGCCATTTGAAAAGGAAAATCAACCCATAGACAGGCCTGAAAATAAAAGAAAATTTAAAAACAACCCGAACCACCAAAACAGTCATTCACCCAAACATATATATTGTTGGGAGAAAGCAAAGATATTCAGATACTGTGATCCAAGAACTAACCTCAGATTGTTAAGAGAATCAAGGTCCAGGGAATACAACTCCTCAACCTGCATGTGCATGTCACGGAATCAGAAATGCATCAATAGTGTAAATTTGGCTAAGACATAATAATGAACATACATTTCAACCGAACCAATTTGAGACAAAATAAAACATAATAAAAGGATAGAAATAATAGGACTCTGGGTAGCAATGGTGGCAAGCGAATCTGGGGTCTTGTTGGTGAGAATAAATGCAATCATAGAACAGCAAGATGGCTATCAGAGTGGCATTTGCACTACATCAGAACCCAAAAAAGAATTATCTAAATAAAATCACATTCCCATTATCTTGAGAAAGAGCACCCAATAACTATCAAATATTTGGCCAAAGTAAAAACAGATGAAAATCCCCTTGCCATTGGCTAATCTGAGAGATGGATGATCATTATCCCTAATTAGCTATGATAAAGTACAGTAACAAATGCATAAAATGAAAGCTGCAATCATAGCCTTCCTAAAATCTATAGAAAGGACTTATGAGACACTATGTGCACAAAGCGTGCACTATTTCAAAGAGAAAAGCATCTAAAAGTCACACTCTTTACTCGGTAAGTTTTCAAAAGCACGCTCTTTACTCGATGGGTTTTAAAACATGCCAAACTATTTCTTGATGGCTATTTCTACAACACTAGAATAATTTGGAAAGCATTTTATGATTATTTTTTTCCATAAATATAATTAGTCTTTGTAATAACAATATGCAATTTACTTTATTTAAAAAGGATGATCAAGATGAAATAATGGGTGGAGAAATAGCTCCAGAAGTACAAGCTCCAAAAACATCAAAAGAAAAGTAAGCAAATAAATCAACAGATACCACGAATTGCATAGACAAGAACCCGACAAAAAATAAAGACAAATATACTCCACAAATCATGAAGTACCTGAACGCCTTTTACTTGCATTTGTTGTATAAGTTCAGTAAACACGCCTGAAATGCAAACATGAAACTTAACAATGTCCACATTAAAAAATTATATATACAACCATATACACGGAGATATAACACTAAGATACTTAACCAATATGGATGAGATGTGGACATTATTTCTAACAAATACAACAAGTTATAGGACTAAAAGATGAAAATATTGTATTGATATACTGGTAAGTAATAATTGCTAGATTAAGTCATGCATACTCAAGGCTTTGAACTCAAGAAAAATTTCTTTCAGCCCTTTAAAACCCAGGTAATTCACTTACAGTAAGCACAGACAAAAACACTTCCAATCTCTAATTCTACCATAACTTAAACCCCCAGCTAGTCAACTCCATCAATCAATTCACTCTCATTTCTAAGAACAGAGCCATGCCCCTTCTTCCCTAAAACGCTAGTTCTTTTCTACTACATCATCTCATAAATCCTATATTCAACCACATTTTTTAACCTATTTTTCCATTGGCATCCCAGCTAAATTGCTCGAAATTTACAACTGCAATTCAACAAGAGTACGTTGCCCATATAGGTTGATCTAAAGCCATACCAGGATCAGACTCGATAGTGCACCACGACATGATTCGGAACGTTCTTTAGCTGCTTCCACAAAATAAATAAATAAATAAACAACAATAAAATAGCACAACATACAAAAGCGAAACATGAAGTTCGAAAATGTTACAGAACAAGCCAAAAAAAATCTAAAATCAATCGAATTTTTTTAACAATTTTAGCTTCTTTCTCTAACACGCAAGGCATAAATTTGTGATCATAAATAATATAAATTAGTATAATTTTCTGATAATTTCTGTTATGCAGAAGATATTCAATTCTTTAAATTTGTCATGCAATTTCTCAAACTACTTAATAAATAATAAAATAATAAATAAATTAGGTATCAGAAAATGCCTGGGTGGTCAGTGAAAGCTGAGCGGCGGCTCGAGAGTAGTTGTGTTGTGTGTTGCAGTGTTTGCGAAAAAATAAGGGAACTGATAAAAGTTCTCGAAATAAGACGAGACCCATAGCCGGTCTGAGTTTAGTCCTCGGTTTGAACCGAAACTCGAACCGGTCCACTCCTACCCTCGTTTCCCGTTTGGCAGTAAGGTCAACGAAACATGAGCCGGAAGCCTCGATTCATATGATCGAATGCTTTGTGTTGACAACTAAGCACCCCTCTCAGATAAATGGTTAAAATTGATTAAAATAGTAATCACAAATTCACAATGAACTCTGGCGTTTCCAACTAAACTAAAAATATTAAATTTAATTAAGTTGTATGATTTTTTGCAAAAAAGAAAAATTAAAAACGATATTATACATGAGCAATGCTACCGGAATCCATTATTATTATTTTTTATTACATGAAACTATTACTTAAGATTACTACTCATATACATGATACTACAACTGATATATATAATTAGATAATTACTTAAATTAGTTTATGTTAAATCTTATACAGTGTTGTCTAAATTTTATCTTATCTAATATTCGAGGGACGTCAACTATACTCACATATCGAAAGGGAGAAAATTATCTTTATTCAAATTTAAGGAAGAAAATTAAACCTTCATAATACTTTTGTGGGGTTCAAAAGTTGAATCTATTATTTTACTTGTTCATAAATCTAAATTTTTGTACATCCAATAAAATCTCAAAATAAACTCAACTAAATTTTTTTTCCTAACTCCCGTTTTAATTTGCCCTCTCTTTAAAGCCAATCTCTCTCTCAAAACGAATAATGTTTTTTTTTTAACTAATTTCATACAAATCCCAATTGTTTTTAATAGAATTAAAAAGACGCTCCTCGTAAATTCAATGACAAATTGATGAACTATTATTAGTTTGATAATTGTCAGAAGAATTTTAATACAAAATAACGTCCCTATAATGTAGGTTATATATATGTGTGTGTGTGTTAATCTCATTTGGGTGGTTCAAGCTCAATAAACTTTGGGTAGTGGAGCAATTAAAGAAAATTAGGGAGCGAATTTTCCATAAAATTTGACTTTAAAAAGCAAGCGACAACCCTAATTACGATATCGAAAAAAATGGAAAAGAAAAAGGCGAAAGAGAGAAGAAGACAGTGGCTGGCTATTATAAATTATGATAAGATTTTCAATTTTTAATTGGATAATTATAATTTGGGATAACATTTTTAATCTTTAATTGAACGATTTGAAGTCGAAATTAACTCTGATTTCTCGCAATTTTTCTTGGTATCGCCCTCTACAATCATATTGGTCTTGATTTTTATTTTATCCTCTTATTGTTATTATTTGAGATACTCACTTATCATAGGCACAATTATTAAGCTGTTACTGTAATCTCAATCATATTGAGATTATTGATGTTGTTAGCCTCTAGTATTATCTAAAGAAGAATTTGTACTGTAATGTTATTAATATAGTGGAAGATTATATTAGATTACAGTCTCGTGATTTTTTCCGCTTTGAGTTTTCTACATAAAAATCTATCTTTTATGGTTTGTTTTTTCTTTGGATTTTGTTGGTTAATTTTTCTGTCTATTTATTTATGGTACATATTTTATTTTAATTGCACAAAAAAGAAAAAAAAAATTATTTCTACTTAATTTGCAACTGGTTGAGGTATTCTCTTTCCCAACAATACATATATAATTGGATCACATTTGGTTTTGTAAGTGGCTTTGAATAACACGGCATACTAGAAGCTAATGGTGAATTACCTCTGGATGTTCATTTTTCTCTATACTGTTTTCATGATTGAAATTTGAAATTTTAAGTAAAAATAGTCTTTTTTATATATTTGTTGTGATTGATAAAAATGAAATGACTAACATATCCTTATTTAATTTATAATTTATAAACATACACTGGGTTTAATCACTAAAATCAGTAGAATCAACCAATTGGATAAGATAAAGTAAGATCGATTAATTTCAAGTTAAATAAAATCGGGCCAAATTGGGAAATTTACAATATTAGCCAAAATTATTTTGCCATTTTCTGAATTAACCATAGCAACTTTTTTCTATCAACATTAGCCAAATCCAAGTCTTTCTTCCCAAATTACCCTTTTTTACGTAACAAAACCAACTTTTCTCCTCCGTATTGTGAAACAAACAAAACGCAGCAGCTCAGCTTTGTACTCGTGAATCATCAACGACGGCAACAAATAATAGTAAAAATTAGTCATAATTTATCCAGATCCAATGTTAATTCACATCACTTACTGATATGAGTTATTTTCTTAACTTTCTGGGTGAATCTTAATTCTAAGACAGGCGGCCTGTAGCAACAAGAGTTGGTGCGACAGGCAGCTGTCGCACCAACTCTTAGGGCGACAGGCACCTGTCGCACTAAGGCTTGGGGCGACAGGCGCCTGTCGCCCCAAGGCTTGGGCGACATGCGCCTGTCGCCCCAAGGCTTGGGCGACATGCGCCTGTCGCCCCAAGGCTTGGGCGACATGCGCCTGTCGCCCCAAGGCTTGGGCGACAGGCCTTGGTGCGACAGGTGCCTGTCGCCCTAAGAGTTGGTGCCTTGGGGCGACATGCGCCTGTCGCCCCAAGGCTTGGGGCGACAGGCCTTGGTGCGATAGGTGCCTGTCGCCCTAAGAGTTGGTGCGACAGCTGCCTGTCGCACCAACTCTTGTTGCTACAGGCTGCCCGTCTTAGAATTAAGATTCACCCAGAAAACCCAGAAAGTTGAGAAAATAATTCATATCAGTAAGTAATGTCGATTAACGTTGGATCTGGATAGATTATGACTGATTTTTACTATTATTTATTGTCGTCGTTGATGATTCACGAGTACAAAACTGAGCTACTGCGTTTGTTTGTTTCACGATACGGAGGAGAAAAGTTGGTTTTGTTACGTGAAAAAGGGTAATTTGGGAAGAAAGACTTGGATTTGGCTAATGTTGATAGAAAAAAGTTGCTATGGTTAATTCAGAAAATGACAAAATAATTTTAGCTAATATTGTAAATTTCCCGGCCAAATTGCGTTGAGAGGTCAAATGGGTTTAAATAATATCAGTTTAATACAAGGGTATTTTGGAACTTTCCGCAGTGGTAATGAGTGCCTATAAAGACAAGTGTCTTTAATATATTAAAAAAAAAGAGGACAAGTTCAACTTTCGGCAGTCGGCATGCACCAAGCAGCTCCACTACGAATGGCAGCAACTGCAACATTACGCCGGCTTCTTCATTCACCATCACCCAAGCGGAGTCTAAGAATAACAAATACTAGAGTTAATGCCACTCTCCAAAGATTATTAAGCTCCTCTTCTGATCAACCCACCAAGAAATACGTCAACACAAAAGTCAACTTCTCTCTATCTGATGACGACGACGACGACAATGTCAGTGTTAACAAAACCGACAAGAGCAAACTGCCGCCGCCGTACGATCCCTTCAAGAAAGTCGTCGACGACGAACCAACCGACCCAAGAAACCTTCAAGAGATTTTTCACAAAATGAGAACGGAAGGCCTCACGAACAACGCCGTCAAGATGTTCGACGCTTTGTCCAAAGACGGGCTCACCCACGAGGCGTTGCAACTGTTCGCTCAGATCAAAGACAAAGGCCACATGCCTGATGTGGTGGCCCACACTGCTGTTATCGAAGCCTACGCGAGTGCCGGGCATGGCAAGGAGGCTCTGAGAGTGTTTATGCGGATGCTGGCTTCTGGAGTTGCCCCGAATGCTTACACTTATGCTGTTCTGATTAAAGGGCTTTCTGCTGCTGCTGATGGTAATGCTAAGTTATTGGGTGATGCTCAGAAATATCTGATGGAGATGGTGGGTAAGGGCATGCGTCCTAATGCTGGCACTTATACCGCCGTTTTTGAGGCCTTTGTGAGGGCACAGAAGGTGGACGAAGCGAGGGAGCTGTTACAGCAGATGAAGGCTAAAGGCTTTGTCCCTGATGAGAAGGCTGTTAGAGAAGCTCTTATTGATAAGAGGGGGCAAGGTTTTAGAGGTGTCATTAACATTCTCTTTGGTAAATAAGTTTCATAAAAAATCATTTTGGAACTTTATCTTGTATTCGGATTCTGTAAACATCATCAAAATGTTGAGCTTTCTTTTGAATTGTGCTTTAGAAATCAAATTCTTCGATGTTGGTGCCAGTCCTTTACCCAATTTTTTTTTTATTCCAAAGAGTTTCTTGTTAGTATAGCAACGGATGCAGCAATTTGCGTGTTCGTATACCTTGGCCAAAAAGGAGGTCACAGTAACTCCGTTACAGAAGGATATTCAGAAACTACTGAGTAATGCTAATGATGGCGTCATTGTTGGAAAGAAACTTCCGTTAATAAGGATAATATAATGTTAGCAAACAATTGAAATACCAAAGAAACGACAAAATTGTCATGGATAAACAGGCAAAAAGATACAAATACATGGATTCCTGTGATGACTACATATCTGGACCTAAAGCATTACTATGATTGTAACAAAATAATGCATAGAAGTTTGGCCGCCAGCAGCAGCAGCAGCAGCCCTCCTGATCTGTTTATGGTCGTTAAAAGAACCCAACGTAAGCGAGAGCATGAAGGACTGATTCTTGTCTGTCATAGTACCTGAAAACCTGCTCCTGCCTCCCAGACTGCTTTAGGTTGAAACAGAAACCTCAAAATTACAGGTTTAGAAGTCATTTCAGTTAGGACATTCAGATGCTCTGTGCCCAGACCTCCCACAGTTGAAGCAGGCACCTCCAAAGCTTCTGCTGCTATTTATATTCAAACCACCATATCAGTGGAGAGTATAAGAGAGGAAACGATATGCACAAACACAAGCTTCCGTGAGAAGCAAAATTTCCAAGTTTGCAACACAAAAACACGTCATACGTAAACAATGTCCCAAAATTAAAGAAGGTATCATGCTCGGGAGAAGTTCACTGATATGGTAGAAGTTCACTGATAAGGGGACTGCCGCTATGCACTCAGGTTCATAGTTTTATATATAACGTAATTTTAGATTCAAACTAGGTTTTTTTCTGATCAATTAACCAAAAAGCGAGAGAAGGAAACAGAGTGCATTTTGGCCAAGGATCAGCCCAAAAACAACAATATAATTCAATCAGTCTAACAGAAATATATAAGTTCATGCAAGAAAATTCACCATTGATTGTCTAAGCAATGGCTTGATATTTTAATATATTAAGATCCCCCCCATGATCAAAGAATGAGAACAAACTCTTGTAGAAGTGTACCAAAAAAAAAAAAGACTTAGAAAAAAGAATATGTACCTGTCCCGGGACGATGATCTGCTAGACCTACTACCACCAATCAACCAATCATCATCACTGCTTGTTGAAAACCTGGACCCTCGGTTATTTCCAGATCTAAAACTGCGACCGCCACGGGATGAACTAAATCCATCCTCATCATCACTGCCCCAACTGCGGGATGATCTAAAACCTCCTCCCCTGGCTCCTCCCCTGGAAAAGCGAGAACCTCCTCCCCTGGCTCCTCCCCTGGAAAAGCGAGAACCTCCACCTCTGGAAAAGCGATCCCCGCTAGAGAACCTGCCATAGTTATCGCTTGAGGGCCCATCATCTTGCAAGGCAGGCAACTGCCAATACAATTAACAATCACATGTCAGCAGGAGAATAAAAAACCTATGAGAAGAATTGGAAGCAACATACAACTGTCATGCTGAAGTAAGTTAATCAAAACCGATAAAATAGAATATGAACCTTAGTGATCTTGGAAATGGTGTTTCCAGGAGGTATTTGTTTATTTAGCAACTCCTTTGCAATCTCCTCCGGAAGATCAAAAACAGCTCCCTGAACCTGTAAGTTAACCAGATTACTGATTTTGTATTAAACAGACCCAAGCGTACAGACTCATAGAAATAGAGTAAAATAACTGTGTCGATACAAACCCTGTCATCTGCAATTATGTGTACTTTTCCAATTTCATCGGCAGCTGTAGGATAAACGTCAGAAAGAAATCCCATGACAGATCTAGCAGACATAAATCCCCTAGAAAAAGCTGAATCGCGAGTCAACTGCAATGTCACCCATCCCTGCAATCCAAGAATCCAGTTCAAGTTACCGGCTGAAGACTGCAAAAACTAACTAGAAAAAACTGCAGCATAGCAGAAATAGAGATGAAAAGAAAATATCTTTAGGAAAACAGACTGAATATAACGTTCAAAGAATTATATGTTTAATATTTTATCAGAAGACTATAAGAATTCATCAAATCTGGTATGCAATCTGAACTTCCAACACCAACAAGTGGCCCTGAGATAAGCGTTCAGAATCATAATCTAAATAGAAAGTGAATTATACAGGATTAAGAAAAATAAGCAATCTTTTAATGCAAAACTACAATTACCGCTCAAATTACAATTGAATTGCATGAGAATGGTTCCCGGTAAAAAAATCATGATTCACAATTGAAATTGAGGTTTGATCATGCACCTGCTCATGGTTGATAAGAGAACGGGAAGAAGGAGGCCGTGAAAATCCGCTCAGCTGTGCCAGTGCAGCAGCAAGAGCATCTGTTCCTTTTTCTTCAATCAATCGTTGGGCGGTTGGGGTGAAAAACTCTACAGACTCGGGATGAACTCCATTTAGAGTGGCAACTACTTGCTCAGCGGATGATTCCAAAACATCTTCTACCGCTGGGGGACTAACAAACTCAAACTTACACCCCACATCACGCTCAAGGGATCTCACTGTTCTCCTTTGGCTACTCGTAAACATCAGGATGGCAGTACCTTCCTTCCCTGCACGTCCAGTACGACCAGAGCGATGCACAAAAGTCTCTGGATCATTGGGAAGTTCATAGTGGATAACCTAAGAAAAGGCAGAAAAGGAACAGACTTTCTCAATTTCTCGGGAGCACATCTGAATTTGAGCGTTTTCTTGAATGAAGAGTAAAGAAAAAGTTTCCTTAGAAAGATCTTAAAACTTATTTGGCAGATGCCAACAACATTGAAATATGATAGGTGGTAGATATTGTGCATGGAAATGCATGATTCTCTGTAATGCTTATTAAGTCACTGAACAAAACTCGGTTTGTCTATGCTTACATAAATAGATGCAAAATGGTCAAATTTTTGTACTCACTAAATCAACATTGGGGATATCAAGTCCACGTGCTGCAACATCAGTGGCAACAAGAACAGTGAATTTTCCTTGCCTAAAGCCATTTAGTGTTCTCTCCCTTTGGTGTTGAGAAATATCTCCATGCAGTGCTTCAGAAGCTATAATACTTGTTAATGCCAGTGAGACCTCATCAGCATCTCGTTTTGTCTGTGTAAAGACAATGGTCTTCCCACCCTTTGCATAGACCTGAAAATTATGAGAATGCTGAGCACCTCTATAGTAACAGTCCCCTTGGATTTTTAAACCAGTTGAAGAGTTTATAAACAACCATATTGTAGCAACATTGCAACCAATAAGCTAAAAACAGTTATCAATACATCAAAAATTATGTTTACATTTTCATTTCTATATATAAATAAAATGTATGATTTGCAGTATAGAGTTATGAAACGGTACTAAATATACAAATTCACCAATGTTGCAATATTGTCATTACACATACTAAAAAATTCGCATAAAATTTTTTATTTATTTTAGTTTTAACTAAAGTCATCTTCACAGGTACAATCGGATCTACTCTACCAACTATTTCACGTTCTCTACTCTTCAAATAAAAATAAATAAATAAAATTAAAAAAAAGTTTGCTATTTCAGTGATGCATCAGATTTGTGTCACATATAGTATAAGTTGGAAAAATGTTTGTCCTTTTATCTCGCTTCTTGCTCATAACAACAATTGTTTAGAAAATTATTAAGACCATTGCGGAAGGGACCCATACTGTTATAAGATCACTAAGAATGGTTCGCTTTGATGTTGCAGTGGTTGATATGGCATAAAGTTTAATCCCCTCTGCAAGCTTTTCGTCTTGGTTACCAACCTGCATGGAGTGGGAAAACATAACAAAATAATTCAACATTTATTTTCAAAAATTATACAGCTGGAAGGCATATATATGTATGTGTGTGTGTCTGAAATAACACACACCTTATCTCATCGTAGGTTTAAGACCTTGAACCAACTAAAACATAAAGGAATTAAAACATTTTCGCAAATTGAAAGAGGAAGAAAAGGTAGTAGTCATACCAAATCAATATTCAGAGGATTGTCCAAATATTTTCTAGACAATTTTTTGACCCAAGAAGGCATAGTTGCAGAGAAAAGCATGCTCTGTCGCTTGGGTGGAAGGTTTTCTAAAATAAGTTCGACATCCTCCTCAAATCCAACTGCAAGCATCTGATCAGCTTCATCAAGGACCAAATACTCAACTTCCCCCAGCTTAAGTGAGCTATTATTAATGAGGTCAATAATTCGACCTGGTGTTCCAACGACAACATCAACCCCACGAGAAAGAGCATTCTGTTGTGTATTATATGAAACCCCTCCATAAACACAAACAGTGTTCAAATAAGGTGCAGACTCTTTAATCTCCTTCTCCACTTGTCTTGCCAACTCACGAGTAGGTGCAAGCACCAAAACTTTAGCAAGACGGCTGCGCCTAACAAAATCAACAAATGCTCATCAGAAATGCAATTTCAATAAAATCAGCATTGCACAAATGATACAGCAAACGTAAGGAACAACGATTACCTGAGAGATATTGCTTGTTCATATCCCTCAGTAAGGCGTTTGAGTATTGGGATGCCAAAAGCTAATGTCTTCCCAGTCCCAGTTTTAGCACGAGCTATCAAATCTCTGCCTTGCAAAGCCGGCTCGAAAACAGCCCTCTAGATTATGAAAAAAAATAAAAACCAGAAATTGAAATTAATAAGGTTATGTTCAAGATTTAGTTGCCTTCCAATCCCACAACCTCTCTAAACAATGGGTGTCGATTAAAAACACTTAGCTATTTCACTTTAAAAAATTAAGCTAAAATGCGTGTTTACCAAAACCCTTTAAGCTAGTATGCCCCATTAACTTGCCCAAATGGTTTTCAAGTAACTTAATTTGGCTGGCCACCCGAGTTCAAATAAAAATAATAAATAAAATCATTAAAAAAATATATAATTTATCTACTGTGCTTGCAAAAATATACTAAAAGGAACCACAAAAATAAACTGTTTGAAGATAAACCCTAAGATATGCAGAGTAAAATGAGATGACCTGAATGGGGAAGAGGTGAGTAATGCCACGCTTCTCGAGGGATTCAGCAAGACGGCCAGGCAAACCCAGTTTAGAAATGGCGAGTTCGTCTTCATCAGACTCAATTTGTGACTCATAATCTTCGTCGCCGTCGCTGCCGTCAAGAGAACCAGAATTCTCAGAGAATTCGCCGAGTCTTTTGAAGGCTTCTTCACTAAGGACTGTATTGGGAGTAGCAATTGCAGAAGGAACAAATGTAAGGCTCTGTTTGAACCCGAACCCACTACCACCGCCGTTCCTGAAACCCAACGGCTTTGCTACCGACGAGGTTGCTATTAAGGCGTTGAAGTGGGACTTGTCGGCTAAAGGCAAAGACAATAACGCTGACGACGTCGTTACTGGTGGCGTTGTTCTTTTACCGGACACTTCTAGATATGGAGTAGATGACACTCCTAATACGGTGGAGGACGACATGTCGCTTGTGTAACGAAGAAAGGATTTGGGGACAGCAGCGTCGAGGAGAAATGAGAGAGATGAAGATAAGGCGCCCTCTGAAAATGAATGGCCTTATAAAACTCCACCTCAGTGGCCAAGCCGGTGAGAGCTGCCCTATATATGTACAGGTGATATTATTTTGAGGAGATTTTTCGTTTTTTGCCCCTTGAATATACGATATTATTCGGCAATTTTTGTCGGGTCTTCTGTGTTTCGTTTTTGAATCGGGCTCCGTTTTCGGGTTACCCTACTTTTTAAGTCTTTTGGGCATACTTAAGCCCGACTTTATATAAACTTTAAATAGAATGCTGCTGTTTCCACTCCTGAATTTATCGAAAGAAACCCCTTTCTCAAATGTAACTACTAAAATTTCAAAAGTAACCTTCTAAGTATACCCCCGATTATAATTAATCTATTTTTATATTTTTTTTCTTGAGTTTTAATTGTTTGCCTCTCTATTTTATTTCCAAAAACGCATAGTTATTTCGCATCAATTATCTAAAATCTGGATGTCAGCTTTGATTTTGATCAAACAAAGGTGTTTCACTATTTTGGTCTTTGAAGCAATTAACTAACGGTGCAATTAACTTTATATAAATATAGGGGAGGTAACTAGAATTACGGCAATACAATCAATCGAAGTGGGTCTTCTTGAATTACATTTAATAGAACTCATTACCATAGAAAACAAGGTAAAATAGAATATTAACCTCGTATAATCCACCTACATGTTATTTAGTTTTCCATTATTTTTATTTAATTGTAAGTTACAATAAATATAACTTAACATTATAATTGAAAATACAATAACCCCTCAATCTGAATCCATATTCAAATATTGCAATTAATATCTTCACTTTTTCAATGAAACTGTTTGTTTTACTTTTATGTTTTAGTTAATTTCAATGTTATCTCATGAAATTCGGTGTTTTCCCATTTATAAATAAAATAATATTTTAAAATGTTAAATATATATATATATGTATGTATGTATGTACGTACGTATGTATGTATGTATGTATGTATATTCTCTTGGTAGAAATCTCTTAAATGACATATTGTAAAATAAACTTTCTTTGTTAATAAATTAATATCTTTTATCTCTTTTATTTATTTTTTTCTTGATTCAAGATAGTGAGTCCCGGTGAGAGGAGTAAAGCCAAAGATTTGTATGATTGCAATGCCAAGAGACTAATGCTTTTACACCTTTAAGATTAAAGTGTCTTGAAAACTCTGTAATGGCTTTATCATCCTATTATTGTTCATGCTGAAAAACGACCTTAACAACTAAATTTATTTGTTAGGGAATAACAACACGAATCCAAGCTTCAATGTCAATTTGACTGTAGCATTCTACTCCAACCAACCACAGGACACTGTTAGAATACGTCAGTAAGAGTTCCGGCGTAAATTCTTCAATACTTAATTTAAATCTTTTTTGTATAAAAAAAATGAAACAAAGAGATTGAAAATAAGTTCGAATTCAAGAATCATTTAGTGGAGGTGTTATAAATCTTGTGGAAAACAGAAAGGCTTTAAGATTGGTTCCTTAAAGAACTTTTTGGTTAATTTTGCTAACCCCCTCAACTAATGCTTTCTTCCATTTAAATAGGCCCCCAAGTTGTGGGTGGTTACCACAATTTCAGCATACTCACTAGTGGTTACTGGTGGTTATCTTTCAATTGTGAGCGGTTGAGAAGGTAGTGGCATACAACTCCCCTAAAAATAGGCCACACTTATCAAATAGATTCTCAAGTCAAACTACTTCAGGGTGTAACTATAAATTAGCCCATCCACATAAATTTCAGGTTGCAGCTATCAACCAAGTCGTCAAAATAAGTTTCAGGTTACACTTATAAATCAGGTCGTCAATATAGGTTTTAGGTCGTATGTATTGACTAGGCTACTCATTTAGGTTTTAGGTCGTACATCAGTAAAATCTAACCTAAACATCAGTCCCCTGGTTTTCAATATCAGGAAGCTATTACTGGTGTTGAAAACTAATGTTGAAAAATAGAAAATTTTTTGCAAACCTAACACCAATCCTCTAGTTTTCAACATTGAGAAGATATGATTGGTAATGGAAACTGAAACAACAAAGAAAGGGCAATATAGCCTCGAGCTGAACAAAGACAATGTAAAACTGAACTGAGATAATGCTGAGTTGAATAAGCTTAAAAGTTAGTAAAAATTTGACAAGAATAATAAAGAAAAGAAAAAGAAATAAGAGTATCAAGAAAAGCGGAGGGCACGTGACATAAAGGTATGAAAATTGAAAATATGTTTTGGTCACTTTCCTAATGCATTTGGCTCGTGTGTCGTCACCTCTATGCTTCACACTCACTTTTCCACAACAGAGCCTAGTGAAATTTTAAGCTGCCGCCATCAAGTATTATTCTGCTAATCAAACAGCAGCTGAGCTTAGCCACAACGGAGCCTCTTGATAAGTATCCCGTGTGCCATCTTCTCATTTGTTTCTCTTTACTTTTTTTTTAAAGCTAAATCTATATATATGTATGTGTTGAAACCAAACTCCTCCATTTTTCTTTTTTCTTTTGAAACTGAACACCCTTTTTCTCCCTTTTTTTTCACCATACTATCTTTTTTTCCCTCTTTTTTCTTTTCTTTTTTTGGTCAAAACCCGAACTTTTTTCTTCTTCTTTTTTTTGTACAAACTGGGCTCCTCTCCTTTTTTTTTGGGGAACTAACCTCTTTTTGTCTTTTTTTTAATGTCGAGCTCATGGTTATTGGTATTTTTTAATGTAGAGTTTGTTTGGGGTATTCCAGCGAGACCCGAACGAACGAGCAGGATTGGATGAGCAGAAAGCTAGGAGTAAGGCTCGCTGGGACAAAGATGAACAGAATACACACGCAACCACCTACCACCGCAGTCAGGAGGATACACGCAACTACCCATCATCACAGTCATGGTGATACACACAATCACATACTACCGCAGCAATCGAGGTACACGCAACCACCTGCCACAGCAGTGATGAGAACACACGCAACCGCCTGTCACGGGGAAGAGGAAGGATCCTCGGGAGGCCTATAAAAAGGCATCCCGCGAAGGCAAAAGGGTTAGACTTTTTATGATTCAAAGGGACTAGAAAAACAGAGAACTGAGAACTGATAAAAAACCCAAGGCCAAGAGATTCACGGCCAATCTTTTCCCAAATAAAAAACCTTCTTATCTGACTTGAGCGTCGGAGGGTTTACGCCGGGAAAACACCCGGCGCACTCTGACTTGTTCTGTGAGTGCAGAAAACCCATAAAAGCAACTGGGCGAGGAGAAGTTCTGGTCGACATAAAGTTGAACGAGCAGGAAGCCTGGTCTCAGAAGAGCACGACCAGAATTCTGCATCAACATTTTGGCGCCGTCTGTGGGGATCCGAACGAAAAGCCTTTCTTGGCGACAGGGACGGGGATCACTTAAGAGGAGAACCCCATGGAGACTGGGGGCGGTAATGTGCCAGGGGGAGCCGCAATGCTGAGTGACCCCATGTTTGGCCGGATGGAGAGGATGGAAAGGCAGATGGAGGCCCTCGCGTCCATTCTCGACGAATTACGTAATGAACGGAGGGAGAGTCGGGAAGAGAGGGCCAGAGCTGGTAGACCGACCCCAGCCTACGATGCTACAAGACGGGATGACGCTACCAGGAGACTTGGTGGCGAGGGCGGTTGCTGCTCTATGCGGGAAGATGTTCATAGGAGGGAAGGCCAATCCCTAGGAGGACCAAATTTCAATGAGGACCCCGGAATGGCGAATTCCGAGGAAACCGAACTCCGACAACCAATGCACGAAGTTGATCAGCGACGGGAAGAGGTTGCAGCCCGCCTTCCTGGTCGGGAAATGCAACTGGAAGAAGAAGTGCGCAGGCTAGCACAGGTGGTCGATGACCTGCAGGGCACGAGCCGAGCTCCTGGCTGGCGAATCATGTTGGACGGAGAATCGCCTCTCGCGGCGGAGATCATGCGGGCGAACATCCCGAAAGACTTTCGCCTTCCCGACCTTAGATACTCAGGGCGAACTGATCCGTTGGTGCACGTCGAGTGTTTCAACGACATGACGGGGATACAGGGACTATCTCCAGCTCAGAGGTGCAGTGTGTTCCCATTATCTTTGGAGGGACGTGCACGCGAGTGGTACAGGAAGCTTCCTCGCGGTAGTATCCGAACTTTCGAGCAGATGTGCCAGGAGTTCGCGGAGCAGTTCCGAGGAGCAATGGCACCGGAGGACGATATGATGGAGTTAAAAGGCATGAGACAGGGGGAGCAAGAAGCCTTGCGAGACTTCATTAAACGGTATCACCGAGCGGTCCTGGATTTGGGTGCCTTCAACCATCCTCAGGCGCTAAGAGGATTGAGAGAGGGGGTGAGAATAGGCAGGCTGTGGTACAACTTAAGGAGCCCGCTCATCAAAACTTACGGGGCCGCGTACGAGCAGGCAAACGAGACATGGAGATCGAAGAGGAGAAGGCAGCTCGACTCCGAACAGACCAGCTGGAAGGATTGGGGAAAGAGAAGAGGGCGGCACCAGGAAGTGGGCCGATGAGAAGGAAGGATCACCCAATACCTGGTCGTAGTGCGGCAGGTCGAGCTGCCACTTACCAACCTCATCAGAGGCCGCCACAACACCAGCGCAGTGGAGCACCGCTTCCTCGGTCACCAGTGAGGGAACCTTGGAGACGAAACGAGGCAGCCCATGGCAATCGTTATCCCCAGCCTCAATACACTAGAGAGAGCAGAGGAGACGCTCTGCCACAACCGCCGATTCGGAGTGGTGCCTACGAGACGAGGGCCGTGCATAGGATAGACCTGAATCAGGATTATGGTCGCTTCACCACTTTGAAGGTTCCCCTGGACGAGGTGTACGAGGCCATAAGGGATCGAGGGTTGCTGCATCCCCCTGCTCCCATAACTAAGTTAGCCAGCAGACGAGACAGGGGATGTTATTGCAAGTTTCATGAGACTCACGAGCATATCACCGTGGGATGCAGAGACCTCAAGACCCTGGTTGAGGATTTGGTGAGAAATCGCTACCTGGATGAATTTGTAGATGGGGATTTTCCCAGGGAGACCTCGACATATGAGGACGAGCAGGGTAGCAGAAGCTCGAGGCGCGAGCAGCCTCACGTAAGGGTGATAGCCGGGGGGCCAACACTGGCCGGAGACTCTAACAGAGCAAGGAAGAACTACGTGAGGTACGCCCTGACTAGCAAAGAGGTGCTCTTCAATACCCCGGCGGCGAAGCGGATGAAAGTCAGGCAGGTCCCGATCATGTGGACCGATAAGGACGAAGAAGGGGTTCTATACCCCCACGAGGATGCCCTGGTCGTAAAAGCCACCGTTGCGAGCAAGGGGCTCGATAGGATATTGGTCGACACAGGGAGTTCGGTGGATGTGTTGTTCAAATCCACTCTGGAGGAAATGGGGTTAGCAGACCTGAAGCTGGACCATACCAACACATCCCTAAAGGGGTTTGGAGGAGGGAAGCTGGTCCCTCTGGGCACGGTTGAGCTGCCGGTCACAATCGGGAACGCTCCGACAGAGCTGACAACAATGCTGGACTTCGTGGTAGTGGACGAGGAAGGCCCGTACCAGGTGATTCTGGGCCGACCATTTCTGAGGACGACCAAAGCGGTACTATCCAACCATTACCTGGCCCTGAAGTATAGAGTAAATGGGCTTGTGGGAGTGGTACGAGGAGACCAAAGAACTGCGCGGAGCTGTTACTCCGCGGCAGCAAAAGAGACCATGCAAATTACATCCCCCGATAACCGAGTGGAGAGCAGGAAAGGCAAACAAGAGCCGGTCGAAGAGTTGACGGCGATAAGGTTGGGACCAGAGAACTCGGATAGAACAATCAAGATCGGGTCAAGGCTACCAGAGGAACAAAAGAGGGAGTTGGTGCAGTGTCTACAGGCTTACGCCGATGTCTTTGCATGGACGCATGAAGACATGCCCGGGATTGACCCAAAGATCGCATGCCACAAATTGGCAATAAAGAAAGGGGCGAAGGCAGTAAGGCAGAAGAGAAGATGCTTCAACCAAGAGAGATATGACGCCATCAATGGTGAGGTTGAGAAGCTCCTAAAGGCAGGTTTCATCCGGGAAGTCAATTATCCGAAATGGCTGTCGAACGTAGTGTTGGTGAAAAAGGCGAATGGTAAATGGAGGATGTGTGTGGATTTTACGGACCTGAATAAGGCTTGCCCGAAAGATAGCTTCCCTTTGCCAAAGATCGACCAGCTCGTAGACTCAACAGCCGGGCATGGTCTGCTCAGCTTCATGGATGCGTTCTCCGGATATAATCAGATTCCGATGTTCGGGCAGGACGAGGAAAGCACGGCATTCATTACCAACCAGGGGCTGTTTTGCTACAAAGTGATGCCGTTCGGATTAAAAAATGCGGGGGCCACATATCAGAGGCTGGTGAACAAGATTTTCAAGCTGTTGATCGGGAGGACAATGGAGGTGTATGTTGATGACATGATCACCAAGTTGAAACTCCCAGAAGAGCATGTCAAGCACCTCGCGGAGACATTCTTACTCCTGAGGAAATACAAGATGAAGCTCAACCCGGAGAAGTGTGCCTTTGGAGTAGAATCTGGGAAATTCCTTGGGTTCATGGTAAACCACAGGGGAATCGAGGCGAACCCCGAGAAAATCCAAGCGATCGTACAGATGAAGTCTCCTCGCAACCTTAAGGAAGTGCAGAGCCTAACAGGAAAGATCGCAGCCTTGAACCGGTTCATCTCCAAAGCCACGGATAAATGTCAGCCATTCTTCCAAGTAATAAAGACAGGAAAGAGAACAGAGTGGACCCCGGAGTGCGAGGAGGCCTTTCAGAGCTTAAAGCTATACTTGCAGCGAGCACCTCTGCTATCGACACCAAGAGAGGGGGACAAGTTGTTATTGTACTTGGCGGTGTCTACCCAGGCCACGAGCTCCGTCCTTGTGAGGGAAGAAGATGGCATTCAATACCCGATATACTATACGAGCAAGGCCCTGCTTGACGCCGAGACCAGATATCAGCAGTTGGAGAAGTGGGCCCTCGCCCTCGTGGTCGCTGCCCGCAAGCTGAGACCGTATTTCCAAGCTTTCCCTATCTCGGTAGTCACAAACCAACTATTACGCCAAACCCTGCATAAACCGGACTCCTCTGGTAGGCTCATAAAGTGGGCCATGGAGCTGAGTGAGTTCGACATAGACTACAAGCCGCGAGCAGCAATCAAGGCACAGGCCATGACAGATATTATAGCAGAGTTCGCAGAGCCTGAGGCCTGGTCGGAGCAGTCTGATGGAACATCGGACAGTGGTAAAACCCGAGTCTGGCAGGTGTTTGTCGACGGTTCATCAGGGGAGCAGGGATCAGGAGCCGGAGTTGTTCTGGAAGGGCCTGAAGGGGAAGAGGTCTCTTATGCTGTGAAATTAGATTTCGCGGCGACAAACAATCAAGCTGAATATGAAGCTCTGATAGCGGGTTTGGAGCTAGCCAAGGCCATGAAGGCGACAAGGGTGAGCATTAGAACTGACTCGCAGTTGGTCGCGAATCACGTCAGTGAAAAATTCCAACCGAGGGAGGAAAAAATGGAACGGTACCTGAGAGTAGTGAAGCAGATGATGAAAAGATTTGAGGCAGTAGAGGTGGTACAGATTCCCAGGGAGCAAAACAGCCGAGCAGACATCCTGGCTCGGATGGCAGCGGTAACAGACCCAAAAATGCCCAAGTTAATCCCCCTGGAAGTGAAATCCAATCCGAGCATTGAGCCCAAGTTAGAGGTGTTAAGATTATAGCAGGATAGCTCGTGGATGGATCCCCTGGTTTCATACCTCAGAGATGGGGTTTTACCACCAGACAAGCTGCAAGCTCGGAGGATCAGGGCCCAGGCTTCGAGGTACACGTTGATCGATAGGGTGTTATACCGACGAGGATACACTCTCCCTTTCATTCGGTGCTTGAATGAGGACGACGCGGATTACGTGCTGAGAGAAATACATGAAGGGATTTGCGGGAACCACTCTGGTGGGAGATCCCTGGCCCACAAAGTCTTGAGGCAGGGGTATTTCTGGCCAACGATGCATAGGGATGCACAAGCGAAGACCAGGACCTGCACCAATTGCCAAAGTTTTGCAAGTTTCTCCAACCAGCCACCCGAGAGGCTTACTTCAATGGCATCCCCTTGGCCATTGGCGCAGTGGGGAATAGACCTAATTGGTCCAATGCCGAAGGGGCGAGGAGCGGCGACGCATGCCATAATTGCGATTGATTACTTCACAAAGTGGATAGAAGTAGAGGCCCTCAGCAGCATTACGGAGAAAAAGACAACTGATTTTGTGTGGAGGAATCTAATCTGCCGGTATGGAATCCCTCATGCCTTAATAACGGATAATGGTAGACAGTTTGACAACCAGGGCTTCAGGAGTTTTTGCCAGGACCTCGGCATAGAATTGAGGTATTGTTCGCCTGCTCATCCACAGTCCAATGGGCAAGTAGAAGCAGCCAACAAGACGATCAAGAAGCTCCTCAAAACCAGATTGGGAGCAAAAAAGGGAGCTTGGGTTGATGAACTGCCGGGTGTACTATGGGCATACAGAACAACCCATAAGACAGCAACCGGGGAGACTCCATTTGCGCTGACCTTCGGGCACGAAGCAGTTGTGCCGGCCGAAATAGGAACGGCCACGCATCGAACAGAATATTTCAACGAGTAAGAAAATGAGGATCAGATGTGCTTGAATTTGGACCTGCTAGACGAGAAGAGGGAGCAAGCATCGATGCGGGTAGGCGTTTGCCAACGAAGGGTTGCTCGGTATTACAACCAGAAGGTAAATTTGTGGCAATTCAAAGTTGGAGATTGGGTACTGAGGAGAGTGAATCAAAGCACAAAAGATCCAACTCATGGAGTACTTGGTCCCAACTGGGAAGGGCCGTACAGGGTCAAGCAGCTGGTTGGACCTGGAGCCTACAGGCTTGCCCGAGCGGATGGCCATGAGGTGAAGCGGCCATGGAACGCGGTACACCTTAGGAAGTATTTTCAATAAGATCTGTAAGCACCAACACATATTTCCATTCATGATTGTTGCTCCACGTTTTATGCTTTATTTCCTCTGTATCAAACAATATCATGTAAGCCAACTGTAATGAAAGATGAAATTTGAAAAAATCGTCTAAGGCGTGTAAAGGCTCACGTCTCAAAGCCTGTTTTCTGGTGAGGCCGAAGCCAAGCATGCCAGGATCTGCTCGACCGAGAGAAGGCGAGCAGAATCCCAAATTCAGAAAAAATTGTCTAAGGCGTGTAAAGGCTCACGTCTCAAAGCCTGTTTTATGGCGAGGCCGAAGCCAAGCATGCCAGGATCTGTTCGACCGAGAGAAGGCGAGCAGAATCCCAAATTCAGAAAAAATTGTCTAAAGCGTGTAAAGGCTCACGTCTCAAAGCCTGTTTTACGGCGAGCCCGAAGCCAAGCATGTCAGGATCTGCTCGACCAAGCGAAGGCGAGCAGATTAAAATTGAGGGATGAAGCGTAATAAAAAGTTGAGAAAGTGACCAATAACAATTTCGATATACGAAAAGGCATGAAAAATTGGGGTACGAAAATTTTACACGCCTTAAAATTGATTAAAATCGGTTAAAATTTTAATCAATTTTAAAATTGATTAAAATTGAGGTACGAAAAGGCAGATTTCGATATACGAAGCGCAATAAAAAATTTGCTAAGGCATGAAAATTTTACAGCCACACTCTAACATGAGAAAGTGATCAATAACATATCTTATGAAAATTGAGGTAAGTTGCAAAGCTGCTGCATGCGAAAAGAAAAGTCATTACAACTCAGATCAGAATTGAAACAGAAGGCGGGTCAGTAGGCTGGGCAGTCTCCTCGACAAGCTGTGCCGCGTCAGGTGCAGGAGGAGTATCGCCAGTTGCCCCTGGAGGGGTGCTCGCCTCACCGGGTGCAGCAGGATCAGCACGAGGGGGGATGCTGGGCTCACCAGCTGCTACAGGATCGACATGGAGGGAGGGATTCTCCTCGACCGCAATCAGTTCCGCCTCCTCGGCGTCCTCCTTCGCCTCCTCTTCATCCATATACTGGGCAACAGCTTCAGCAAAACCATCCATGTTGAGACCCGGATGCTGCTTCTCGAGGACGGCCATGATGCTGCGATAAGAATGTCGAAGCCCCTGGTTGTATCGGAGTTCCGCTTCGTTCTCTAGATCTTCGAGCTGGATCCGGTGAGATTCGCGGAGTCACTCAAGCTGAGCCTCATACGTGGCCTTCTGTCTTCGCGATTCTTCCTGCACCCTGGTCAGCTCATCATCAAGAGTAGCGGCTTTGGCTTTAGCAAGGGCTTCCTTCTCCTGCAATTTTATATTCTTGAGGTTCAACTCTCCAGCTCTCTTCTCGGCCTTGTCGGCTCTGGAGACCGCCGCCTTATTCTCCTCCTTCATCTTTTTCTCCTGCCGGTTCGACTTGGCCTGGTAGTACGCGAGCATGCAGCTGAGATGGATAGCACTGAACTGCATGGCCCCCATTAGGTCGGGCAGGGTCAATCCGGAAAACTCCTCCACATCCTTCTTGCTCACGTGTACGGAAAGGTCGTTCATGAAGGAGACCAGGTGGTCTGGAATGCGGGGAGTGGGCTTCCTCGAAGCAGAGGAGGAACCTGGCTCGGTGGTTGCTCGGCTACTCTCCGCAGCAACCGCAGGAGGAGGTGGCAGGGTTTTCAGAGGAGAGGCCTGCTCTCCTGCAAGGGCTCGCTTCGCAGCGGGAGCCTCCTTGTCCTCACCCTTCTTGGAAGTCTGGGAGCGGGTACGCTTCTTGGTCAAAGCGGCAATCACGGCATCTTCCATCGGAGGCTCGGGGACTACCAGACCAGATTCGATCAGGTTGGCGAAGCTTAACAGTTCGCGGTAGGAGCAAGACTTAGCCAACACAGACTCCACCCGCTTCAGCGGTTCAGGCTCAAGAGGGAAATGAACACCCCAAGAAACTGCAAAACGAGCAGACAGTTGGTTAAGACCAAAATGACAAAGTGAGAACTACTATGGAGTAAAGACGTCTAAGGCGAGCAGGCAACCTGGGACCATAAATCGAGATGGGACGCGGTAGTCCTTCCCGTCAACCCGTGCAACTTGACCCCAAGGACCCCCAGCAAAGAAAAACTCTCTTCCAAGACCTACCTCCCCCCGTCGGAAGCCCTGTCACGGGTTTCCTGCCTTTTGAGCTAGATTAAAAGTAGTACCACCCGGGATCTTTGGGGCTGCTCTTTAACTGATATAGATGACGCAGATCGTCAATGGTGGGCTCGCTCTTACAACACCTATGCCATAAGACGAACAGACCAGATAGCACCCTCCATCCGTTGGGGTTCAACTGACCAGGAGCTAGATGCAACTCGCTAAATATCCGGGCAAAGTAGGGATGCAAGGGGCACCTCAACCCATGTTTGAAGCTCTCCAGAAACAACGTGACGTAACCCTTAGGAGGCCGACTAGGGGTGTCCTTTTTCCCGGGGACCCTAAGGGATATAGCATCGGGGATCCCATATTGATCCCGAAGAGCTTCAAGCTCGTCTACCGTGGTCGTACAAGTGATCAGATCAATCGAGTAATGGTACGACTGTGCCCTACCCCCGGCCATACTCCTAGTCTCTGGTTGGGACAACTCTGGTAAGGGCTTCCCCCCTGAGTCACCCTTCTGCTCGTCACTTAAGGTGTCTGACGAGCCAGATATCCCCACTTCACCACTGTTTCGGCTCGAGGAGGTCGTTTCTGGGGACATCCTTCTAGCCCTAGTTGCGATATCAGGGTTACTAGGCTCTAAAGGGATCCTAGGGTCGAAGGCGACGTCGGCGAGCAGACTAGGTAAGAAGTCTAACTCGTCGTCGTCGTCTATCTCGATGATTTTTTCCTTACCCTTCGACATCTCTCTCAACCTACCACCCTAGCGTCACCACCAACTACTACCCAAACAGAGAAGAAAAAAGAAAGAAGTGTCTACGACTAGTGAAGAACGAGGAATTAGAAGCGATACCTGAAGAATCGGCCGTCGAGGAGGAAGTCTTAGCCGGGATAAGTGTTTTGACTGAAGGGAATTAGGGTCGGAGGTGTACTTGTCAAAATTCGTTCGCCGGAAAACAGAGCAAGCGGTGAATGCGCTGGGTAAAGAAAGTGCTTTGAAATCTCCAAATGAGGGAAAACGTCTGGGCTGCCAGCATTTAAATGGGCCCGAATCCCGAGGGCTTGCGACTCTTGGTTTGAAATTCAAACGGAAGGCTTGATTTCCGCCACATCGCTCCACCCACGATTAAATGCGACACGACCCTTGGCAGCTTTTCCCACCCGACATAAACCGCGACTGTTAAGTTTCTACTGTCGGTTCACTTCGTTACCCAACACCAGAAACTGGGGGACATGTGTTTGGGGTATTCCAGCGAGACCCGAACGAACGAGCAGGATTGGACGAGCAGAAAGCTAGGAGTAAGGCTCGCTGGGACAAAGATGAACAGAATACACACGCAACCACCTACCACCGCAGTCAGGAGGATACACGCAACTACCCATCATCACAGTCATGGTGATACACACAATCACCTACTACCGCAGCAATCGAGGTACACGCAACCACCTGCCACAGCAGTGATGAGAACACACGCAACCGCCTGTCATGGGGAAGAGGAAGGATCCTCGGGAGGCCTATAAAAAGGCATCCCGCGAAGGCAAAAGGGTTGGACTTTTTATGATTCAAAGGGACTAGAAAAACAGAGAACTGAGAACTGATAAAAAACCCAAGGCCAAGAGATTCACGGCCAATCTTTTCCCAAATAAAAAACCTTATTATCTGACTTGAGCGTCGGAGGGTTTACGCTGGGAAAACACCCGGCGCACTCTGACTTGTTCTGTGAGTGCAGGAAACCCATAAAAGCAACTGGGCGAGGAGAAGTTCTGGTCGACATAAAGTTGAACGAGCAGGAAGCCTGGTCTCAGAAGAGCACAACCAGAATTCTGCATCAACAGAGTCAATATCGTGCTACTTGCTTTTGCCGCTCCTTCACATTATAGAATCCATTTGGGTTTGCAAACAACATTGGTGAGTTGTCTCATCTCAAGCGCAGTCTGCTTGTTGCATTCTTACATTTGTGAATGTAAATTTTACTAGGTGTTGGGATTGTTGTGCTGTCGATTGTGTTGTATGCAGCACTGATAAATAAAGCACAATGGTGTTAGTAGTGAAAGGTTGCTATCATTTTGTTGGGCTGACAATGAAGATGTTGAGGTATTATGCATCGGCATTAAATGGGATATTAAGTTTTTAAGTGTATTTATTAGGTAACAATGGAGTTTAAGGGTGGTGATAGTTTTATTTGTAGTGAGTCGCAAAACATGGGTAGAAATTTTACTAGGTGTTGGGGTTGTTGTGCTGTCGATTGTGTTGTATGCAGCCACTGATAAATAAAGCACAATGGTGTTAGTAGTGAGAGGTTGCTGTCATTTTGTTGGGCTGACAATGAAGATGTTGAGGTATTATGTATTGGCGCATTAAATTGGATGTTAAGTTTTTAAGTGTATTTATTAGGTAACAATGGAGTTTAGGGGTTGCGATAGTTTTATTTATAGTGATTCGCAAAACATGGGTAGAAATTTGGTAGACCGGTTCAGCGGTGTTCAATTAGGCATGAGTTGTAATAAGAAAATTATAGGATATAACGAAAGAGTTAAATTATAGTGCAGTAGAGAATGATTCTAAGAGAACAAAAAGTGAAATACATGGGCAAGCCAGTGGCGAATCCAATATTTAACTTAGTGATGATGGGAATGAACATAAAGAATATGGCGTGAACAAGCTAAACTTTGATGCAACAAAAGAAGAAATTGAAAAATTGAGGAAGGAATATCATATTCCCGATGATATTACGCTTAGGTTACTGAGAGAAGATTAGTTGGCTAGCAAATTGGGTGATGGAGAAACTGTGATTTACTTGGAGATGTTTATACTTGGATTTAAGTTGCCAATTCAACCTTATTTTGCTCGGATTTTGGTAAGGTAGGATTTGAGTCCTGGTCAACTTGGCCCAAATGGTTAGAGGATTTCAGGTGGTATGTATATTGTGTAGGCTGAGTATAACAAAGTCGAGCCATGTTAAGGAATTCACGCACTTGTATTTGTGCAATGAATATATATGGTAGGCGATAAAAGATAGTACTATTTTACATCCAAGTCAAAGAATAAAAGAGTAGTACTTGACTTTTTGGGCACGTGTAAGGCTTGTAAAAGTAAATACTTTGTGGCTGGTGGAAATTGGGATAGGGACGTAGAGCTAACAAAGTGTTGGTTTAAAATTTCTACTTAATTTAATAGACCAGGCAATGAAAGTTTTATTTAGTTGAGGTTGGAATGTGACTATAGACTAACACTTGGCTTTACTTGGAAGAAAGTTGGTAAAGACTTGGAAGAAGAACTTTGGCATAATGAGAAATTGAGGGTCAGAGTTGAGAAAGGATTGCTAAATGCAAAGGATTGAAAGTTGTTATTGACACCTAAGAGATTATTTAGCATCACCTTATTTCTAACTTACCATAATGATGGTAAGTTATTGAAGGCTGGGAGAAAACTTCTTGAGTGAATCTTGAAAGTTAAAGTATTTGCCATTTATAGCGTTTTGAACTTATATAGGCTTTTGTTGAACTTTAATATGTTTTTGCATTCGGATAATCATTGCATAACCTGTATTTTTTTTTTCACTCTATTTGTTTATTCAAGTTTACCATTGTTTTGATTTCACAAATTGGAAGCCAATTTAAACTTTGTACGATTGAACAAATGAATTTGGTTGACATTCACATTAATAAGATGACTGTTGAGTGTTAGAAAGTGCATATTTATAAAGGAGAAATCGTTATTTTATATATCAAGTATTGCTAACAACCGTTACTTTTATGTGTTTAAATTTCTTGTACTTTAATTATGTGTGTTTTATTTTAATTAAGTATTTGATGTATTTTAGGGGCATCATAGTCATTTCACAATAAACGAGAGATCAAATGGAAAAACGGACATCATTTTTGAAATCAGGACGGTCGAAAACCTTAGGAGGAGTATAAAAGGAAAAATGACACTGTTCACACGTACGGTACTGTTCACACGTATGGTACTATTCACATATACGGGTACTGTTGGCGTTACTGTGCAAATAGTGGCGGTTGACTGTACTGTGCAAATAGTGGCGGTTGACGTTACTGTGTAAATAGTGGCGGTTGACTGTACTGTGCAAATAGTGGCTGATGACGTGGCGAAATCCTGAGCGTCCAAACTGTTTTTAATCCGATGGCCATGATTTACTCGATGTAACTATAAAAAGGGGGCCTCCCCCCCCTAATTTAGCACCTCTGAATCCATTTTTGGGATTCAATTTCTGTAATTCTCTCTCTATCTTGTATTTTCTTCATATTTTAATAAATTTCCATTTTGCCCCTAGTTCAACTATGAGTGGCTAATTTTCTTTCAAGCTTGGGTTGAAGGTGAAGTCTCAACATGTGTCATGGGTTTGATTTGGTAAATTTATTTTCTCTTCCCCTCTAGTTTTTGTGGATGTTTTGACTTCTCGTCGACAAATAATACTAATCCTGTCTAGTACTGCCCGGGTTTCACCGGCTCCCTAGTATAAGATTATTATTATTTGGCACGATAAGCCCTTAGCACCATATTTATTAGAGCGTGGTTCATGAGGTGTGGATTCCCCTCTCATGATCTAATTGGCATTAATATGGAATATTTAGCCCATGATGCATGTTGATACGGATCCAGATACCCAAGTACGTCATCTCAATAGATTTATCTTCAATTTATTATTGCCATTTAAATTCCAATTTTAGAATTTATTCGCGTCATTTTAATTTAAGTTTTAGGATAATCAAAATCATTTTCATCAATCCAACCACCCATTTACAGAATTAATTCTATAAATAATTAAAATCCACCTCCTCGTGGGATCGACACTCGCACCATTAAGCTATACTACAACAGATTCGTGCGCTTGCGAGTTCAATAAAATTTGCACAACAAGTTTTTGGCGCCGTTGCCGGGGAGGTAAGTAATTTTAATTCTTAGAATTAATTTTTGTGAATATTTCCATTTAATTTTCTTTTGTATTTTTTTGAATCTACACTTAGAGGTTAGTATTTCTTTTCTTTTTCTCTACTTTAAATTATGTAATTTAATTTTCAAGTTAATTTTTATTTCTTCTTTGTCATTTTTATTTATCTTATTAATTTATTTTTAGTTAGTTTATTTCACGTATTTGTTCTTGTGTTTTTATAGTAAGTTTGTAATAGCGCAAGAAGGTTAGTATCGTAATTTCTCCTTCTTCTTTATTTGTTTTGTTTTCCATTTATTCTTGTATTTCTTGTATGCATGGTCGTAGGTCATTATTACCCAATCTTGAACCTATAGACCTTGAATTAGAAAAAACACTTCGCACACACAAAAACATTAAAAACAAAATGGATTTACAAGCACCACAGGAGAAGCCATTTAAGGATTACTTCAGTCCTTTAGCTAATTTGAGCACATCATGCATACGGTACCCAAATGTAGCTGCTAGGAGTTTTGAATTAAAACCTAGTGTGCTAAATTGTCTCCCCACGTTCTATGGCCTAGAAAATGAGGACCCATACAATCATTTGAATGATTTTCATGCAATTTGTCAAACATTTAAATATGAGAATTTTTCAGATGATGATGTAAAACTTAGATTATTCCCATTTTCTTTAAAGGATAGAGCTCGTTCATGGCTTAATACATTACCTGCTAATAGTATTGCATCATGGGAACAAATGGTTACAAAATTTTTAAATAAATATTTCCCAGTTCATAAAACAAATACTATTCGCAGGGAAATCTCGGAGTTTACCCAGAGAGATGACGAGCAGTTTTTCGAAACATGGGAGCAATTCAATGGGCTACTCTTGAAGTGTCCACATCATGGGTACGAGAAATGGCACCAATGTCAATATTTTTTGGAGGGCTTATTACCGAATGTGCAAGAATGGCTAATGGCAACAAGTGGAGGAGAGCTAATGTCAAAAAGTGCATCAGAGATTTGGGAATTCTTCCAGCGACAAGCAGATAATTCCCAACAACGGAGTCGATCACTCAGGAATACCAGAAGGGTTAAGGGAGTGAATGAGGTTCACATTGGCGAATCCAATTCGGAAATCAAAGAAGTCAAAGCAATAATTAAAGGTCTCTCTCGACAAATAGCATCGTTATCGACTGCTAAATCAACAGAGCCACATGACCTTGACTCATATCCAGATCAAGCCAATGCCATAGGAGTAATGAAAAAACCATCAAATTACAACCCATACTCCAACACTTATAACCCTGGATGGAGAGACCACCCCAATTTTTCATGGTCTCAAGGATTCCAACAAAATGGACCAGCAGCTCCAGCTCCGCCAATGCAACAAATTCCTCAAAATCCTCAAGTCTCTCAGCCACCATTTAGACCATTTAATCAGAATCAGAATTACTCTCAACCCAGATCGTGGGAGGATTCATTCCAAAATCTCAGGAATGTTACTCATTCCACGATTGAGCAACAGAACCGCACCATTGATGGACTACGCAACGAATTGAGAGCGGGCTTCAACTCACAAGCTCAATCAGTTTCAAGCTTGGAGAAGATGGTGGGACAACTTGCTTCTTCAGTTCAGACCTTGGCAATGACTGTTGAGAAAGGTAAATTTCCAAGTCAACCAGTGCCTAACCCTAAAGGAGTGCATGAAGCAAGTACCAGTTCACCACAGCAGCGTGGAGAGGTCAAAGCTGTCATGACCTTGCGAAAAGGAAAAGAAGTCGACAACAAAGTGGAGATGCCAGTGACGAAAGAAAACCAAATTGTACCTGTGAACGTTGAGGACTCATCACCGGAGGAAAAAGAAGACACCAACCCACGAGAATATGTTCCAAAAGCTCCATTTCCTCAGAGGTTAGCGAAAGGAAAGAAAGGAAAATCTACAGGTGAGATTCTCGAAATTTTCAAACAGGTAAGTGTTAACATCCCTTTGCTTGATGCTATTAAACAAGTTCCATCTTATGCCAAGTTTCTTAAAGATCTGTGTACTAAAAAGAGGAATATGCATGTTCAAAAGAAGGCATTTTTAACAGAAAACGTTAGTTCTATACTCCAACATAAAATTCCTTTAAAATGCAAAGATCCAGGTTCCCCCACTATCTCATGTAGTATAGGGAACCACACAATTGAGAATGCTTTGTTGGATTTAGGAGCTAGTGTAAATTTGTTGCCTTATTCAGTTTTTGTGAAACTTGGACTGGGAGAATTACACCCAACTCCAGTGGTGTTACAACTTGCAGATCGGTCCACGAAAATACCTCGTGGTATTGTGGAGGACGTGCTTATCCAGGTAGACAAGTTTTATTTTCCTGTTGACTTCATTGTAATTGACACTCAACCAATACAGGATTCACGGAAGCACATCCCCATTATCCTAGGCCGACCTTTCTTGGCAACTGCGGATGCTCATATTCAATGCAGAACTGGAAATATGCAGTTGTCTTTCGGCAACATGACTATGGAGCTGAACATCTTCAATATTGCCAAACAACCTCACAACACAGATGATGGAATTGTTGATGTGGATTTAATTGAAGCATTAGTTGATAATTCTTTTGTTTCAAACCTTAGTGATGATCCTTTACAAACATGTTTAACACACTTTGGTTTGGATTTTGATATTGACAGATCGGTGGATGAGGTCAACGCCCTACTTGACTCAGCACCATCTATGGACACTAATAAATGGAAGCCAAGAGTTGAACAACTAGCGCCATCAGAGAAGAAACTCATTCCATCATCAGAATCACCACCGAAACTCGAGCTCAAACCATTGCCCAACACTTTGGAATATGCATTTTTGGGGGACGAAAGTACTTTACCGGTAATCATCTCATCATCCCTCAATGACGAACAAAAAGGTAAGTTGTTGGATGTTTTAAAAGAACACAAAGGAGCATTAGGATGGACCATAGCGGATATAAAAGGTATAAATCCAGTAGACTGCATGCATTACATTCACCTTGATGAAAATGCTAAATCTACTAGGGAAATGCAACGTCGGTTGAATCCTAATATGAAAGAAGTTGTTAGAACAGAAGTCCTTAAGCTATTAGACGCAGGTATCATTTACCCAATTTCTGATAGTTCATGGGTCAGTCCTGTACAAGTTGTCCCCAAAAAGTCAAGAGTCACTGTAGTTACTAATGCCGATAATGAATTGATACCAACTAGAGTAACTACAGGATGGCGTGTATGCATTGATTATAGGAAGTTGAATTCTGTCACACGTAAAGACCATTTTCCTTTACCATTCATCGATCAAATGCTTGATAGGTTAGCAGGTCACGAATTTTATTGCTTTCTAGATGGCTACTCAGGATATAATCAGATTCCCATAGCACCAAAAGATCAAGAGAAGACCACTTTCACTTGCCCTTTTGGCACTTTTGCATATAGGAGAATGCCATTTGGATTATGTAATGCACCTGCTACATTTCAACGATGCATGTTAAGCATTTTTTCTGATATGGTTGAACGATTCCTTGAGGTCTTTATGGATGACTTTTCTGTCTTTGGTGATTCATTTGATCAATATTTACGTCATCTAACACTAGTTCTGCAGAGATGTATCGAAAAGAACTTGGTCTTAAATTGGGAGAAGTGCCATTTTATGGTAACATAAGGTATTGTTCTCGGTCACATCATTTCGAGCAAAGGTATTGAGGTTGACAAAGCCAAGGTGGATCTCATTTCCAATCTTCCTCCACCCAAAACAGTCAGAGAAGTAAGATCTTTCCTTGGGCATGCTGGTTTTTACAGACGTTTCATTAAAGATTTTAGCAAAGTTTCTAGACCCTTATGCAATTTACTTGCTAAGGATGCACCTTTTATCTTTAATGATTCATGTCTTGTGGCTTTTGAAAAATTAAAGCAATTGTTGACAACATCACCCATCATTCAGCCCCCAAACTGGAGCTTACCATTTGAGCTCATGTGTGATGCATCTGATTATGCAGTAGGAGCAGTATTAGGACAAAGAGCTGATCGAATTCCCCATGTTATTTATTATGCTAGTATGACATTGAATAATGCACAGTTGAACTATTCAACTACTGAAAAAGAAATGCTAGCAGTAGTGTTTGCATTGGAAAAATTTCGATCTTATCTCATTGGTTGTAAAATAATTGTATTCACAGATCATGCTGCTCTGAAATATCTTCTCACGAAGAAAGATGCAAAAGCTAGACTAATTCGTTGGGTGTTACTTTTGCAGGAATTTGACTTGGAATTCAAAGATAAGAAAGGCACAGAAAATGTTGTAGCGGACCATCTCTCTCGTCTTTATTTTGACACAATTACAGAGCCACTAACATTGAATGAGTCCTTTCCAGATGAACAATTAATGAGTGTGGAAGTTTTACCTTGGTATGCTGATATAGTTAATTATCTTGTTAGAGGCAAACTTCCAGAGCATTGGACTAAGCAAGACAAGGCCAAATTCTTTGCAGAAATGAAGAATTTCTTTTGGGATGACCCATATTTGTTCAAATATTGTGCAGACCAAATTATCAGACGATGTATCCCAGAAAATGAAATTCAGAATATCCTTTCATTCTGCCATGAACAAGCTTGTGGAGGCCATTTCAGTGCTAAGAAAACAGCGACTAAAGTTTTACAATGTGGTTTCTATTGGCTAACTATATTTCGAGACGCTTATACTTTTTGTTCTTCATGTGATAGGTGTCAACGAATGAGGAGCATTACACGAAGGAACATGATGCCACTAAATCCAATTTTAGTGGTTGAGATTTTTGACGTATGGGGTATCGACTTCATGGGACCCTTTCCCCCTTCTTTTGGCCATCAATACATCTTGGTAGCTGTTGATTACGTATCGAAATGGGTAGAAGCGATTCCATGCAGAACTAATGATCACAAAGTGGTGATAGGGTTTTTGAAAAGCAACATAGTTTCGCGCTTTGGATTCCCTCGAGCAATAATCAGTGATGGTGGTGCCCACTTTTGCAATAAAGCATTCAAAGCTCTTTTGACAAAGTATTCAATCACTCATAAAGTGGCGACCCCGTATCATCCGCAAACCAGTGGCCAAGTGGAGATCTCCAATCGAGAACTAAAGCACATATTAGAAAAGACGGTGAGGCCGGACAGAAAAGATTGGTCATTAAGACTTGATGACGCATTATGGGCATATAGAACGGCTTTCAAGACCCCGATTGGGATGTCACCCTATAGGCTAGTGTATGGAAAAGCTTGCCACCTACCTGTGGAACTCGAGCATCGTGCATATTGGGCTATCAAGAAATTCAATTTTGACATGCATCAAGCCAGCTCAGAAAGAAGATTACAACTGGCAGAACTTGAAGAAATTCGCAATGACGCGTACGAAAATGCCAAAATTTACAAGCAACGAATGAAAGTCTTCCATGATAAGCATATTATGAGAAAATCTTTCACTCCAGGTCAGAAAGTACTTTTATTCAACTCTCGCTTGCACCTATTCCCAGGTAAGTTACGCTCTCGATGGTCTGGTCCATTTATTGTTCATACTGTTTTTCCACATGGGGCAATTGAAATTAAGGACCCAAAGAACGGTGTCACGTTTAAAGTTAATGGTCAAAGATTAAAGCCATATCTAGAATACCAACCACATGGAGAAGACACCGAAATAAATTTGGGTGACCCACCAGATTTGAATTGATTTTTTCTTTTCGGTGGTTTGATTTTTCTTTCTTTCTTTATTTTTATTCTTTTGCTAATTGAATTTATTTTTGCATAAGTGTGTTTCTTTTGTCATTAACTTTTCTCTTATCATTGTTAATCATGAGTCTCTTACTTAGACCATTCCTCCTGAACATTCTTAAACCACTTCAACGTGTCAAAATTCATCTCAAAAGACAGATTCACTCTTGTAAAACACATCGCATTTGGGCTCTACAACCACCAGAGTTGGTAGCCTATGTTGAGGGTTTAGAACGCCAACTCAGAGATATTGAGAAAAGTGTTTTTGACATCCAGTTGGAGCTTGAGGTAAATTCAATAAGAGGACGATTTTAATTTTCTTTGTGTGTTTTAATTTGTTTTTCTGTTTGTGTGCTTTAGTTTGTTACCCCGGTGAAGTGGCGGATAACGGTACTCCGTGACAATCAAGTCGGTTACTTCAGTTTCCCATAATAACTGATATTCTGAGGTGAAAGAATGGACAGAACCGAGATTCTAGCGAAGCTCCACAAGCGATTCCCTTCACTCCCTCAGAATGCCTTCCTTACGATCTACAAAACTCGGTCCGAACGCATGCGACTGCTCATGAGGAATAACATACCTGCTGACATCCGTTGGTTAATTGAAGCAAAAGTACGATTGGCAGGTGAGTTACCTCCAAAATTTATTGCATACATGCCTGGTTGTGGGAAAGGAAACTATGCAAGAAAACGACGAGCTCGAAGAATTTCTGTTGCTTGTCATAAGTGTGCCAGAATGAATTGCAATAAAAACCGATGTTCTTTAGGAATGGTATCTGATAACAGGGAAGATAAAATTCAATTCATTAGGGATGGCTTGAATAAGGAGTCATTGGATGATATCCTTTTGTCTCTTGAAACGCATCCCAGTGGATATGTGCAAGGAGCGATTCTCCAGTTATGGCCATTATTCCAGAAAGAACATGCACGATATAGTCTCGGGAATCTGACTATAAAAGACCCTGTTTGCCAGTTTATAAGAAAATTGGATGGGAAGCCTATCCTCGACCCATAGAGGGCGTTCAAGCCGTTTCTGGACGTAAAACCAGAGGAAGATGTGAGCCACAGTCGCAACTACCTATCAATATCCTTTTACTTTACTGTTACTTTATTTTATTTCACTGTTGTTTTATCAGTGCATTATTGTCTTTAATAATTTTCTTACTGTTTGTTTTTACTGTTTGCTTTTTGACTATCGAGCCATGTGCTTTACGCGTTTTTGACATTGACCCGCCACCTCATACACAGTTGTGATCCATTGTCACCAAGAATCTTAAATATGACTTTTTGTTAAGCACTCACAAATTGTTTTTGAGAATTATCCCAATGGCAGCTACTCCCACTAGACAATTCAAGAACATTTGTGTGCTTTCTGGATTTACCTATGGCAAACATAAAGAGTTCGTTGATGTAGCCATAGATCTTGGTCGAAACATAGCAGAGAGAAAATTACACTTAGTGTATGGAGGAGGTAACCGAGGGTTATCAAAATTGGTCTCAGAAGCTGCTCTTGTCAGAGGAAGCCAAGTGTTAGGCATCATCCCTAGAGTCCTAAAACCTTTGGGCAGTGTGTCTGACTCCACGACTGGAGAAGAATTAGTCGTCTCAGGTATGCAAGAACGGATAACTGAAATGCTTGATCATGCTGATGCTTTTATTTTCCTGCCAGGAGATCTTGCAACACTAGAAGTACTTATCACACTAGCATCTTGGGCCCAACTGCACATTCACCAGAAACCCATCGGTTTGTTAAATGTCAATAATTTTTATGATGGCTTTATCGCATTTCTTAACCATGCAATAAAAAACTACTTTATTCCTTCCAGTGCGAAAAAACTTTTTATTTGTGCTCACACTACTAATGAGCTACTTGACATGTTACAAGCTTATAAACCAGAGCCAGACCCCTGGAGCTTTGTGTTGGAGCGTTCAAATGATGATGGTAACAATAGCCGCAGTAAGAAGTACAAATTAGATTTAACTCTTCGCCTGTAAATATTTTCTTCTGTGTTGCACCAACCAGGTGATGTCTTCTGAACTCTACTTCTTTTCTTTAAAACATTGAGGACAATGTTTCATTCTGGTTGGGGGGAGGGAATAATGGACAATTGTGGAATCTTGGTTAAGTTTTTACTAATTTTTTGTTGTAGAAACTAACTGTTGCTAACTTTTTGTGTTGAAGATGGCTGAATATAGAGTGTAGTGACTCTAGAAACGCATCTTCATTGTTTGAAAAAAAAAATTAAAAAAAAATTTCATGTATTTTCTTTTTCTTTGTTATGTTTTAATGTTCATTTTTCTTTTTCTTTTTAATTTCTCCTTTATAAATATACATTTTCCAACAAAAATTTTTTGAGTCAAAGATGGCTGAATATAGAGTATAGTGCCTCTAGAAACGCATCTTCTTAAAAAAAAAAATTCATTTTCTATCATTTTCTAATTAATTTTTCTGCATCATTTTCACATTTCTGCATGCATATTTTCTTTTTACGTTTAGAATAGGTTGGGGGGTAGGGTGTTGTTTAAAAAAAAAAAAAATTTTTTTTGATTTGTTTTAACATTGGATAACATGATGATTTCAAATTTTAGTATTTGTATTATCTTTAGTCTAAAGTAATGTTACACTATGTTTGCTACTCTACATGTTGATGTCGGAGACAAAAATGAGTTGCTTGAAGGAATGAACATGTCATAATAAATATCAAGTGAGTTTTTGAGCCTATCATTTTTCTTGGAGAGTAACCATTTTGCCCATTCTTTATACAGCTTAGCAGTTTATTATTGTATACACGATCTCTAGATTTCTTTTGAGTTAACCCTAAAAAAAATAAAAATAAAAAATAAAAAAAAATAAAAAAATTAAAAAAAAAAAGAGTGTGTTGTTACATTTGGAAGCCCATTTAATTAGTAGATATGGAAGATTATTTAGAGTCCTAAAAGATGATGGAAAGGCCCTCTTTGATCCGTTTGAGCCTTTCTAGCCATCCCTTTTATGAATATCCATAGTTAGCCCTTTTGAGCCTTGAAAAAAAAAAAAAAAACTTTTCTTTCTCAATTTATTATCTTGACCCACTCCGATTTGGAGTATTACCCAACATCTTACAAGATCCATCACCTTTTTATGTTTGAGAAAATTGTAAATAAATATTTTGTATATTAAAGTTATGCCTAGTTCAAAAAAAAAAACAAAGAAAGAAAGAAACAAAAATTGTTGCTTCAAAAAAAAAAAAACAATTATAGGTGAAATCCACCTTGCAACTTTCCAAAAAAAAAAAATTCCATGCATTTTTCTCAAACATACATTTTGTCTTCCTTATTTCCCTTCTTTGTTAGCTATGTCCCTAGCCTACGTTACGTCCTAATAAAAGTCCTTCTTGATTTTAGGGAACTATAATCTGAAGTAGAAGCTAGTTATATGGGCTAAAAAGATGTAGTGATGCATAAAAAAAATAATAATAAATAAAATGGGTTGACTAGCATTTTTATTTGACTGGAGATCGTATTATTTCTAAGTTAAGGGCATATTTCTTTTTGGTGAGAGCATGTGAGACCACTTCTTATTATTTTCTCTCAATTACCATTCATTGGAGTGACTATTTTTATTTGGGTTTAATTTCTTTGTGAGAGTGTCACTACTTCCAGTGAGATTTTGGGGTTTAACATGTCATTCTTAAAGGTAGCTACAACAAAGTCTACTGAGCTGATTCATGTGGATGGTTGATGTGGGTGTGATGTTTCTTTAAACTTGAGATAATGCTTATACTTTTATTTGATTGTTATCATTAATCTGATTGAATAAAAAGAGGTTTAAAAAAAATCATTTTTTGAATTTTTGTTTTCGCTTTATTTGCTAGGGACTAGCAATAAGCTGGTTGGGGGGTGTGTTCAGTGTTAGAAAGTGCATATTTATAAAGGAGAAATCGTTATTTTATATATCAAGTATTGCTAACAACCGTTACTTTTATGTGTTTAAATTTCTTGTACTTTAATTATGTGTGTTTTATTTTAATTAAGTATTTGATGTATTTTAGGGGCATCATAGTCATTTCACAATAAACGAGAGATCAAATGGAAAAACGGACATCATTTTTGAAATCAGGACGGTCGAAAACCTTAGGAGGAGTATAAAAGGAAAAATGACACTGTTCACACGTACGGTACTGTTCACACGTATGGTACTATTCACATATACGGGTACTGTTGGCGTTACTGTGCAAATAGTGGCGGTTGACTGTACTGTGCAAATAGTGGCGGTTGACTGTACTGTGCAAATAGTGGCGGTTGACGTTACTGTGTAAATAGTGGCGGTTGACTGTACTGTGCAAATAGTGGCTGATGACGTGGCGAAATCCTGAGCGTCCAAACTGTTTTTAATCCGATGGCCATGATTTACTCGATGTAACTATAAAAAGGGGGCCTCCCCCCCCTAATTTAGCACCTCTGAATCCATTTTTGGGATTCAATTTCTGTAATTCTCTCTCTATCTTGTATTTTCTTCATATTTTAATAAATTTCCATTTTGCCCCTAGTTCAACTATGAGTGGCTAATTTTCTTTCAAGCTTGGGTTGAAGGTGAAGTCTCAACATGTGTCATGGGTTTGATTTGGTAAATTTATTTTTTCTTCCCCTCTAGTTTTTGTGGATGTTTTGACTTCTCGTCGACAAATAATACTAATCCTGTCTAGTACTGCCCTGGTTTCACCGGCTCCCTAGTATAAGATTATTATTATTTGGCACGATAAGCCCTTAGCACCATATTTATTAGAGCGTGGTTCATGAGGTGTGGATTCCCCTCTCATGATCTAATTGGCATTAATATGGAATATTTAGCCCATGATGCATGTTGATACGGATCCAGATACCCAAGTACGTCATCTCAATAGATTTATCTTCAATTTATTATTGCCATTTAAATTCCAATTTTAGAATTTATTCTCGTCATTTTAATTTAAGTTTTAGGATAATCAAAATCATTTTCATCAATCCAACCACCCATTTACAGAATTAATTCTATAAATAATTAAAATCCACCTCCTCGTGGGATCGACACTCGCACCATTAAGCTATACTACAACAGATTCGTGCGCTTGCGAGTTCAATAAAATTTGCACAACAATGACCTCAATACCGGCCTCAATCTCAAGATCAGATGATGACTTTAATGATGATCTCAACAAGGCTAAAATCCAGGCTAGTACTGACCTTGACAAGGCAATGACCAGGGGTGGCAATATGGGTTAGGATTCGTTTATTCGATTCAATTCGATGTGAATTAAATGAGTTTGGTTTTGAAAAAATTGATTCGTTTAATAAATAGGTGAATTCAATTCGATTCGCTAATTAAACGAATCAAATGCAGGTTTGAAGATTTTGATTCGTTATTCGTTTAAGATTCGTTTGGGTCATAAATAAATCGAATACATGTCGATTCGCTTAAAATTCATTTATTATTTGTTTAATTAAACTACTTTTTTGTCCTTAAATTTATTTGAAAACTTTTTAAAATTTGAAGGTTAATATTGTAATTTTAAGCATAACACATAAAGTCAAATAACAAGTAGAGCAACCCCAATTTTACACTTCACACTCACATAAGCTCAACTGTGAGTAAATCACCAGCCACTGCTACGTTTTGCCATCTCTTTCCCTTCAATTCCATCTCTTACCAACTAGCGGCGAGTAAATCACCGACAACCATCTCAACAATTTCTTCACAATTTCCCAACTGGCAACACATGTGAATCACACCTGCACAGTAAGGTCCAAACCCTTTTCTTTTATTTTTTTTAATTTTCGCATCTATCAAGTGTTAACTGATTGGCCTAGGCTTGTCTTTTATTCATCTTGATTTAGGTTTGTCTTTTGAGAATCCATTGATTAGGGGATGAGAAAAATAAAAATAATAAATGAAATATATATTGTAAACCATTCATGATTAATCACTTTAGAGTTGCATAATCTTTAAAAAATACAAACACAGGCCGGGTAGTAATTCAATTGTAACCATCAGTACTAGTTTTTTCATTTCTTGCTTATGTATTATTTTTCAATTATATCACTATTAAAAATTTAAATAAATAAATAAAAAAATAATTAATTTTAATATATATATACGTATTTATCTATATATATTTTATTCTTCAATTAATATATTTGCTAGCTTTTTCATTTCTTGCTCATATTCTTCACTGTTAAAAATTTTAAAAAATAATCAATTAATTAATTTTAATCTGTTATTCTTCAATTAATATATATATATATATATTATTTAAGTTAAATTGTGAATTCATCTTACTAAATATTTTTGAATTATTTTGTTTTTAAGAGAATGGACACAAGCTAAAGTAATTCAGCCTACATAATTAATGATTCTAGTGTTAGAGATGATGATGTAAATGACATAATCGAAATGGAAGAAGAGATTGAAAAAGGTTTAAGGCCAGTGGAACAAAAGGCACAATGGCAAAGGAAACTAACTTCACAAGTTTGGTCATTGTTCCATAAGGTTCTGGGGGGATAAGTATCCGGACAACAAGCCGAGAGCAGTGTGTAAAAAATGCGACATTGAGTACGTGTCTGTGCGCAATTCTAGTACAGGTAATTTGAAAAGACATTACGAAACTTGTGTAAAATTTAAAAAGTGTGATCCTGCACAAATGATGCTAGATCGTAGTGATGAAATGTCAACTCGTGTTCCCAAGTTTGAAGCACATGTGTTTCGTGAATTATTGTCTTGTGCCATTATTATGCATGATTTGTCATTTCAATTTGTTGAATATGAGGGAATTAGAAGAATTTAGAATTATTTGTGTGATGAAGTGCCCAACATCTATAGGAACACTGCGAAAGCCGATGTATTAAAAATGCATAATATGAAAAAGACAAAAATTAAAAATATGTTAGAAGAAGCTCTTGGTAGAATATGTCTTACTACTGATTTATGGTCTTCTATAACTACAGATAGTTATTTGTGTCTCACTGCACATTTTATTGATAAGGGATGGAATTTACAGAAAAAAAGTGCTGAATTTTTGTGAAATGCCAACTCCACACACTGGGGTTGCCTTAGCTGAAAAAATATTGTCATTGTTGTGTGAATGGGGTATTGAGAAAAGGATTTTTTTATTGACTATAGACAATGCTTCAAATAATGATGTTTATGTTGTAATGTTAAAAAGTCAATTGAGATTAAGGAATGTTTTGGTGTGTCATGGGGATTTCTTTTATATTCGATGTTGAGCTCATATTATTAATTTAATTGTTCAACAAGGATTGAAAGAAATTGAGAAAGAAATAGAAAAATCCCATGAGAGTGTGAAATATGTCAAAGGGTCACAAGTGAGAAAAAGAAAATTCTTAGAGTGTGTTAAGCAAGTATCTCTAGATGACAAGAAAGGATTAAGACAAGATGTTCCCACAAGATGGAATTCAACTTTTCTCATGCGTGATAGTGTTGTATATTACAAAAATGATTTCCGTCATTTACAATTGAGTGATTCTAATTACAAGAATTGTCTTTCTAAAGAAGAATGGGGAAAATAGAAAAGATTGGCAAATTCTTGTCTATGTTTTATGAGATCACATGCATTTTTTCTGGTTCAAAATACCCCACTTCAAATTGGTATTTTCTGAAGGTGTTTGCGGCTAAGGTTGCTTTGGATCAATTATTGTGTAGTGAGGATGTGCACATGAAAACTATAGCACAAAAAAATGATCGAAAAATTTGAGAAGTACTGGTCTGATTTTTATACCATTTTGGCCATAGCGGTCATCTTGGATCCTCAATACAAGATGACATTCATTGAATTTGCTTATAACAAGGTTTATGGTCAAAATTCGGAAGAGTTGAAATATGTTTGAGATAAGTTATTTTCAATTTTTGGTGAGTATAATTTGATCACACCATCTTCCTCCACTACATCCGTACTCATTCAACTGAGTGATATTGGTTCAAGTGCAGGACGTAATGACAATAGTCAAAGTACACTTAATCAAAAGACCATGGATACGTTCAACGTATATTTACAATTTTCTTATTTGTTCATTGTAAAACTTATTATTTTCATACTTGTTTTGGATTTTGATTATTCTTATTTCTTAATTATTTTTGTAGGAGTTTGATGATTTTGATAACATGGATTGCAGTGCTTATGTTAGAAAATAGAATTGGAGCTTTATTTAGATGAGCCAAGAATTGATAGAAAAATTGATTTGGACATTCTAAGTTTTCAGAAAAGAAATAGATTTTGTTATCCTAACCTTTCTTCCATGGCTCATGATATTTGGAGCATTCCTATTATCCATTGTTGCATCTGAATCAGCTTTCAGTGTTGGCGGTCGAGTTCTTGATCAATTTCGAAGTGTATTGAAGGCAGAGACAATTTAAACAATTATTACTAATAGAGATTGGAAGTTTGGAGAGATTGGTAAAACTTGCTCATAAAATTTATTTACTTTTCTTTTATAATATTACGTTCAATTGTTTCTAATTAAGTTTTATTTTTATAAAATTATTGTAGAAAATTTTGATGTCACCGTGGACCAACTTACTCAAAATATTATGAACATGAGCACTAATTGTGCTCCATCTGCAGAGAGAGCCAATGATCCAAATGACAATGTGTGAGTGTGATAGGTAATGTTTTTATCTTATTTAATTATTATTTCCTTGAAAATGTTACAAATTTGCTATATGTTTGATTTTTGAAATTTTATAATGACAATATTGCAGCATATTAATAACATTTTATTTACTTTTTGGTGTAGGATTTTTGTTTTCAAGGTGACAAAGACAAATGAAGAGAATTAAATAAATTACCTTACGTTATAATTTGAATTTGAATTATTGTTATTTGTATTATTAGGGATTTGTAACTTGGTATTTGGATGACTGTATACTATGGTTTGAGTTATTTGTATTTTATTATGAGATATTAAATTAGTATTTTTTTAATTTTATTTTGCTTAATTTTTTTTATTAATTATATTTTTCTAAACGAATTGTAAACGAATCTTGATTTGATTTAATTCGTTATGGATTCGTAAAGGATAAACGAATAATAAACGAATCCGGATTCGATTCGTTTATCAATTCTATTAAACGAATTAAACAAATCGAACCAAATATTTGTTTAATAAACGAATCCGAATCCTGAAATTTTAATTTGTTTAATAAACGAATCGAATCTGAATCCATGGAATTTTGACCCAATTCATTTACGATTTGATTCGTTTATTCGTTTTGCCACCCCTATTAATGACAAGCCTCAACAAGGCAATAGCCGGCCTCAATGAGATTGAAAATATAAACTTTAACAAAATAAACGTTAAAGATATGACTGACTTTAGCAAGGCAATGGCCGACCTCAATAATATTGAAAATGTTGACCTCGACAAGGTAAATGTTAAGGCAACAGTCGACCTTAATAAGGCAATAGCCGAACTTAACAAGATTGAAAATGTAGACTTCAACATAAATGTTAAGATTGTGGTTGACTTCAACAAGATTAAAAATGTAGACCTCAACAAGGCAATGGCCAACCTTAACAAGGCAATAGCTGACCTCAATAAAATTGAAAATGTAGACCTCAACAAAATAAATATTAAGGCCACGACTAACTTTAGCAATATTAAAATTGTTGATCTTGAGAAGATAAATGTTAAGGTTACGACCAACCTCAACACAATGAAAAATGTAGACCTCAATAGGATAAATGTTAAGGTTACAACCGACCTCAACAAGATTTAAAATGTAAACTCCAACAAGATAAATGTTAAGGCTATGGCCAACCTCAACAAGAGAATGGCCGATCTCAATAAGATTGAAAATATAGACCTCAACATGATAAATGCTAAGGTTGTGACCGACCTCAGCAATATAATAGCCAACCTCAATAAGATTGGAAACATAGACCTCACCAAGGCCAAAATTATTCAACAAAGCTAATCCATCATTATTCATCTTTACAAATGGTATACTAACTATTTTAATGTTGGTTTATGTGGATGATGTTTTGATTACATGGAATGATGATAAATTTATTGGTAATCTTGTTAAAAATTTGAGCATGGAATTTGCCTTAAAGGACATCAAAGAATACCACACTTTGATGTTGGAATTTTTATCTTACAAACAAACTACACTAAAGACCTTCTTGTTTAGAACAAGATGATTGATTGTTCTTCATTTGCTACACCCATGGCCATAAAGTTGTCTCCCAATGAACTTAACTAAATGGTCACAGATCCAACTGAATACAAAAAGATAGTTGGAAGCTTACAATACTTGACTTTCTCATGTCCACACATTCAACATGTTGTTAATAAAGTTTGTCAGCACTTTCAAGAACTTATAGAAGGACATTTTCATCTGTTAAAACAAATAGTTTGGTATCTCAAAGGCATGATAAATTATAGAGTTCGCTTTCTTCATTAAAGCAATCTAACTCTTAATAGATTTTGCGATGCTGATTGTGGGGGCCGTCTTATTACTCGTCAAAGCATGATAGGCTATTATATATGTTTAGGTGCAAATTGCATCACCTAGTCTTTTAAAAGCCAACTAGTATTGCTCCCTAGCCTCTGTTGCTGCTAAAATTACTTGGCTGACTTTTTGTTTTCGTGATATTGACATCTCTCTTACCACCTCAATTATTCTCAGACAACATCAGCACTCTACACATGTCAGTTAATCTTATATTTCATGCTTGCTTAAAACATATTGAGATAAACTATCACTTTGTAAGGGAGAAAGTAACAGTTGGTGCTCTCATTACACATAACATGCTTACAGCTATACAAGGGGTTGATATCTTTACAAAGGCTCTCGGCAAATTTCCTTTCCTTAGGTTTCATGGCAATCTGGGTGTAGTAAGAATACCACACTCCATATTGAAGGGGGAATGATAAGGAAAGCATCCATTGTCAAAGTAATGATTATCAATATATTCAATAAGGCAATCTTGCTATTTGTAAGGCACTATTAAATGGATGCAAATAATCCAAGATATCATTTGCAAGTCAAAAGTCTTAGCTGTAATTGCATTGTAATACTTTTATTTTTCAAACTTTCTTTATGACATTACTTTTTTATGCCATCACTTGTTTGTATATATATGGGTTCGTACAAGTTATTAATAATCATTAAAAGTCATTACAATTATCAATATCTTTAGAAAGTAGAAAAGCTCTAAGACTTCTCCTTTCAAGAAATTTTTTGTTAATTTTGCTAAGCCCTCAACTGATGCTTTCTCCAGTTTAAATAGGCCCCCTGACTGTCGGTCGTTACCAACATTTCAACACACTTATTAATAGTTACTAGTGATTATATTTCAATTATGAGTAATCGAGAAGATAGTGGCACATAGCTCCCCTAAAAATAGGCCACATTTATCAAATAGATTCTTGGGTCGAACTATTTCATATTATACTTATAAATCAGGTCATCCACATAGGCTTCAGGTTGTAGCTATAAAGTAAGTAGCCAACATAGGCTTCAAGTTGAACTTATAAACTGACTTGTCAACATAGGGTGCAGATTGAACTTATAAACCAGGTCGTTAACATAGATTTGAGGTCGTACGTATTGACTAGGTTGTTGCGGAAGCACGGGTTGAGCAATTGCTAATATTGGTGACTGTGACTTCTAGAGAAATATAAATGTGGTAATAAATTAATGCAAAGAAAATAGGACACAGTAATTGAAACGACCCGCCCCGAACCCCAGGGTGAGTCTATCTAACCTCATCCAAACTGGATTGTTAATAATCTAATTAGTAAGGATTTTGCCAAACATTCGGCAGAGCCTCCTTTATAAATATAATACTCTCAATATGAAAATATGTAAAACAAGCACTCCCAAAATAATTCAATATACAACAAACTCCAATGATCAACATCCTCAACCAAAATGATGAGTTTTTCTCAAGATATCTCTAAAGTCTCAAAAGATAATATTATAACTAATATTAATATCTCAGTTTATTCTTAATCCCAAAACAATAATATAACAAAATTGTACAATCCCAAAAGAACAAGATAACTAGGATATAATAACAAAAATCCTCTATATCTTTTAACATCATCACGTGGCCAAAACTCAAAATATATTTATAGTCACTGGGTCGATCTAGTGTTTCTACAACCTCCTGGTGGGGGGGAGGAATATAATAAAAGTGGAATGAGTATAAAACTCAGTGAAATCAGCGAGTGGATAGTAGATTTTGAAAATTAATTCTTACTTTAAAAGAAATAATCATATTATTTCCAAACACAATTTCATAAAACCAAATGCAAGAAACTAGTAGTAAATCATTTAACATTTAAATCAAATTACTAACCATGAAAAACATATATAATATCATACCAAATAACCATGGAAATCATATCACAATATCATATAAAATACACAAATATAAAAATCATCACCAAACAAGTACTCAGAGAAATAATCTCGTCGTATCCGGACCTCAACGGACGGATAATGACATAATATCTGGGTACCGTCACACCCCAGAGCTACATGGATAGACAGGAAAATATCATCTCATATCTCATTATATTTGTGCATTCATATTCTAGTCCCTAAGGGACAAAAGCCCCCAAGCACACGACGCAAAGCCTCTGTGTGTACTCAGATGGGCCCTAAAGATCTGTATCTCATCAATATCATCAGTATCATCTGTATCTCAATATTTTTCTGTATTTCATATCTGTATATCTAGAATCATCATACCGCATACATATGCCCTCAAAAGGTAGAAACACCCAAACACACGCCCAAACCCTTTATGTTTGTTTAAACGGGCCCCAAAGACCTCTCATCTCATATGTATCATTGTATCTGGAGGGGAAGGGTACTGTCTAATGATTTCAAAAACAATCATTATACTCATATTCACTTACCTTTTAACCATACTTTAAATCATACCACATTTGAATCCACTTTTCTTGTCTTTAAAATACTGTCATGTTTTATTCAAAGTCGATACACAAAATCATTAACCAAACATTTTAATAAAATATCAATGCATGAATAAAATCCATTTCGAGGAAATCATTAAATCAGAGCATATATGGTTAGCAAATGGAAAAGATTATACCCACGATTATATATGAATACAACGACCTATCCCAACTCTGCTAAGCCCAAAAGTTTTGAAATGTATTGAGACCTCTCTTTGAAGCTAATTGTTGTTGGATGTAACCTTTGAAAAAGCCCAAACTGAACTAGCTTGACACTTCCATTATTTTTCATCTCTTCATACAAGTATCTAAGAGAAAATAAACATATATAAAGTAAATTTTAATGAAGAAAAACAAAATAATAACTTCAAGTTTAATAAAACATAATCCACACTTATCTTACTTGATCCATAAGTTAATAGTGCAGTTTAAAACCTCCTTGAACTCGATGATTTCATCACAAATCATTTTATCCAGGTATACTTCTCAAATTTCACCAAACGTTGCTATATCATACCCAATCATTATCGATCGAGGTAAGAAATTATCAATAAACATAGTAAACATATTCATATATTCACTCGTACCATTCTTCTTAACTGTACAGCTGCTCGTGTATTCTTTGCATCCTGTTTAAGGCTTTTTGCTGGTGGTTTAATGACTAGTGGCTCTTTTTTTTTGTACTCTCTCATCATAGAGGAATTGCACATCTCGATTTAATCTGGGAGATTTTCTTAGCGTAGGCTTTGAAGTAACTTCAAAGTCAAGCTTTTTTGGAATTTGTTGAGAAGTTGATTGGGAAATTTTGACAAGAGTGTTCTTTGAATTCAATTGGCTCTTCGCATATGAAACAATTAAAATATACATGCACACTATTAGTAGTAATACATGCATAGACAAATAAAAATAAAATAATGGCATATAACATTCCCTCTACTAACCTTTCTTTTTCTAAGAGTTTCACGAGATTGTTGATCAATCTCAAATTGAGCACCAATGGTAGGCTTAGGATAATTAGAACTACCAACTTCCTTATTGTTGTAAGCATTCAACCTTGCATTCATGTGTTCCAATTGAGCATTTTATAAATTGAAAACTCTCTTGATACATCCTTCTTTCTCTTGCCAATTCTGTAGTATTAAGAACATGAAAGTACATGGATGGGGTAATGAATTGTCCTACTCTTTGTACCCTACTTTCATTTGGCTGCTTTTAAAGGGCTTTGCCTAAAATGTCATTTGACCCACGTGATTCGAATTTTCCTCGTTCAACTTGACTCTTCAACTCATTCTACAAAAAAAAAAATTATAAAAGAATAGAATTCATAATAACAAATGACCACACTATTTCTTCAACTCGCACATTATTTGCTCTATCATGTGCTACCTACAATTTAAGTTAAAAAGTATAGTAATTAGTTATATGAAAATAAATTCTTATTAAAATTTGTAATTTATATTGCATTTAGTTAAGCTTTAATTCTAACTTTTTTTTTATAACCAAGTGGAAAATGTACGAGTGAGTTCATTTTGCAGCCATAAATGTTTTCTTGTTTTATAGGGGTGTGTTGATGCCAAATAATGCATATGCTCCCTATAATAAGACCATATCAACACTTAAAATTAGAATAGTAATATTATAATTCAATAGTAATATGTATTGGAAAAAAAATTAACAAATAACTTACTCGATGTATAACTGGATTTCAATGGTGTTCATTCGAATGCACCGGTATGCTTGCGCCAATAAAAGATCATCAACCACCTTGATATTTACACCTCCCAAAGGTCTTTCGATTAAAAAATCAATTTGACAGCCAATAGGTAGTCCAATAGCATCACAATTTGATAAATACTCAGTTAAAATTCAAGTGCTTTTTAGCAATATAACTTTCTGCAATACAGCCCTCAGGCCGATAACGATTACGAATATAATCCTTAAGAGTTTTCATCTCCCTCTCAAAAGGATACATCCATCGAAGGTAAATCGGCAAACATAACTTAACTTGTTCAACTAGATGGACTGATAAATAGATTATTATGTCAAAAAAGCTAGGTAGGAAGTATTGTTGCAATAAGCATAAGGTGATTACAAGTTCTTTTTGCAAGTGGTCAAGAGTACTAAGTTCCACCACCTTAGAACACAATGAATTAAAGAAGAAGTACATCCTGATTATAACATTTCTAACATTTATAGGTAAACAATTTTGAATGGCTAAGGGTAGTAGTTGTTGCATTAAAGTATGACAGTTATGGGACTTAAGGCCTTGAAGTCGACAATCATCCATTGAAACAAGTTTTTGGACATTGGAAGAATAGCCATCAGGAACTTTCACACTTTGCAAGGTTTCGCAAAATTATTTTTTTTCCTTTTTACGAAAAGTGTATAGAGCTAGAGGTAGGATTTTGTTATTTTGTTTGTTTCATCAAGAACTAGTTTCCCTCTTATCTCAAGATGCTCAAGATCTTTTTCTAGCATTAGTCCAATCTTTTGTCTTGCCTGGTAGATGTAGTGTGCCATAAATGTTTTCACACACATTTTTTTCAATGTTCATCACATCTAGTTGATGGCGACCTAATAAATGCTTCCAATATTCTAAGTTAAAAAAGATTGATCTCTCTTTGTAGAATTTTCTAGTTATGTTTTCAATATCGTCACCATCTCCATTATGTTTCCACTTTTTACTCTTCTTTTTCCCAAACTTATTGTCAATATCTTTCACCATGTTAAAGATTTCCTCACTAGACAAGTTTTTAGAGGCTTATCCTATTCTTGCTTCCTATTAAAAACATTTTTAACTTTCAAAAATGGGTGAGCAAGTGGCAAAAACCGATGATAGCCCATTTATGACATTTTTCGACTGTGCGGCAACTAATATAGTGTCTATCCCACAAATTGGGCAAGCATAATAGCCCTTAACAGTACACCTGGAGAGATTTTCGTATGCTGGGAAGTCACTGATTGTCTAAATCAAAACAACCCATAAATTAAAGGTTTCTTTTCTATATGCATCATAAACATCAACACCTATATCCCATAGAGTTTTTAAGTCCTCAATCAAAGGTGCTAGGTATACATCTAGATCATTTTCAAGTTGTTTAGGGCTAGATATCAAAAGAGACAGCTTCATGAACTTTCTTTTCATACACAACCAAGGAGGAAGATTATATATTATTAATGTAACGGACTAACAACTATAAGTAGTGTTAAGTGTATTATGTGGGTTAACCCTATTAGTTGAGAGAGCTAAATAGAGATTTTGGGTTCTTATGCAAATTTTGGCCACTTATTGTCAATTATTTGCCACGCTGGGGAGTCTGCTGGGTGGAGAAGCTTGCCATCTCTAATTCTCTTATTAGCATGCCATGTTAAGTTTTGAGCTATTTGTGGTGACTGAAACCATGTTTTGAACTTAAGAATAGGAGGAAAGTACTATAACACTTTTTCGAGAACCCCTTTCCTATTTTTTTTTAGCCATCCCTTTTTCTTTGCCACCTTGATGACTTGCAATTTGGGCATTCAGTAAGATCAACAAATTCATTCCTATACAGAATGCAATCATTTGGACATGCATGTATTTTTTCATACTTTAAGCCTAACAGTTTCATTTTTTCTTGGTCTCATACATTGACTTAGGTAGAGTATTATTATTTAGCAAAATATCAGTAAAGACTTCTAACAAAGCAGAAAACCCTTTATCGGACCACCTATAGTTTCCTTTCACATTATGGAGTCTCATTAATCTAGATAGCTTTGAATGTTTTACACCAAGATATAAAGGCTTTTCAGCATCTTCAAGCATATCCTTAAAAGAACTAGAATTTTTATCATAATGATCATAAACATCTCGGATCATGTCAATTATGCCATTGTAATCATGACATCTAAATCTCTAATTATGTTAATGGTCTTGACATTTTGTAGATGTAGAAACAGGGTTAGTCTCACCATGCCAAGTCAAAACTCTATATTTTTCAAGAAATTTTTTCAAATAAATGATCATTCACCTGTTGAGGAGTCTGAAACTCCATATTACAACAAAAGGTGCAAAGAAATCTAATTGACATTCGGTTTTCAGCATTCAAAATGGCAAATTTTAATAAATCAGTAACTTCGGTACCATACTCTAGGGACAACCTATTACAAGTTATCCAAATTTTTTCCATTTCAAATATTTTTATCTATTCATATATTATATAGTGTCAGTTTAAGTTTAATAAAATTGCATAATTAATTTCAAATATTAAAAGTTATTATGATTATAACTTCAAAAATAAATTCTTAATTAGGGAAATAAAGTATAATAATTTTTCTAGTACAATTATATTAATTTGAAAACATTAATAATAACATTGTTTGTGAAAAGTACATGGCTTATGTATTAATTTAAAAACATTCCACTTACAGGTAATCTCAATCTAGTTGAAACCACTGGAACGTCCTCTAATTGATACTCCACTTATAAATTTAAGAAGATGAATTAGTAAGATTGGCCTTATGGCTTTTTAATAAACTGAGCTAAATTTCTAAATAATGAAGTTTATTAAATAATGATGAATTAATAAAACTAGGATTTTAGGTCCTTTTATTTAATAACCTTTAATATTGTGAATTTACCAAAATATGTAAATTTAAGATATTATTTGATAATTAAATTCTCCTAATCAAAATAAGAAATCCAAAAAAAACAGTGTCCAAATCCAAAATCTACAAAAAAGATAAAAATGCCCCAAAAAAACCCAAAAAAATATCTTAAAACTAAAAAAACCAATAAAGAAACAGAATTTTAGGCTCGAGCATGAACCAAAATCGCTATAACAATTCTGGATTTGATTCATTTCGTCTCAAGCTTCGAAACGGTATATTATATGCCTCAAACGGACACCTATAGCCCAAGTTATGCCCTTTAAAAGATACCCTATTTGCAACACGCAACCATCCTACATTACTATGTTTAAGCAAAAACTGTCTCGTCTCAAGCTTTGAAACGATATATTATATGCCTCAAACGGACACGTATAGCCCAAGTTATGCCCTTTAAAAGATACCCACTTACAACATGCAACCATCCTACATTACTATGTTTAAGCAAAACTAAATTGTCTGAGTGGAGTTAGAGACTGCAAACACTAATTTTACTAATAAAACTGACCTTCAATTCTATTTAATTATACACTATTACGAAAATTAACAACCAAACAATAGCTAACCTTCAACGAACTACATGTCAGGGTTTGGTTAACAGGTCTCTGTAGTAAATTATTAAACTCCAATAAAGCAGGTCATATAAATATTGAGAGTACTCAGGTTACATTTGACAGACATTGGCTAGTCCAAGCTGTAATATTCAATTCAACAAAACCCTAAATTCGAATAAAAAAAGTGAGTAAAATGGTAAGAAATGAAGTAGTATTGTAATTGCCCACGACAACGACGATGTTGATAGAACTCTGCGTTGCTTCAAAATATTGTTGAAGGGTGAATTAGAGGCTCGATTTCTTAAATAAGAGTAAACTGCAATTTTGTTTAGGGTTTGTTTTATGCCCTTACAAGGTTCGTGAATTTGGCTAGTGTAGTGAACTGGAGAGAGAAGTGTTTACGTTTCAATTGATGAGATAAGGGGAAGAGATTCGATTGAATTTAGGATAGAGTGGTGAATTCCATAAATGAGGGTGTGTTGGCCAGCATAGTGATATGAGGAAATAAATTTTTAGGGTTGGATTAATGAGATGAGAGAACGAGGTTCGATTGAGATTTAGGCATATTACTTTTGCTATTGTACTTTTGTTTTTAAATTTTTAATGAATAAACTTACATCTTAAGTTCACATGGTTTAGTGGTTTGCATTTCAAACATTAAAATTTTAAGTTAGAGGTCTTAGGCTCGAGTTGGTAGATTTACAAATTATAATAATTTTTTTAACCCTTGATACTTTAGTGTTAGTAATTTCTGATATTTAATTTATTGACACACTAGTATCAATAATTTATGATACTTTTTTGTTAAAAATGAAAAATAGTATATATGTATACAATTACTGATACTTTTTACAAAGTGTCAGAAACTTAAGTGTCAGTAAATGTCTTTTTGTAGTAGTGTCTCTATCCATCAATATATGTGCAAAAGCTTAACCTAGGTGTAAAAGCTTAACCCTTTTGCTAGTGAGAACCAGAATCAATTCGTACAGTTGTGATAGTTTGTTTAAAGTAAGCGCCAAGAAATTCAGTAATGGAGGCCTAGCTATGTTATGTTAGTTGTTTGAGCTAGTATGTGCACGGTAATAATTATAGTAAAGCATGAATTGTATATCTTCATAGTGACACCACAGAAAGTAAAGGATCACATTATATTACAATATTCACACTAAAATTAACATTGTTGCTGACAAATAATGCTGTACTATTATGAATAGAACTCATTATTTTTTCATTCGTGCCTAATATTACACCCCTATAAGGAAAAAATTCTTAGAAATTGAATCAACTGGGTACCATTTTTATATCCTGTATTTGTCTTTTAATATTCATTCGGAAGATAGGCACGATGATAACTATCATCTTCTTTGGATTTTACATATTATTTGTGTATTATGGTGTTGGTGATGTTCAAAACTGATTTATCGGAAGGTTAATATAAATACGGGTAATTTTTAAGGACCTTCCCTGAGGTTTTGTGTATTGACAGTTGGATAGAAAGTATTCATGTAATTACAAGGACCTCCCCTGACGTTAATATAAAAGTACGTATAATGTTACTATAAAGGCAAATACATAAAAGTAAAAACAAAATTTAAACAAAAACAACCTAATGGAACAATGGCAGCCCCTTTCCCACAGGGCTGACAAAAACGTCATCGGCGCACGCCGCGCCTCCTGGCGCATCGCGTCCTCTATCGAGCAGAATGAGGAGTCGCGCGGCAACCAGGACCATGTCTCCGTGATTAAGGAGTACAAATCGAAGATCGAGGCTGAGTTGATGGAGATCTGTGGCGGGATCTTGAAATTATTAGACCAAAAATTGGTTCCCACCGCTGCCGCTGCTGATTCCAAGGTGTTTTATTTGAAAATGAAATGAGATTATCATAGGTACTTGTCCGAGTTTAATCTATTTGCACTACGTTTGTTTATTTTTTTATTACTTTGAAATGTGGAGTATTTGTTTTTTGTGTTCTAAAATTAGCACAGCACTTAAACACAACAGAGGTGCATTTTGTACTAAGTATAAGATCTGATTTTTGGGAGAAAAATTGCCACGCACGTGAATGCAACAAACTCTCTCACGCGTCTCACTCTGTTCAATAGCCAGCATTGCTCAAATTTTCCTAAGTTTCCTCAGCGCGCTGTGTCGGCTCCAATCTCCTTCACCACACAGCAGCTAGCAAGTCTGAACACTCCTCACGCAATGTCGGCTTTGATCTCCCTCATGCAGCAATAGCCTTGTCTTTGACAGCTGCTATAATCGTCTTGTTAAGGCAATTCGTGTAGGACATCGTACTGTTTATGAGTTGACTGTTAGGGAGTTGAAGCTCATTTTCTTGTAATTGCAGCCTTTGTGATGTTGAGGAAAGTTTATCATGTAATTCTAGCCTCTATGTTTATTTTTATTTTTAAAGAAAGAGAGAGGGAGAGAGAGGGAGAGTGAGGGAGCAAAGTGCTTGAAACGAATCGAGATTTGTTGCATGAGGGAAAACAAAGGGTAGACTTGCTGCGTGGTGAGGGAGAATGACAAGGGCATTTTTGGAATTTCAACAGTCAACTGACGGTCTACTTAACGGAATACTAACGTTAGGGGAGGTTCTTGTAATTACATGAATATTTCTATTCAACTGTCAATACACTAAACCTCAGGGGAGAGTTTTAAAAATTACCCATAGAAATACTCGCCAGTTTTTCAAATGCTATATGGCCGGCTGAACTCACAGTAACTCTTGGCCAGAGATACTTAAAGATGGCCACCGTCTAGTTTACTCGAGGAGCGGTTAGCACGCCACTGTGCAGAGTTTATGAATATTTTGCCCTAGATGGCACTACACACATATATGCTCAGGAATTCCCAATATTGCAATATAAAGTTGCCGCAAGATTTCCTGAAGCCTGATCTAGGGCCGAAATCTTATATAGGATAGGGAGTTGCAGAAGAGCTTGGGCGCGGAGATTCTGTGACGAAGCTTCACTGCAACATGTTAGATGCAGTATTGAGATCATGTGAGATATGTTGATCTTTTAATACCTACATCTATCAACTAACCGATGGATATAGAGCGAGCGAGAACCTTAAAATAATTGACTATTCACTATAAATTTATCCACAGATGTTTATCATGGATGGTGAAATTTACTAGCTAGAAAACTTGTACTTCCGATTTCTTTTTTGTTTTTCATTTTCTTGATAATTAGTATTTTTTTGTGTTTTCAAAAAATTTGTTCGATGATTGCTTAGTGAATCAAATAGTCTCGTTGCTGACTTTTTCAGTCAAAGAGCATTGCAAGAGAGAATATACCTTAGTCTTTACAAATTTCTCTAGGACTTGTAGCATGACATGGACACGTAGTTTGCGTAATCTTGGGATTCACTATTTAGTTGTTTATGCATATCTCAGGTGAATGTTTTGATGCATAAGGCAAAGGAGCATTACAGCTCTAAGCAGTTGCTGTCATGGAAAAGTTGAAGGAAAGCATGCCATCCAAGACAAAAGTGAACTTTCTAATCATGTGTGTACGCGGGATGAAAAATTTGATACGAACCACTCAAAATCTGAAAAGAAGCTTATATCAATGTCGTCAATGCAATCCAATATCCTGTCATTGAATAAGAAAGATGGAGGTGCCCTTTCGGGTATTTTTTGTAGAGAAGAAGTGCCCAAACTTGAGGAATATCTAAGAATTCAGATATGTCTATTGTTCTCCAGTAGAACAGGTATTAATTTTGATAATTACTGTTTTAGCGTCATTGCATTTGTCAAATCATAAGTTATTTCGTGGATTTTCTGAAAGGATGATTATGAAATTGCTCTGCATTAACTTGAAATCTGTTGATGTAAACTTTTGATTAGAACACTTTTCTTTTGGGTTGTGGTTTTGACGGCTCTTTTCCAGTAAATAATCGATTTTGCATCCAATGCCAGTTCAATGAGCCAACAATACAAACAAATTCAGAAACGATGAAGATTTAGCAAATGAATATAAAAACAGATAATTGTTTGTATGGTTAGAGAAAAAAAAATGATAAAGTAATACTGTGCTGCATGTAGTGATAAACAATTTCTTTTTAAGGGAATGGGGATACATGATTGCTACAAACTAGAATATGTTCTAAAACCTAACAGGCGGGATTCTTGAGTGAAGGGGTGTTGGGTTCTACTCGAAGTTCTTCATTTGCCTTCTATTGTGGGGATATGTACTAAAAAACTTTTGATGTGGATTCTAGAGTGTTTCCAACTTGTCATTGATCGTTTGAATTCAAAAACAATTCGAAGTTTCTTACATGATATCTTCGTTCTTGAATTGTGATAATGATATCTTTTGTCAATTTTTTAAGATTGGAAAAATTCTCTCTCTAAATTGTCAATACAAGCTCATCAAACAGTCATATTAGATTAATAATAGAAACGAGTACAAAAATGCAACATAATTTTTATAATTAAACTGAGATTTTTCTAATGAATTACTACTGGTATTAACTTTCAGAAGAAGAAGAAGGAGACATGATGTTAATTGTAAGCATCTAAGATGACACTAATTTGGGATAGAAATACCCTTGATTTCCTCAAGTTGAGCTCCAGTTCCAGTATTTTAATTTGCGCCCATTTCTTCTCCAATTCAGCTTTGTTTGATTCTCCAATCAATTCAATCAATTCTTCAATCACATCCTCATTCAAACCTTGCATGTAACTGTTTCGAAATTGCAACATCTCTTTCACACACAGAGATTGCTTCAAGTTGTTTTGGTCCATGATAGTTTCCAAGTTACTGAAAGTAATGGGGAAAGAGGCTCTTGGTATAAAGTTGGTCAGTATGCGTAATGATCAAGAGGACTTGGATGAGTTTATATAATTAATCAATGTTAGCATGAACCCAATAAACCATAATTTACGTAGGTAGAGTAAAAAGGTAGAGTTGCACAAATAGTTCCCATAAAAATTCCCTCGGGAAGAAGCCCAATGCAACTTAATAATTAATTAATTTGTTTGGTGCTTTAATTATTGTGCTTATCTGGGAAAGTCGATACACTTTTCAAGAAAGCTAATTTTTGTCTGTGGCCAAAAAAAAGAACATCTGAATGTTAAAATAAGTGAGTTCAATCAATAAGAGATAAAGAAAGTCAAATGACATATCTATATAATACACAAACAATTTTTTTTAAAAAAAATCCACATCACTATACTACCAAAATGAAACAAATTAATTTGATTAATCCTAGTTTGCTCGGCTTATTGTTAGTAAATGCCTAAAATAAATCCGAGTATTCATCAATGATCTTGCAATAATATTTCTAAGCGTTGTGTTTAATTGTGAAATATTTTCACATGCCATTTAAAAAAAAAATGCGGATCCGAGTCATAAATTTCAACGTAAATCTGGGAAAAAATGATTTCTATTTTCTAAAGGCTGTTTACAACAATTGAATACAAAGATAAAAAATAAAAAATCTTGTTTAACATCTTCATTAACTGAGAGCCCTTGAAGGCTTCTTAACTTACATCATATTCAAACTAAAACCAGTAAAACAACATACATCAATAATTTTCGACTAAAGTTGCCGAAAGCATTCTTCATTTCAAGTTCACTAATTTGTTCCATACTTCTTGATTTCATATAGTTTTTGCTCTTTGTTTTTCTTTTAAACGAATGTAGTTAATTTGCTCAAGTAGTCAGGACTCACAAGGGAGAAAAGTATTTTAACATAGAATATTGTGTTAACTAAAAATTTTTTAATTAATTCTTCGCCATTTCCATTAGCTGTCAACTATAAAATATTGTGTAACATTTAATATTTGTCATCACCAAATATATTGGAAATGAATATTTTCAGTATATTAAAACTAAGAGACATGTCGGGCAATGTGAAAGATTTATCACATATTGGAAAGTAAATTTTTTTTATTTTTATCAAATAGGGTGTAAATAAGTAGACTGCAGTCAGTTTCCCACGTTGAGTTGACTATGTCTCTTAAAAGGAATGGTTTTGAATCTTAATTAATTTTTCAGCGTTAATTTAAAGATCATTGACTAATTAATCACACTATGCTTTCCCAAAGTACTTAATTAATTAAAATTGTATAAAATTCTATAATAATTATATTAATGAGTAAATTAATATATAGCAGTTATTACTCTTCTTAATTTGTTATTAATGGAAATAAATAGACCTCATCACAATTAACCAGGCAGCTCTGTATTTGATATCTTTCAAACCATCAAATCTTTATTCATTAATTAATGGCTGAACAGCAAGATTTTGATTCTGCTTCTGCTTCTGCTTCTGCTTCTGCTTCTTCTAAAGGTCTGAGTGATCTGCTTTTGGAAGAAATAGCCAAATTTAATGTACAAAATATGAGGATCATGGAGAAGGATGCTATGAAGGAAATAATGAAATTAATAGACAAAGAAAAGACAAGTAAATATTTGAATTTGTGAAGAGAAGTTGAAGTCTTGCACTCAAAGTTAACAAGAAGACCGCACTCATTGCTCAATTGCAATCAGACTCAGTTTTGGATGCTCTGAATAAAATTGCCCAAAAAAGATGTTTCAATGATTTATCAATTACTGCATGTTGATGGATGTTTCTTTTTCTTCTTTGTCTTGAATAAATGTTATTTTGTGCAGACTTTTGATTAATAATTAGTAATGAAATGTCAATTTTGTTTTGTTACGCCATAAACAGTTTTCATATCTTTTGTTTTGTCAATTTTTCTCACTAATTTTTCCATGAGATAATTATGCATCCTCTAAAATTTAATTTTAGATAAATTAGAACAGAATATTTATGTCATTAATCACTCTTTTATTAGTATTGGCTCACTCCAAGCGGACTTCCCATAAAAGTGTAGTTACTTGAAATTGCATAGCCCTAAAACCAAGGTTAGATATTACATTCCTCCAATGGAGCTTTCACGATGCCTGACAGAACAAGGCTTCAGGATTACATTTGTGAAAACAGAATAGAGACAATCACAAGCGTATTAAGAATGCGATAACAATGGAGGAGGATCAAATTCACCTTATTGTTTCCAATCCTGGATGGGTCGGAATCATAAATTCGAGGATATCTGCAGCTATATTGAACTAAGCTTTCTTGTGTTGGCCTTATTTCTCAGAAATTTAAAGTTGGAGGAGGTGCTGGACAATAAAGAGCCAGAATTAAGCAAGGGCTGCCAGGTCTGAGACATTTTCCCGTTGGGGAATAAATCTGGGCCATGTCAAATGATAATATAATAGCTGTTACTTCAATACAAAATGCGATTATAAAAAAAGAACGTCAAAAATAATCGAAGCTAACCTGCTGGAATTAATAAAGTATCCTTCATACCTCCGTGTTGGAAAAGAGACTCACAAAAGCAGTCGCAAATTAAGCAGACACAAAATTCCTTTCCTCTTTGTATAAAAAAATAAATAAAATAAATAAAAAAAATAAATCAACACAATTCAAAACAAAAAACCAACCACAAGAAACACATATTTTTATATGAAAAACGCAAAATGGAAAAAACCACAAGATCGTAGTATGATATTATCTTCTACTGTATTAATGTAATTACAGTATAAATTCTTTTCTATAATATTAAAGGCTAATAATATTAAGAATCTCAATATTCATGGGTTATAATAACAGTTTAACAATTATATTTAATAAGTGAGTATCTTAAATAAAAGTCAACGAGATGATAAAATAAAAATCAAGATCACTAGAATTGTAGAGAGCGATGCTAGGAACTCATTTTCAAAATTTAAGAGAAAATAGAGTAAATTTCACCTTCGGATCGCCGAATTAAAAACTGAAATCCAAGCCCCTAAATCTCTCTCTCTCTCTCTCTCTCTCGCGTCTTTTTCTTCTCCACCGAAAGCTACTGCCACCTCCACTTATATAGCCCCGTTTTAAATTTCATGGAAAATTTCATCTAAGTCCAAAACTTAGTAATAATTGCAAATCAAACAAACCTACTTGGACTATGGGCATGTTGGTCCACTAAAATGAAATGGACCGTAAAATTCTTTCCCTCCAGCTCATTTGAGGGGCACCACCAAGCCCACTCTTTGTATACAACTTTTCAGCTTCTCTTTGAACAATATCTTTATCATCATATCTGACACATTCTCTGTTGTGTGAATCTTTTTAATTTACAATTATTTTTTCTTAAACACATCTCATATCCAACGACACAGAACGTCAATATGCTTAGATTTTGAATGGTATGTCTAATTTTTTGCCAAGTGAATGACTATTGCAATACACAATAAAGTTGTCTTGCTCACATCTAACTCTTGTAGGAAATTATTCGTCCATAAGGATTCTTTGTAACTTTTAGTGATTGAAATATATTTTGCTTCAATGGTAGACAAAGCAATACACCACTGGAGTCTGGACTACCATGAGACTGCTCCCCTGCAAAGGTAAGCAAATATCCTGAAAGAAATTTTATGGAATCAATATTTCCTAACATATATATATAAATTTGTGTACACTTGTAACACATGTTTGTCAATACCAAAACATAAACATGCCTTAGAAATACCTCTGAAGTATCTGAGAATCCATTTTATTGTTGTCCATTGCTCTTTACCCAGATTGGAGAGAAACTAACTAACTACATTAACTGCATTAACTACATGAACAATATCTAGTATTGTACAAACCATGGTGTACATTAAACTGTCAACTGCTGAAGCATAAGGAACTCCTCTCGTCTCTTACTTCTCTTTTTCAATTGTAGGACAATCAAAACTAAACTTGAAATAGCCCGCAAGTGGAAAATAAACAGATTTTGGTGCTTGCACCTACTTGCGAGTTGGCAAGACAAGTCATGTAGTGAAGGAGATTAAAAAGTTTGCACCTTATTTGAACACTATTTTTGTTAATGGAGTGGTTTTCTATATTACACATGCAGCAGAATGCTCTCTCATGGGGTTGGTGTTGTCGTTGGAACTCCAAGTCGAATTATTGGCCTCACTAAAAAAAGCCCGCTTAAGTTAGGGGACATTGAATATTTGATGAAGTTGATCATATTCTGCAGTTGGATTTGAGGAGAATGTTGAGCTTATTTTAGAAAACCTTCCACCCAAGTGTCAAAGCAGGCTTTCCTTTACAAACCGTTCCTGCTTGGGTCAAAAAATTGTCCTGCAAATATATGGACAGTCTTCTGAATACTGATTGCTATTACTGCTATCTTTTTTTACTTTTCCAATTTACAGAAAGTATTTATTCCTTTATGTTTTAGCTGATACAATTTCTTAAGCCTGCCATGACATAAAGCGCGTGTTACTTATATATATATATTTTTTCTCTGGCTATATAACTTTGAAAATTAAACCGTGAATTATTTCGTAATGTTTTAATACTCCGTGTAGGTTGGTGACCAAGACGAAAAGCTTGCAGAAGGGATCACACTTTATGCTATAACAACCACTGCAACATCAAAGCCGACAACTCTTAGTGATCTTATGACAGTATGGGTTCCAATATTCAATGGCCTTGATAATTTTATAAACAATTGTTGTTTTGCGTAAGAAATGAGTTAAAAGCACAAAGAAGTTTTCATATTTTAACTTATGCTATATGTGACGCAAGTCCGATGCATCAGTGTGTGTCTCTATATATATATAATTTGAAAAGTAAAGAATATGAAAAAGTTGGTAGAGTAGGGTCCAGTATTACTGTTAAGATGACTTTAGTTAAAATGAGGGAAAAAAAAATTTATACCACACTTTTTTTTAGTATGTATTTAGATAAATTCCAAAATTGGTAAATTTGTATTTCCAGTTCCCTTTCATATCTTTTATACTGCAAATCATTCAGTTTATTTAAAAAGAAAAGAAAAAGAAAAATGTGAACATTTTTTCGATTATTGACAACTCTTTTCAGTGTATCAGTAATGCGATATTCCAAATCCAGGGGACTGTTATTAGAAAGGAGCTCAATATTGTCGTAATTTTCAGGTCTATGCTGGAAGACCATTAATTGCCTTTAATTTACACAGACAAAATGGGATGCTGATGAAGTCTCACTAGCCCAGCTGCAAAAAGTATGGTGTCGTCAGACTTTGCAAGAAGATAACACCTAGCACAAATAAGGTTGCAGTTTGTTCTCAAACTTTTTTCTTTCAAGGTTAAAAGGAATAGAGATCATCATTTTACATAGTTTATGGAATAGAAAGTAAAGATACGTACGCATAAACCATAATACTCATAAAAATGTAATAAGCTTCTAGATGTTGTAGAGAATGAAGAAATATTATGGAATTCAATTAAACAAACAATGAAAATGAAAAAGGGGCTTTATGAACCATACGACTACATGTTAGCTGACAACTTAAAAGTAATTTTTAACTCTCAAGTATAAGAGTATCTTATTGTATTATAATTCGGTGAGTCCGAGGTTGATCCTCAGAAAAAAGATTTAATTTGTTTAATTTATTTTATCTAAAAATTGAAATTAAAACTTAAATATAAACAACTTAATTTAAATGAAACTATGAAATTGAACTAGTTAGGGTTGTGGATCCACTCTTAGTAGTAAATAAAACTTAATAAAAAAAATTTGCCATTTTTTTAGATTTATTACCCAAAAGATTAATTATATAAATTATTATTATTTTTCCTTTAATTTTATGATAGATGAAGTATTTATTGTGTCAAAATTTAATTTGTCTACAATAAGTCAAAATACCATTTTACCATACCTTATATTAAGATATTAAGAATTTATTATGCCAAATTCATTTGTTTGTTTACAATAAATCAAATTTTCAAAATAAAAACTATGTATAAAATTAAAGAAGAAAATAATTTCTTTTATAAATTAAAAATAGAATTTGATTAAATCATATTTATTTCCTAAGAGTTTCACCTTACCCTAACTATTATTATTTAGTTAAGCATAATTGAAAAAAGAATTATTAAAATTAAATATAAACATAATTAAATGTAATAAAAACAAATTAAATTGAAAATAAAACTAAATTTATTAATAAAAATAATTATACAAAATATTAAAAACACACTGAAAATCAAGATTACAGGGAGATGGAGAGAATTTGAGAAGAAAAGAAATGTAGAGAGATGATTAAAAACATAAAAAGTAGGCTATATTTATAAAAAAATAAATTTATAATCCAGTATTTTGCGGTCCATCATAAGCTTCACGCATGTGCTCCTCACAACCATTAGATTACGATCTAACAGCTGGTCAAACTTTAAAAGTCAACATCACACGTGACATCATTTGACTCGTCCGATTTGGCCAAAGAACGGTCGAGATTTGGCGGGTTAATGGGTGGATCGGGTTGACCCGAATGCAAAGATTCGGATCCTATAACTTGCTTCATCAACCATTGCCTGTGGCACAATCATGACTATTGAATCATGAACGGTTGAGATTTAGTCAAAATTGCCAGCTATCCCATGCACTCATATATATTATAAGCTCATTTCATTATCCAATCAACGCTTGGTCAACATGAAAAGTCAACTCTTTTTACACAAGCCCAATTTTAAGCGGATCTTGACTGATCTGAAAGTTTTTGGACCTCCATAATCCAAATTTGACATCCGTTTATTTATTTAGAGCCTCAAATTACGTAAAATTAATATTTTACCTAATAAACACATAAAAATACACAAAATTAAATATATTTAAAACATAATTAATAATTCTTAATATATTACATAAACACAAATATAAACTATAAAATCAGCACAAAATAATATTATTATCACTTGATAATTAAACAATTTTTAATAGTAATCATTAGCTTGTAGAAAATGTTGGTATCACTGCAAGAATATTAGTCTTTAGCTACAAAAACTTTTAGTGACGACAACAATTTTTGGTGACGAAATTAGTTTTGTCACTAAAATGAATTTTAACGATGAATAAATTTCATTGCTAAAATCCTTTGACACACCAAAAAAAGCATGTTTTAGTAAAAAATAAGTTTCGTCACTACATATAGTTTTAGTGACGAGTAAATTTTCTCACTAAAAAGATTGTTTTAAAGATTTAAAACAGATAATTTTCCACCAAAATTTTAAACTTTTAGCAATGAAATTTACATTTCATCACAAAATGTGTGTTTTTAGCGATGAAATTATAAGTTCTTGCAAAAAATATATGTTTAAAGATTTGAAGCGGTTAGTTTTCCGCCAAAGTTTTAGACTTTTAGCGGCATGTTGCTAAATAAATTTTTTGAGACGAAATTCATTTTGTCACTTAACAATGTGGGAATTAAAAAAATTTTAGCATAGTATTTTCTGCCAAAATTATACCTTAGCAATGAATTTTGAATTTTGTTGCTAAAAATTCCAGTTGTCTATTTATATATCATTTACTTCATTTCTTTTATTTTTTTCATTCTTCAATTCTCTTATTCTCTTACTTTTATTCTTTAATTCTTTCGTCTTTAATATATAAAATTCTAATTCTCTGATTCAATCTCTACTTCTTTTCTATTTTATTTTTAACACGGTTATCTCTACTTACTTTCTCTTTTATTTTTAACATGGTGTAATTTTTTTTTAATTTTTACTTATCTTATTTGTTACAACTTGTGTTATTATTATTATGTTTAGAAGTTAACTAATTATACTTTATGTTTATTTGTAGGAAATATTGAAAATCAATTATACCAAGATGATGAAAATCAAGAAATTTATATCATTTGTAAAATTTTTCTTTCAAAATTATAGATAAATTTTGTAATCATTTTTGTATTTTTCGTCACTAATAATAATTTTTAAATTAATTAATTCTCTTTTTTATCATAATGGTGTTAATTATAATTATAATTTAGTGTTAAAAATAATAATGTTTAAATATTCATTAAGTGTTCGTCGTTATAAATACTTTTAGCGATGAAATAATTCGGCACTAAAATTCATATTACAACAAATAAATTAATGAATACTTTAGGCTTTTGATGATGATTATATTCATCGCCAAAAAAAAAAAAAAAGCATTTAGTGATGAAATTTAAAAATTCATCGCCAAAGACCTAACGTAACGCTCTTATTGGGACAAAGTACTACAGCCTTTAACAACAAAAATTGTATGTTTCAGCAATGATTATTTTCGTTGCTAAAACCCTTTTTTGTTTTGGTGTTTTGGTGCTCCTCAATCTATGCTTCTAGATGTGCACAGAACATTTGGGTCCAAGATACCATCTAGTTGTCATTCACTTTATTTATCGCTGATGTTTGCTATTTAGCATGTTATTATGTAGAGAGTTAACAACTAGAGATCAATAAAGACTAGAACTTAATAATGCCAAGAAATTGCACAGTACAACCACATCATGATTGGCACATCTATGAATTACTTAATGATGAAGCAACGTATGGTAAAGAGAGAAAAAATGTTGGCTGCAAACAACGAGATTGTCAAAGCATATATAGCTGATTCTAGCCAGCCGGATGTTAATTAACTCATCAAGTTATGGATACGTATGGAATGTTTCAATATATAGAAAGAACTGGCTCTACTATAACGGTCTACACAACCAAATCAGTATTTCAGTTATGATTGGCACAATACAAATATCTTTAGAAACTCCAATTTATTCACAAGGTTTCAACTTTAGTGAAGAGAATCTTTTCATCTTAATTTGGTTTATAAGACAGACACTATGATTATCACCACTACTATCTTCATCATCGTCATCATTTTCATTACCATCTTTAATTTACCATCATCAACATCTTTTTTTACTACTACGCCAACATCACCATCTACCTTCACTCCTCTATCTTCATCACATTCTTTCACTATTGTAGCATCTCTGTCATCATCTTTCGCTTTTTTACTAACCCCATCATCACCATCAACTTTGTCGTTATCTTTCAAATCTCCTTCATTATCATTATCTTTTACAAAACCACCATCCCCATCATCATCAACATCAATATCTACTTTCACTTCACCATCATCATCAACATCAACATCTACTTTCACTTCACCATCATCATCATCTATTTCAATTCTCTACTATCTCCACCAACTTTTTTCACTGCCGCAGCATCTCTACCATCTTCTTTTAGTGCTCTGTCATCTCCTTTCACTTCTTTTCCATACCTATCATCACCGTCACCATCAACTTCACTATTATCTTTCAAAAACTCCTCCATCATTACCAAATTTCAATTCTCTAGAGTTAGTATCTTCACATAAATGAATTTAGAAAGAAAAAAAAAACCTCCTGAAATGAAATACTCGAAGTTCACAGACTATATGTTGATAAAAATTTAAAATTACTATACAATTTAACTTAGATATTTAGATATAATAGCTCTCTATTGTCTTCTTTTTCTTTTCCTGTCCAACTTATCATTTATTAAAATGATATAAATGATTGTCATTGAAAATAAAAATAGATTCAAAGATATTCAATGATTGGCATCACTTCCACTCTTAAGTTTTTTGACAAAAGAACTCAGAGAAATTTTAGGAGGAATTACAAGAGGCCTATACTCTAGCTCATCCTTTGCTTTCTATTATGATTTATTTTATGTTAATTGCATAAGTGAAAATGAATTGCATGATCTGTATTTGTTGTTTGGAAGTCATTAAATCATATGTTACATATGAAGATATGATTTAGAAGACCGTATAAGTTGTTTCATTAAGATTACAAGCTTGTAAAATTTAGAACAAGATTAAACTTCTTGCAAGTTTGTCAATAATGATTGCTGGAGAACAATGATTTTCTCTAGAATTTATCATAAGAAACTTTCAATTATTTTCTCTAGAATTCATACTTTCTTTTTTCCTCAGGGATTTTTAGAGCTGCGAAGAATAATGATTGCTGGAGGCAAAGGAATATGTAGCATCAAGGAGCGAAAATAAATACTTTATTTTTTACCAACTGTACAAGAAAGCTTTTGTCTACTTTCATGTGTTATTTCATATTAATTGAACTCAAAAGATTTGTTGAATGTATATTGACAATTTTTTATAATGTAATTTTGTTTTAATAAGTGCACTCATTAACTCAGTGGATGTGATAGCAAATGATATGTATAAAAACAACAATACATTAAATTTATTTAATAGAAATGAAGAATAAATTGAGATTCTTTGAAAAATAAAATTAACAGCAGCAATGCTATATCATCTTAAGAAGTCATGACAAGTTGTTGTATGTCGTAAAATAATTACAATTGATCATTTTAGTTGTGAAAAAGGACAGAAACACCCTCAAGGTTTGATGAAACGGTTATAAAGACTCAAGTTTTTTAAAAGGGACATCAAGACCCCTTTTTAATCATAGTACCCTTTGAATATAGCAATTTTAACATTAAATTTAAAAATTTTTAATTAATAAAAATTTATATAGATTATATAATCTATCAAATAGATTAATAAAATTAAATTATTTTAACATTTAAAATAATATTAAAATTTTAGATTATTGTATTTATCTTGATAATATATTTGAAAAGACTTTAAAGAAATCTTTCGGTTAAATAGATTTTACAATTGACAAAATATCTTCCTATGAATAATATTAAAATTAATTTTTAATAATATTCAAATTATTTTTAACTTGAATTAATTTCTTTTAATTATTATTAAAAATTAGTTTAATATGATAAACTATGTCTAATAAATTGTAAAAATTAAAAAAATTAAAAAAATTAAAAATGTTAAAAATATATATTATTATGTTTATTTTAATACTGCATTTCTATTTATTATAAAATTTTGGGATCAATTTATTTGGATTTATAAAGTCAAATGTTACTATAATTAAAAGGAAGTTTTAGTATTTCTTATTAAAAATTTGAAGATCTTTGTGATCATTTTTGTATATCGTATACGTGTAGGTGTCCTTTTCCCTTTCAGTTATAACAACGGAGTAATTTTAGCCATTAAAGTCACAGTCCACGACTAATAACCTCTGCCATGGATTCTTTAAACAGCATAAACAACAGATTTAGGCCTATGCCATCAAAAGTAGATGACCTTTCATGGCTTGTGGATCCACAGCATGTCAAACTGTGCCATTATAACCTTTAATGGCGTATTTATTCTGCTATAAAAAGCCCTTTTTGTTGTAGTGTGTAAATATCAAATTGTTTGGTTGAAAATATTATCCATCTGCACTGTGATTGCACCTACATCAAGTTCAGGCTCTCAAGTCTGAAAATTCATCAAAAGCCTATATTATGCAATTGTAGGTCCGCAGTTCCTTCCAAAAAAAAATTAAGGCCCCATATGTTGAGCAGATTCAATGCCACAAACAGATTCATAATCCCACATATTAATGAATGATTAGATTGAAGAGGACAGAGGAAATTTCCGACAATGCGATTGCGCATACATCAATTTCAGGCACTTAGTCTGAAAATTCTCAAAGGCCTATATTATGTACATTTTTTTAATGATATTTTTTCTCTTTTTGATGACTATATATCAAATAATGTAGGCTTCTAATGATATTTTAAACCAGGTGCATGACCTTGAATCATTGATATTTAAGCAAACATAATGTAGGGAGATGAAATTTTCTCATACGTTATCATCAGCTGTGCTTGGCTCTGTCTAGTTGGACCACTATAATGGCTTTCTTTGACATCCCTTCTATTTTTAGCCTTTTTTCGTTCATTTACATATTAGCAACAGCGAGTCGCGTGGAGCCCCTTTGTTTCCTTGTGAAAAACTTACTTTTAAATCTGTTATGTATAGATGCTACTGACATTACATTAGATATTACAATTGATATTTACAATCATACTATATAATTGGGATCATCTTATACATTGACACACTAAAACACTCGTCCATATATTTTAAACTCTCACTAATATTCGAGAGGTGCCTACTCCACTCACATTTCGTAAGAGAGAGACTGTCTCCACTCAATTATATTGATAATTGAGGAAGTACTAAAATTAACCCTCATAAAGCTCTTATGGAGACTCGAACCCTTACACTCAACATTGTAAGTGCAAGGCTTCTCCCATTGAACCAAAGGCCCATTGGTTCCTTGTGAAAAACTTAAGCGTCCACAGAAGTGAACATATACTTCCATCTCATTTGCACTCACATGCATCTCATCCGTAATTTGTGCGTCCCTACGTCTACTTATAATCCAAAACGTACTTGTAGGGGCAATTTCTTCATAATTTTTATGAATTGTGTGTGCTTATAATGTTGGGGAAAAATAAGGTTTTTAAATTTTTATAAAACCTGTTAAGATCGCTCTCATAAAATATATAGGAATTTGTAATCTAGAAATCATATCTTGAAAATCCGATTTGGCTTTTTCTGTTGAAGTGGTTTAGGCTCCTAGATCACGATCCGCCACCACCACTCCTATTAGATCACGATCTGTCACCACCAAACCTTGTTAGATCACGAACTGTCACTAATGATCTTCTAAGTTATGACTCAGGTTCGATTTGCACTTGACGTGTAGAGCCTTTATCACTACCAAAGTAACTAGCACGAGAAAATTTTTCTCTCAACAATAGAGAGAAAAATCTTTTTCTCTGATCTGTAAAAGTGGCTTCACCTTTTTTCTTTAGAGAAAATAAGCCTTATATATCCCCCTTTAATGAAAACTCTAGCCTCCAAATATTGTCCTAAATAAAACTCACATTATTTTTCATTTAATAGGGGACCCATCCTGTAAAATAACATAAGGCCCCTTACACATAAGCTAATTAAATGAAGCCTCCCACTAAATGATATATTTAGACTTTTGACCCAAATAGCTAGTTATCTTGCTTATTAGTCCAGTAGCGGTGCAGTCAACTAAATGGGCTAACCCAGGGATCATTTGGGAACATACAATAGTGGCTATAACAATTAGGCTTGTAATTAAACTAGCCTAATTATTTAATTCCAAATCTACTCCACTAAAAGATTGGAATTGACCTCTATAATTGTATTCTCGAATAATAATTCGTCCCAAGCCACATTGATTTCTTTATTGCACAATCCTTTGTACCACATCATTAATTAAATCGATATCTCAACTGTCCAATCAATTTAATCACATCTTGTTCCTTGATACTTACTGGTTTTTTCTAATGATCATTTTCAAGATATTAAATATGTTGACACACTCTGGCCAGAGACTTCTATGATCAAGTGTCGAAAACCCATCAAGAGATGTATTGTACAAATTCTATATTGTTAATATATAACTTCAATACTCATAATTGCTTCCACCAAGACACCGGGTAATCTAGACTACAAGTATGTGTCATGCCCAATGGTAACTCAAATGGAATAACAATTAAAATCATGAAATCAAAATTAACTCAAGATTAAGATTATAGTAAAATCAATGCCTATGAGATTTAATAAGTCTGACAGTTATTACAAAGTTAATTAAATCATATGTGATCCTGTTCAATGTAGTCGTATTACATCAATAAATTCATACACGATTAAGAAAAATCATTCAATGAATTTATTACAGTCTATACCTAAATAAAGTGCCCAACTTTATTTATCAACTGCGAACTAAATTTATTTAATCATAAGATAACTTGTATTTATGTCTTCCGTGAATCCACATGGTGATCACATAAATACATATAATATGACTAAATGGACTTTAATACGAATATTAATGCAATTAAGATATTTGAATAAAATACTTCATTTATTTTATTAATCAGAAAAAATGTTTATTACAATTAAATAAACACATATGCTTTTAAAGAGCATATTTTCCCAACATATAATACATATGTGTGGAATAAGTTATAATCTTCTCTCTAACACTCTTTTGGGTTTATATGCTCATGCTATGCATATGGTAGCTTCTGTCTAAATCCAAAATTGACTTAACTATTGCTAAGAATATAAGGTCAAAGATCATTGGGTGGAAAAAAGCAAATAGAAAGTTTTGAAAGATATTGGTGAATCAAACTCTAAAGGCTGGAACGACAACGTTTTTTATGTGTATGTTATATGATGAAGTCATGTGGAGAAGCACATGTTTCACTTATAATCTACTAACTTCACAACGGAACCCTTGATATGTCATTTTGAGCATCTCTTAAGTGAGACATGAGAGTCACTTGAGCAGTCTTGCCTAAGGTTGTTAATTCTGTTATCCACATGTCAGCTAGTTGTAGATTCTGGGTTTACAATTCGTGTTATGGATGCAAGTTAAAAGGCTGAGTGACAGTGCATTTAGGCATTCAGTTAGAGAGCTAGTTAGGGAGAGAATAGAGAGAGAATTACTTCTATATAGTTCTTTATAATCTCTTGTATTGCTTTGTAAAAGTAGTCTCCATTGTTAATCAATAAAAGCCAGTCAAAAAGCTTTTTTTGTTGATGTAGGTGTGAAAAGTGGCAAGCTAGCACCGCCCTTCTAGATGGGGTGCCAACCATTATCAACATTCAAAGATTCGACATTCAAATCTTTGGATAAAGAAATTTAAGAAAAAAATATTATTTTATAGCCATTTTTAGCTATAAAAATAGAGGTTCTTCATAAGTTTTAAGCATCTAAAAAATTCAATTTCTTATAAGAGAAAGAGAGATGAATGGTTTGTGAAGTTGTCTAGAGTTTAGTGAGAAATTGGGTGTATTTCGGGCTTAAGTGAGAGAAAATTATTTCTGAGAGTATGGTTGTAATAATTTTCCACATAGTGAATATTTTTTCTCTGGTTGTCTTGTGACAACAGCCGTGGTTTTTCTCCGGATTTGGAGTTTTCCACGTAAATCTTGTAATATGTGATTGGAGTATTTTCCATTTAATTTTTCAGTTAATTTGTTGCTTGGAGTGATCTTGGGAGGAAGCTTAATTTCCTAACAATGGTATCAGAGCCATTGGTTGAAGTTTTGGTGTAGGGGCACTATCCACGTATACGATAATGTTTACGTATATGTTACTGTTCACGTATATAGTACTATTCACGTGAAGCGGTGGGAGCCAATCCAAACAATCTGTGGTGAAAAGTAAAGGCTGATCTACAATGTAAATATTTCAGGATTGAAATTTTCTAGTTCGGTGAAATTTGAAATATAAAATTTTGATAAGAGCATTAACTTTGGCTTGTGGCAAATTCAAGTCAATGATTTGTTGATTTAATCTGGGTTACACAAGGCATTGAAGGAGAAGCCATCCCTTGCTTCCAGTAATGGCTCTAGAAAAGGTAGTATAAGCGATGAAGATTGGGAAGATTTGGATGATAGAGCTGCAAATGCCATACGACTGTGTCTAGCAAAGAATGTTCTTGCAACTGTAGGAAATATTCCTACAACGAAAGAACTTTGGGAGAAGCTATAAAAATTATATCAAACAAATAGCATCTCAAATCAATTGTACCTGAAGGAGAGATTTCACACGCTGCAAATGGCTAAAGATACAAAACTTTTCGATCACCTAAGTGTTCTCAATGGTATTGTGTCAGAACTAGAAGCTATTGGAGTTAAAATTGAAGATGAGGACAATGCGCTTAGGTTGCTATAGTCACTTCCAACTTCCTACAAGCACTTATTACTTACTTTGATATTCGAGAAGCAGACAGTAGATCTTGAAGAAGTTACTAGTACTTTACTCTCAGAAAAAAGAAGACTGAGCGGTGAAAGTACTGAAACTACAGATGTCTCAGCTTTGGCAATTATGGGGAATTGGAAGAAAGATAAATCCAAGAAGAAAGGAGTATGCTGGGGGGTCTAGACAATCGGGACACCTAAAAAGAGATTTTCATAGTAGAAATGGAGCAGGATCGGCAAGTCATTACAGATCAGATACTGATAACATTGTTATTGGTAAGTCTCTCATCATCATAGGAGATGATGATCCATTGTAAAATGGATGATAATGACATCCTTATAGTATACCACTAGTGTCATGAAAGGGGATATGTTTCTACTAGTGAGTCCAAAAGATTTGCACACAAGGCATGATTGGCATTGATGCTGGGTGTGTTGTGGAATTTATGTAGATGGCTGATGAACTTCCAAAAAAGCCAACATGAAAGTTGCGTCATAAATTTCAGTAGGAAATTTTGACATGTGTCGATGTAAAGTTCTTAGAATTGGTAATTAATTTTAAGTGGTATACTCTTTCTGGTGGAGTATGATAATTCTCTATGTGGAGGATTATGACCAAGGTGAAGACATTAAGTATGGAGTAGAGATTAATTGATTTTCAATCATATCTCCAAGTAGGAAAATGTGAAAAGTGGCAAGCTGGCACTACCCTTTTAGATAGGGTGCCAGCCATTATCAACATTCAAGGATTTGAATGTTGACATTTAAATCCTTGAATGAAGAAATTTAAGGAAAAAAATTATTTTATAGCCATTTTTAGCTATAAAATTGGAGGCTCTTCCTAAGTTGTAAGCATCCAAAAAATTCAATTTCCTATGAGAGAAAGAAAGATGAATGGTTTGTGAAGTTCTCTAGAGTTTAGTGAGAAATTGAGTGTATTTAGGACTTGGGTGAGAGAAAATTATTTTTGAGAGTGTGGTTGTAATAATTTTTCACATAGTGAATATTTTTTCTCTGGTTGTCTTGTGACAACGGCTGTGATTTTTCTCCGGATTTGGAGTTTTCCACGTAAATCTTTTATTATGTGATTAGTGTATTCTCCATTTAATTTTTCTATTAATTTGTTGCTTGACAAATTGCTTGGAGTGATCTTGAGAGGAAGCTGCTCAATTTCTTAACAGTAGGTTGTTCATTTAGGACAACTGAACCACGTAAATCTCTTTCTATTTTTCTTGCTTGATTCTAAATCTTTTTGGTAGATTTGATCTTGACTCTTGTTTGTTGTTCTTGGAGTTTGTTTTTTTTAATTTGAAACCACCAAAAAGGTGAGGGTTAGGCTGGACCCCTATTTGTCATTTAAATCTGATAAAGATAAAATACATACAGATGGGGAAATAAATCAAAACCTCCAAGCTAAAAAATGATATAAAAAAACAATCTAAGGCAAAGCCTAGCAAATGGAAATATAATAAATGGCTAATGCATTCGGCCATAGTATTTTTTACGATACTTACGGCTGATTATTAGTTTGATGCCCTTCCTTGATTAATTGCCATCAACAGTAAAATCTAGATTGGGATCGAGCCATCCAATATCCTCAGGAGTCGATAACAAATATCTATCGTCTACTGGATCATCAGAACTCAAATCCTGATCATTATGAAAATTGTAGTTCATAATATGACCTAAATCTATGTGGCGATCATCACTAATCTCCTCACTAGGCTTAATGAGTATCTTTGTAGAGTTGGAATTGAAACCCACAACCCCAGTGCGAATAGCATCCATCATACTTCGAAAGAATACAGTGCTTACATATGCCCTTTGTGCTGGAACATCTGAGATAGAAGGAGGAGAGATAACATCCTCAGCACACTCATTTGTACCACTTAGAGCGGCATAATCCCTTAAGCCGCAATTGTCCTTAACTTAAGGCTCAAAAATCGAATTCTGAACCCCTAACGCCTGAGCAGGAGGGGCAATACCAGTAACAAGTGGGGAAGTCAAGACAGAAATCTGACCATAATCAACAAGAGCTTGGACGCAACCTTTTATGACTTGAGTTTCTCCACTAGGCCGTTGGGGCTTCCGAATCCCAAGGTTAGCGAGAAAGCACTCTTCAGTGGAATGGCCATAGTGCTTGCATGAGGCACAATAAGCAGGGATCCGCTTGAAAATGACCTGCTGCTAGAAACTAGAATCACCCGCTCCAATCCAGATCCAAGGAACTAGAGGTCGAAAGACGTCATGCTCAATTAGGACTCATGCCATTGATGGCCTGATAACATCAATGGTAGCATGATCTACCCTTAAAAGTTTACCAATAGTACTAGCAATAAAGATTAGAGCCGGTTTGCACCGAATATAGTGTATTGGTAAGGGAAGGATACCCAAACTGGAACAATCGAAGACTCCTCAAAACACTGGAAATTAGTGGTCCATTTAAATATGCGCATTGTGCAACCATTAATGCACCAGGATTGTCTTACCAAAATACGAGAATAATCTTCCTCAAGCTCGTGATTAATCAAGATATGTCTCGGATTGAGTAATAAGACCTAAGCATTTCCTTTCAAGCCCATTGATGTAAAAAATTGACGAATAATTGGCATTTTAGGTCATCCGAAAGAAAACTTACCTAAAAGTGAGAGTTTGTAGGGTGCCTCCATGGACTGCTCTTCTAGTTTAGAAACAAGCATTGCTGGTTCTCCGTGGTGGATAGTAGTTGGCTTGATGGGGATGTTTGAGGTGGGTAATCTCAGTAAAGAATCCAAGGATTTTAGATATTTTGTTGAAGTATTGCAATTCTGATCTGTTGTCGATTTTGTGATATTGGCATATGATGGCTTCAGAAGGGGTTGAGAGGCGTTTTGGGTTGTTTGGTCATTACAGGGAGTACTCAGAATTCGAGTGGGGGGCATTTGTGCATGGGCGGTGGAAGCCGAATGGGCTTGAGGTGAGGATATAATGTGTGTGCCATAGTCAAATGGATTTGTAGTGTGAGTTGGGATTTGTAAAAGTGTTTCATGGGTGACTATTGTGGGTGTCACAACCTGTGCTAGAAAGTTGGATCTATGTGCCGGAAAAAGGACAATGCCCATCATGAGATGCCGAAAGTGGCTCATTTGTTGCCAAACTTATTTGTTGGCTGCAACGTGCATGGGGAGCACACTCAATTTGACTTGGATCTATGTGTCGGAAAAAGGACAATGGGCGGCAGCCCATCATGAGATGCCGAAAGTGGCTCATTTGTTGCCAAACTTATTTGTTGGTTGCAACGTGCATGGGGAGCACACTCAATTTGACTTGGTTGCCTATCATCATGCGTTGCATGATTGGTGACAGCTTGGAATGACTTTGTGTTGTGCAAATTTTATTGAACTCGCAAATGCATGAATCTATTGTAGAATAGACTAATTGTGACGAGTGTCGATCCCAGGAGGAGGTGGATTTTAATTGTGCGTAGAATTAATTTTGTAAATGGGTGGTTGGATCTATGGTGAAAATGATTTGGATTATCCTAAAATTGGAATTGAAATGGCGAAAATAAATTCTAAAATTGGAATTGAAATGGCGAGAATAAATTCTAAAATTAGAATTGAAATGGCGAGAATAAATTGAAAAGAAATCTATTGAGATAACGTACTTGAGTATCTAGATGAAGAGAAAGTAAATTTACCAAATAAAGCCCATGACACATGTTGAGACTTCACCTTCAACCCAAGCTTGAAAGAAAATTAGCCACTTATAATTAAACTAGGAGCAAAATAAGAATTTATTAAAATACATAAAAAATACAAGATAGAGAATGAATTATAGAAAATGGATTCAAAGCTATCAAATTAGTGGGGAAGGCCCCCTTTTTATAGATACATGGAATAAATCATGGTCATCGGATTAAAAACAGTTTGGATGATCAGGATTGCGCTACGTCATCAAGCAACAATACGCGGTTTGACCACGCGAATAAACAGTAACAAGTTTGACCCAGGTTGAACAGTAATACGGCTTGGTTGAAAATAATCATGTATGATACATGTACCGTACGTGAGATTTTTAGTCCACTGATATGCTGCCACGTCACCATCAATAGTACAAAAGAATTTTATCCAACAGGATCATGACACCTTATCAGTCAATGTCACATCATCAGTCAATGCCACATCATCGATCTGTCTATGTAAACAGTGTCATGAACAGTATAGTTGACAGTACTGTACATGTGAACAATGCCTTTTTCCTTTTATACTCCTTCTAAGGTTTACAACCGTCCTGAGTTCAAAAATGATGTCCTTTTTGCCATTTGATCTCTCGTTTATTGTGAAATGGCTATGATGTCCCTAAAATACACAAAATACTTAATTAAAATAAAACACACATAATTAAATTATAAGAACATTAAATACATAAAATTAAAGGTTGTTAGTAAGATTTGAAATGTAAAATAAAATTTTTTCCTTTATAAATATACATTTTCTAACACTTAACACACCTCCCAACCAGCTTATTGCTAGTCCCTAGCAAATAAAGCGAAAACAAATTTCAAATACAATTTTTTTAATTTTTTGTTTTTGTTTTAAACAATCTTATTTATTCAATCATACTAATGATAGCAATCAAATAAAAGTATAAGCATTATCTCCAGTCTAAAGTAACATCACAACCACATCAACCATCTACATGAATCAACCTAGTAGATTGTCATAAGTACTTTCAAGAATGACATGTCAAACCCCAAAATCTCACTGGAGGTAGTGACACTCTCACAAAGAAATTAAACCCAATAAAAATAGTCACACCAATAATAAAGGAGTGATATCACATGCTCTCACCAAGATGAAAGAAATATGCCCTCAGCTTAGAAATAATACGATCTCAAGTCAAATAAAAATGTTAGTCCACCCAATTTATTTATTTTTTTAAAAACAATTTTTATTATATTTTTTTATGCACCACTACATCTTTTTAGCTCATATAACTAGCTTCTACTTCAGACTATAATTTCCTAAAATCAAGAAGGACTTTTATTAGGACATAACGTAGGCTAGTGACATGATTAACAAATAAGGAAAATAAGGAAAACAAAGTGTATGTTTGAGAAAAATGCAGAGGAATTTTGTTTTTTAGAAGTTGCAAGGTGGATTTCACCTATTATTGTTATATTTTTTCTTCTTTTTTTTGAAACAATTATTTTTTATTTTTTTGTTTTTGCTTTTGCTTTTGCTTGGCACAACATTACTGAACAAAATAATTATTTATATTTTTCTTAAACATAAATAGGTGATGGAACTTATAAGACATCGGGTAATACTCCAAATCAGAATGGGTCAAGATGATAAGTTTAACAAACAAAAGGCTTTTTTTTTAAATTTTTTTTAAAGGCTCAAAATGGTTAACTATGGATATTTCACAAAAGGGATAGCTAGAAAGGCTCAAACAGATCAAAAATGGTCTTTCCATCGTCTTTTAAGGCTCTAAATAACTTTCCATATCTACTAGTTAAATGGGCCTCTAAATGTAGGAACACGCTTTTTTTTTAATGTTACAATTTTTTTTAAGGTTTAACTTTATAGAAATCTAGAGATCGTGTATACAATAATAAACTGCTAAACTGTGTAAAGAATGGGTAAAAGGGTTACTCTCCAAGAAAAATGATAAGCTCAAAAACTCACTTGGTATTTATTATGACATGTTCATTCGTTCAAGCAACTCATATTTGTCTCCGACATCAACATATAAAGTAGCAAACATAGCGTAACATCACTTAAGACGAAAGATAATACAAATACTAAAATTTAAAATTAATCATGTCATCTAATGTTAAAACAAATCACACAATTTTTTTAGAGAAATTGCAAGTGAATTAATTCTAGAGTTCTGAGAGTGTGAGTAATTGGAGAATGTATGTGAGAGTACTGGGCGTATTTGGGTTCTAAGAAAGTGAGATCCTTTACTCAAATTTGTATTCTAATAATTGTTAGTAGTACAATTATTTTTCTCTTACTCCCGTTGACGTAAGCATATTGCCGAACCACGTAAAATTTTGTATTCTTTATTTTTCTGTGATTATTTAGTGTGCTTGATTCTGTATTCCACGCACAACAGATTTTTCCCCCATTTCTGAGTGTAGTGTTCTAGTGTTTGACAAAGCCAAACTTGTGTATATTATGAACGCAAATCAGGTTTGGGGTTGCGCTTCTTCATGCCTCAAATAACATCACATATATTGGAGTACAACGATCTCAGGTTGGAGTTGGTTGTAGAAAATTATCAACAGCAACAGAAACCTTGTTGGAGAAGCCTCATTGCTAAAGGTTTTATACCATCTAAATCTGTTATAATAATCCATTTGCTATCGGCTCAAACTAAAATAAAAGTAATGTTGGATGTTATTTCGGCCAGTCTTAGTTACAAACAAAGTGCATGAAATAAGATAAAAGGCCTTCGAAATTTCGGTTGTAGGTTTTTATATGCTAAACAGAACGCAAAATTCCATCCATCAATTTCATGGCAGTTTCTTCATCTTTGTTTTCCGAACTATAATGATTTTTGAAAAGAAACAACAGAGTTAAAGAAATAGATTTATACCAAATTGTAGGATATCCAAAGTGAAGATTTAATTAATTTACCAAATTTCTCTTCTCACGAGGAGTTCACTAAAGATTACAGAGCAATATTCATAATAATTGAGAACCAATATTATTTTTAAAAATCACCCATTCTATTAATATGATGTGTTTTTCTCTCTTCAGGACTTCTATTAGTCATGGAAGTTAGCGATGGCAGTTCAAACAACCCTCCAGGTACCAAAATTTTCTTGATTCATAACTTTTGAATAATGTTTTTGTGGCAAAAAGTTTGTGAAGTTTGAAATATTATCCACTCATTTAATTGGAAGTTTAGCAAATGCGACGGGGACGACGACGATGACAACAGAGCTGCAGGCATTGCAGAAGCAGCATGAAGAGAAGGTGTTGAAGATACAAGAGCTGAAGAAGTCAATTGAATCAACGAAGGTTAGCTCGTAGGAGAGGAAGAAGAAGAATGTGAAGGAGAATTCAGATGAGAGGAAGCAGATTTTCGATAGCCTGTGTGAGACATATAATTTCCTGAAAGAAGTGGGTAAACATGTACAAATGCCGTTAATTTATAAACGTGTTATAATAGTTTACAATTATCTAGCTAGCTCAATTTCTATGCTTTAGGATGTTAAATTTTATCCTAAAACATATGAATTTTTCAATCCCCTGCCTTATTTTTATTATTTTTATTTTTATTTAAATGTCCTCTATGCATTTTATGATACACTTTATGCAGATCATCCAAAATGTGAAGCTACAACATAAATTTTAGTAATAATATATTTTCTTTCACAATTATTCGAAAATTAGTAAGGTACAACAAGCTACAATCCAACTTAATTGTCTAGTTTATACTTGGGCTGCTTGTTTGGCGAGAAGAGGCCAAAATGTCTCTCGGTTTCAGCAGGACCCTTTTGATTTTCATCAAACATAGCAAACAAATAAGTTTCAATAAATTTTCCAGGCCTCTTCGGAGTCCCAGCACTCACATGAGTAATCATGTTCTTATAATAAGTACTTGCATTATCAACCGTCGCTGCATCGCCGCCCTCCGAGGGCCACCCAGTCTCCGACACCACGACCTCCACGTCCGGCGCACCGGTTTTTTCCAATGCCGAGTAAAGAGCATCCAACGAGGCATCGAAAAGATTTTGGTAACCCAAACTTCCATCATGAACAGGAGTTCCTTGAGAAGTAAATAATGCATAATCTAGCCTTATATCTTTATTGTCACCAATGTAGCTAAAATAAGGATAAATATTTGCAAAAAGTGGGGCCCCCGTTTGCTTCAGGAATTGCACAATTGGGCCTATGTAAGAGTTTGCATTGTCCGCAAACGAGCCTGCTGAGGGAGGATAAGAGTTGCCCAAAAGGCTTGTTTGTATTGCGGTCGAAACTTTAATCTGGGCTTGTAAATTAGCGTATGCTATGGCTTTGTAAATATTCTGCATTGCGGGTAGAACAAAAGAGGCAGCTTCATCGGAAGGGCTTATTTCGTTGCCCACGGCGACGTACCGAAACTTCACGTCCGGCGTAAAGGCCAGGATGTTGTTTTGGACCCAGGAACTTGCAGCTGAGGGATCGGAAAGAGCTTGGAGGTCACCGTTGGGGACACCTAGCATGAGCTCAATGTTTGAGCCTCTCAGGGCTTGGAGAGTTGGCTCGTTCGGGTCGTAGATTCTCATTTTTGTGATGCCATTTGAATGATAGAGATTCACAACTTCTTGATCAGAGGGTAGATTGTTAGCTACTCTTCCATAGCAAACACCTATGGGTCGTGTTTGCGCAGCTGCATTGGATTCAATTTAGCCATTAGTTAATTAGAAATCGGCTCAGATCGGGTCAACGTGGGATCATAAGCATATATGCATTCAAGAAATACGATACAAGAAAATTTTATCTCAGTACTAGTGTACTACAGCGGTTGTTTGTTACATACCCCAAAGTTTTTGGGGTTACAAAAAATGGGAGCGATTATACCTGACCTGCTTTTAAGTTTATGCATGAATTTCTAGTATGACATTTTGGGTTGCGAAGTGTGAAATCACTTATAAATCTTTATAGACATTCAATAAAGTATACATTTATGTTTTTTAAAATGTTACATTCTACGTATATATATATATAGTAATTTAAAATTTACAAAAATTTTACACACATACACTTTTACGGTCTAAAGTCTGTTAAACATTTAACTCAAAAATCAACTCTCAATAATATTCATGGAGAAATCTATCCTAATCCGCATTTTTTGGAATATAAACTAAAATAAACTTATATGAAGATTTGAACACATACCCTTAACATCTCAAGGGCGTGAGTTACCCTTATACACATTTATTTTGAAATTAATGAATTATGGTAGTCGTTAGGATAGAAGAAAGAGAGAGTTTATACAACGAGAGAGAAGGAGATTTGACCTGTCAGCTTGAGGTAAGGCAAAAGCAAACCAATTAGCAGAAGTAGGGTAGCAGCCATGAGTGTATTTTTCTTTTTTTTTTCCCCGCCTGTTGCATAAAATAAATTAAGCAGAATACTAAAATAAAAAAGGGAAAGCCAAATTAATTAATTTTTTAGTAAGATTTAGAATTCTTTACATTACAACCTGCTAATGGAGATACCATATATATACGTATTTTTACTGTCAATCTCTAAATCTACATTAACGACCCCGTGATTGATCAATGACTGCAGGTAATGTGATGGTGCATGCTTTCATTTTGTGATTATTTTTTAATGATTAGATTGATTAAGCAGCGTGATTACAATATATGTTTGAGTAATGACAGACAATAAAAGATTGCGTGATTTTGATTGAATGATATTTATTACAAAATTTAATTTGGCATTCAACCATGCTTTAAATATTTACCGAAAAAATATCAAACTAAATATTGCTTTGAGTCCTCTTCAATATTTATCGAAAAGCTCATTATAATAACTACCTCTGTATTCTCTTAGTTCTGTCTCCTCAACCCATAACCCAGTCATGATAATCCATAACAATTATAAGAAATATGATCACAACTCACAAGATACTAGTATTAAGATTTGAAAAAAAAATTGATATTGGGGAAAAAAAAGCTCATTATTATAAACAAGAAAAAAAAAAAAGACATACAAGATCTTGTGAGGCCAGCTCCTTCTTTAATGTAGAACAAGATGATCGCAAAATAATTTTGTTAGAATGGTAGTTTATTGTCCGCAAAAACTTATAAATATATAAGCAATCAGTTCTAAACCTAGCTAGCGGGTATTAAACCCTTAATGCATAATGGGAAAGTACAAATCTCTTTGCTTAATTACTTTGAAATTAATGGAAGGATCGAAATTCTCTTCCAAATATACACCCCTCTTTTAGATTTTATGCGATCCGATAAAGTTTTATCACAAAACAATGACATCTTGGTCTTATCAGATTTTCAATTATATATGGTTCAATCCCTCTACACATAATAACAAACTTTGCATATAAAAGTGGGTTTAATTTTAGTTTCAACCATTATATTTTCTGAATTTTGTTTTTTTAGATAAAGAGAGCTTATTAACAATCCATATAAACGGAACTATATGTCACTCATGCACATGTAATAAAATATTCTAATCACCATTGTAATTCAAATCCTCATTCAATAATTCGCCATGATCGATTTGTGTAATTCTTAAACCATTGTAATTTCTGTAATCTCATGAGTCTCTCTTGCAAAAGTTAATTCAGCGAATAAAACCATCAGTTTCGCTCAACAAATGAAATTGTTCGCTTGTACTCTAGTAGTTACCACGCTTGAAAGCAAAGTAGTTGATGACGAGCAATAATATTTGAAACGACCCCGTATGAATTTAAATTACACACAATCCATTTGCTATCTCTTGTATCCATAATGTCATCACTTCATCAGATTATGCAAGCTTGAGTTATTTTTTCAAGACGCTACACATTCAAAAACATTATGTCATATATATTCAAAAGGGTTGGACCGTTTGTTCTCAAAATTAATCTGATTGTTTATGCTTTCGATAGCCAAGGGGATGGCATATTGGTATTAGATATTATATATATACCGAGAATTTCGATTTTAGTTATGAATAGCGTAGGCCCATAACCATAAGCGTTGGCCCAGCACTTTGCTAGTCAACAACAAAAATGTCCACATCACCAGACTCTCTCTTGCGCCACATCAGCACCAACCATGAACACCAAATCTGGTCTGTGGAAATTGGAAAATGCTCCTTTAGTCTACTCCAAGGAAAATTTTGGGAAATTTTCTTATACATGCAATTTTCAAAAACTCATTATCAAAACACACACTTTTTAGCTTGGTGACAGTTCGAATCCCTACAAGTACAATGTGGGGGTATTTTTTTTAATTATATAATTAAGTTAAAGTAATTTTCTCCCTTACTTAAGAGTGAGTAGAGTAAATATTTCTCGAATATTTGTGAAGGTTAAAATTTAGGCAAAGCTCTATTAGTATTGATGTAAGTTAGTCTCAGTAATAATCTGATTTGCATATATCAGTTATAGTCTCATGTAAAATAAATTATAATTTGAACAATAATCTCATGTAATAAAAAAAACTCATTATCAAAACTGGCTATAGAACAAAAGTTCTTAAAATAATAAGTGCACACACTATTTTTGGACTAAATTACCCTTCCCCAAAGCGCCTCTTTCATTTCATGCCAACAACTAAATAAATATTATTTCACCTCAACAACTAAACACAAACTCCATAAAACGCCTCTCATTTGACATCTCAAACTCACTCCAACAACTAAACACAAAATTGCTTCGATTTCATATGCATTAAACAACAATTGTTAACTAACACTGAAGACAAAGTCAATAAAAAAAAAAAAGATCAAGAAGGAATTAAGGTTAGTGGTTTTTGAAATTTAGATTATACAATTAATTCAGTTTTACATATGGGTTTTGTAAATATTTGTAGAAACATATATATTTATTAATTTTAATTACAACGTGGATAGATATTTGCTTATGTTAATCTAAAAATTAGAAAAAAGTCTGGTAAATTATGTGTTTCTATGATTGTAGAGGAAACCTAAATTGCGGGTGAAGGTTGGCATCACCCACACTTCTCACTTGCTAGCCATCACCCAACACTTCTCGCAGGCAATGGCAGCTGATGATCTCCATCAATTAGATGATGGCATCCATCGTCTAAATGTGGGGTACCTCGTGCAGTTGTATTTTTAATGTTAAATTGTTGGATGTTAATGATATTTTTATAGAAATAAATTTATTATTTTAGTAATGCAATTATATTTATTTTAATTTTCTTCAGATTCAATGGAATCAACAATTGTGCTTCTTATTAAAAAAACAGTTGTGCTTAAGATGTGTTATAATGAATTACGGGAAACGTTTGGTGATGGTCGTATGGAATATAAGATTAGAAAAATTAAAGCATTTTTACTTTGAAATGATGTGACTTTCAAACAATTTATTGCTAGGATATGTCAAATGATAAGGTTAAGATCATATTAATATTCTATGACAGTAAAAATAGCTTGGGGTACAAAATGTCCTATACAACCCACTATATCTTTACTAATGGACATACTAGAGGATGAAATGATAAATGTTATTATATGTATGAACTCTGATTCAATAAACTATGGTAGGACTCCTATTTGTAACTACATTGCCTAAAGTTACAATCAAAGCTCTTTTAATGCCACCTTAACAAAAATCAGCTCATTTGATGCCGTCGACCCAATCTTTACCCTTTGAGTGCACATTTGACTATAAACCCATGCCAAACTATAGTAATAACTTCTTCCCCAATACTGAAGAACAAAGATTTCCAACTACGAAAAGCTATTCTTCATTCCATGACTGTGATGACGTAGATTGCAATAGTCTATTAGATGATATGAAAGCAATGCATCAGTTTTAGGAAGATAATGACCTACATCAAAGTCAGCTCATTACCCTTAGGTCACATAGCCGAAGTCGATCCCCAGTATCAATTGTAGTTGACCTGCTACAATTGGAGGTTCTAGTTATACTGTCAGATTAGGGAGCTTCGGATACACTTACAGCTAAAGGTTGTAGTTCTACTGGTATTTATGTTGGGCAACTATTTAGCATGAAGGAATGGCTATACGCGGAGCTTAGCATTGTTGTCATTAGAGACTAGTTTGAGTTCAAGGTGGATAGGTTCACAAACATAAGTTGGGAGACTTGTTGTGCTGTGAAGACATGTAAATGTTGACTTCAAGCAACGAGGGCGAATGACAAGGAGAATGTGCAGTGGTTAGTGAAGAGATATGACATGGGCATACTTGTTAAATGATATTTTCCATATTGGTCATCGTCAAGCAAACAATCAGGTTGTTGGCTAGAGGTTGTAGTTCCACTGGTATTTATGTTGGGCAACTATTTAGCATGAACGAATGAGTATACACGAAGCTTAGCATTGTTGTCATTAGAGACTAGTTTGAGTTCAAGGTGTATAGGTTCACAACCATAAGTTGGGAGACTTGTTGTGCTGTAAAGACATGTAAATGTTAACTTCAAGCAACGAGGGCGAATGACAAGGAGAATGTGCAGTGGGTAGTGAAGAGATATGACATGGGTATACTTGTCAAATGATATTTTCCATAATGGTCATCGTTAAGCAAACAGTCAGGTTGTTGGCAAAATTATCAAGCAAAAGTTTATTGATGCCAAACATTTATACACTCTAAAGGATATCATTTTGGATATGAAGAATGATTTTGGAATTAATTTATCATACCAACAAGCATATCGAAGTAAGGAAAAAGCTTTGAAGTCGATACGAGAAGACCCAAGAGAGTCATATAATTTACTTCCTAAATATTCTAATGTCTTGCAAACGCTAAACAGTGCTACAATAATTCGGCTTGTTGTAGATGATGATAAAAAAAATTTGTATCATTTTCTTGCTCTTGGATCTTGCATTAAACGTTTTATATAGTTAATCAGGCGAGTAATCGTAGTGAACATGTCTCATTTAAAAGGTAAATATAGAGGAACCTTGTTGATTGCAACATGTTTAGACGAGAATAACCAAATATATCGTATAGCTATAGGGATTATAGATTCAGAAAATATGCCATTTGGGAATGGTTTATGATAAGGTTGCATAAAGTCATTGGAGACATGCTAGAGTTGGCATTTATATATGATCATTGCACATTTATCCGTAGAGTAGTTTATAAGGTATTTCCTACTGCACTACACGACCTTTGTTTTTATCATTTAGAAGGTAATCTAAAGTCATGTTTTAAAAATATTGGGAAACTATGGAAGTATTATTTTAGATCAGTCTTTCTACAAGCAATGAAAATGTATGATCCCATATAATTTAAAAAGAAAATTGAGGGGTTGTGGATCATACATGCATGTATAGCGAAGTATTTGGAGGACATAAGCTTTAATTATTGGGCTCGATCTCATTTCAAAGGTCAAGGGTATAGCATTCTGATCATAAAACATTGCAGAGAGCATCAATGCTTTGATAAAGGAACTAAGAAAATTTCCTATTACTCGGTTGGTTGAACACTTTAGACTTACAATACAACAATGATTTTATGACAGAAAGAAAGCGGTCAAGTCAATGAAAACTCGCCTTACAACATAGGCACAAAAAAGAAATAGTCATAGACAATATATTGCCAATATAATGCATGTTTTCAATGTCTTTGATCGTTAATTTGAGGTTAAGGAAGCTGATATGAATGAGGGTTTTGTTAACATAATGGATAAGACATGCATTTGTAAAGTATTTAAACTTGATCAATTTGTTTGTGCTCATGCAATAGCTGTTTGCTTATACTTTCGAGTTGATTTAATAAGTCTTTGTTCTCATTACTACACAATTGAAGCATTGCTAACCCCATATTCAGAACCCGTTATTCCTTGATAAGATGACGAAATGGAAAATTCTAGAAAATATCCAAACGATGGAATTGAATCCTATTTTGGCAAATCAACATTAGTCTTTGATTGTTTTTGTCCGATCATTAACTAATTACTTGTTTTGTTTTTACAACTTGTAATCGCATACCATTGTTAATGTATAAATTTTGGAGCTTGTAATCACATACTATTATTAATGTATGAATTTTGAAACCATACTACTATTAATGTATGAAATTTGAGAACTTGTAATCGCATACCATTATTAAAAGCACAGTTTAACGCAACTATTTGCATATTTATTTCAATTTTTGCAATTTCTGAGGGTAGAAAATATTAAAAACATATTTACGGAGCCCAATTTGAAAACCGACCCCCACGTCCTTGCATTTTTTCTTACCTCCGTGAAAAAATGCGGCCTTAAATGCAAAGATCACTCTGACTCGCGCCTTGGGCTTGGCCATGTGGCTTGCAGACGTGGGTTGTTTTTTCTAAAAAAGCACAATTTGTCATAACTCTTCGATTTTTTATTGTGTCATTCTGCGTTTTATGGTTCTTAAATTCATTTTGGGGCCTCAGATGCCCCTCCAGAAAGTTTGAACTCATTCCAACATGTTTGCATATTTATTTTTGATTTTTTGCAATTGCCAAGGGTAGAAATTATTAAAAAATAATTGCGGGGCCCCATTCAAAAATTGACCCACCTTTTTTGAGTCCTTGCATTTTTTCCTACCTTCGTGCACAAATGTGGCTTGAACGCAACGGTCACTTCGGCGTATGCCTTTGGCTTGGCCACGTGGCCTGCGAATGTGGGCTATTTTTTTGCAAAAACGTACAGTTTGCCACAACTCTTCAATTTTTTATTGTGTCATTCCGTGTTTTATGCTTCCTAAATTCATTTTGGGCCTCCGATGCCCCCAAAAAAGTTTAAACTCATTCTAACATGTTTACAGAAAATATCAAATAAGTATATAAAAATTAAAAATATGAAATAATTATATGATGAAGACTCTATTAATGTTCAAAACTAAGCCTTTTTATATAATATCCTCCATAATGAGATCTAAAACAATCTTTTTTTGTAAAGAAATCTGCAAGGCCACTGCTAAAAGTAGGTGTATGGTCTAACATTAAATAAGACATATAAATCAGTATAAACACTCCACAATCGCCACTGTCAGGTACTTATTACAACAAAGCTTTCCATCGTTTGCACAACCAATATGCATTAGGTCACTTTTCCTCGTGTTTTATAAAATCCTGTGTGCTAGCCAATGGGGGAGGAGAACTTTAAGTGGCAACAATTTTTCAAAATATTCATCACCCTCGTAAAGCCCATGTGAAGTGTCTAGAAACAATATCTCATTTTCATTAAGATTTACTTAGGCCAACAACAAGTCCACTCTCTTGAAGTTTACTGGAATACAGACATGTATATTATATTTATTAAGGGTAATTTTTAAATACCTCCCCTGAAGTTTGACATATTTGTAGATAGATGGCGAATATGTATTTATTAGTGAAATCCCCCCTATAGTCAGTTACTTTTATGCTTGACTGTAAGTTCACATTTAAAATAAATTATTGCCCTTGACAGCTTTTGGCAGGCCTGACATGCCTCATCAAACCTTAATTAAAGCCAAAATCACTGCAACAAAATTTGATGAAACTACCCTCACGATGTATGTTATTTACAACTGTATCAAACAAATAGTACAATAATTTTCCCTTAATTTAACATTTAAAATTTACAAATAAAAAGAAAAAAATTACCGTTAAACTGTTGCCTTCTAAAGTCTTTCAATAGAATGCTAGAATATTGGATGAATCAAACAAAAGCAAACTAATGAAAACTAACAGCAACCAATAGGTTCTAAACAGCAGCGGTGTGCACCTAACAGTAGCCACACTACAAACAAACAAATTAAGATTCAATGCCAACAAAGTAATCGATAGCTTATTTTAATCCACCACGGGTCTAGTGCCGTAACTACAGTACTAACAAACATATTATTCCACTCAACTATGAATTCAATTGAACTTGGCACAACTGAGAAGTGAAGCTTCTATTGAATATAAAACCAAATATTGCATTTCAGTATTAAATAATTTAAGCAGTATTGGTTATAGCTAGAATTAACAACATTCACAAAGCAAGCAATATAGCTGCACATAATAGGCTTCTCAGAACTCATGTTCAGTCTGCAAGAATAGCAAACTTGGGATATTACTTGTCTTTGGCAACATGAATTTTTCATATACAAAAAAATCAAAATAAGGAAAAACTCAAACCTATACATAGTCTAAAAAGAAGATGATATATCCGTCTTTCTATTTTTGCCTATCAAAATGTGTTATATCATCAAATCAATCCCTTCAAATATCAGTTGGTGGGATTAGATTATGCTTCAATGCTTTGGTTGTCAATGTATCTTTAGTTGATATGCTTTATTGCTAAATGTTATAGGTCAAGTGGTTTCATTCTTGGGAAAGCTATCTTGGTTTCTAGAAGCAAAAAAACAAACAATCAAAATGAAAAATGATATTAAACATATACCAATGGTTACTGACTACATTAAAAAAAAACTAATGTGAATTGGAAGTAAAATCTCAGCATTATCACAGGCATTGGACTGGCACATGACAATCTTTGTAGTTATACCACTTTCAAGATGCTGGGAACTACAACTTACACATCCATCAACACTAGTAACACAATCCACAACATATATAAGCAATGAATGAAGTTATGCTCTACAGAGCAATGTATGATGCACATAATCTTTATCAAATACAGGCAAAAAATAATAATAATAGAAAACTCCACAAAAATTTCAAGATCGGGCAAATTAAAAAAAAAATCAAATAGAAAACTCCACGTCATGGTGTCTCAGGTGAAAGGCAACTTAAAATTGTTTGCATGCATCATCATCAACTAGCATTAAACCCACTTTAACTCAGTAAAGTTCGGCATCAATTAGTCTACTTGCGTAATAATTTTGAAGGTAGTGCTCTTCAAATATATCAGGAGCATCACTAGACATAAAAATAAAACTAAGAATAAAAAATTCAATTTTTTAACCCATCTAAGTTGAAATCAAGCTCAGATTTAGCACCAACATCAAACCCATTTAATCCATCATCATTTAAGCTTCAGGAAAATTGCAGCTTAATAAACTCACCAACTTCTTTTTCTTTCCCCTCCCCCCTCCCCAAAAAAAAAAAATTAGGCTTTTTCACTATAAATAAACCCACAACAAATACTCGGGCACCACCAACTATCAAAAAACGCAATCTACATTTTTTAGTAAAGGCAGCATAAATGCACTCCAAATGAACCCAAACAAGACTTGAATTCGACACTGACCTGTTATAATTGGCTTCCCCAAAACAATCCAAAGGTATAAGACGCTGACAAAACTCAAATCAAAACACAAGGTGCGGTGGCTATTGTTCCTTTACTTCACATAAAGATTGGGCACTGGATTAGTTTGCATATGACAAAGGTTTTGATTTGATTCTAACACACAGAGCTGTACACGAAATTTGAAGAAAGAGAAATAGGAAGCTTGAAAGAAAGAAAGAAAATTTATATTGAAAATCCAACCAGGGACTTTTTGTCTTTCTAATGTCAACTAACAGTCAAGCACGAAATTAACTGACGGCATGGAGTTTTTCACTAATAAACGAATCGTTGTCATCTAAGTGCAACAAGCCAAAAACTGAGGGGAGGAAACTAAAAATTACCCTATTTATTAAACTATAATTACAAGCTAATTATTACTAAGTAAATAAATTAAAATAAAAAATTAATAATAATTTATTTAAGTACAATATCGACATTCGTCCAAGGCTTAGACAACATGTCATCCTAACCATATTCATAGCCATTAATCCTTTCATAACTTATTTTAGAAATATCATATTTCCCTTCATTCAATAGTGTTCCTAAGAAAACCTAACCATAATGTAATGGTAAAATGAAAATATTGGACAATCTCATCATGTTGTAATTAACTAATAGTAAGGTTACTTACAAAAAAAACCAGCTATATATCTGTGTGCAATGCTGAGGTAAAGCATTCGGATACTAAGGATGGCAATGGGGTGGGGTGGGGAGACTTACCCCATTCCCCATCCTATTAAAATTTTTTGCCTCCACTCCCCATCTCATTCCCTAAAAAATTTAGTGGGTTGGGGATGGGGATTGGAAATCCCCACGTGAGGAATGATTTTCCCATCCCCACCCCATTTCCCATTTACTTATTTTATAGTAAATATAAATATATGATTTCAGTAAATTAAAAACTTAAAATAAAATCATCATTATATGATGAAGTATTTTTTTTAAATCTCTAAAAGTTTGAAATAATATCTTAAAATGATATTAAAAGTGAAAAATATTTAAAACATAATAATGTTTTAGAATTGAAAAATATTATAAGGTTTTCTTTTATTCATATCTTGTTTATATTACATAAAAATTAAAAAAATTATTAATTGACATTATAGTTGATAAAATAAAAATTACTAAATAAGAATTTAAAACATATTTATATAAAATAAGGATTGGGTGGGGATGGGGAGTGCAATACAAAACCCCACCCTGTTAACAATTTGGGGATTATTTTTCTCCCACTCCCCACCTCATTCCCCAAAAATTATTAAAATTAGCGGATACGTTCGTTGTCACTTACTAAGTAAGTGTATGTAAGCATGGATATGCTGTGAATCAACAGGAGAATATTAGATAATAATAGATTCAACAAGTTCAATGATAAAGATAGTATAATGATTAAGGACACTTACCTCATCGCCCAGCCATCCATGTGGACCGCTCTTATTGTCAAACAAAATTATCTCAAGAAAATCTTTTATAAACATAATGGGCCGATTCACGTGATTTCGCCATGATACCACTGCTCGAACTCGGAAAATAATATTGGATTTTCAAGCCATTTCAATGGATCTAAATTAACAAGTACCACATCATCAACATTTATAACTTCAGTTGTGAGAAGATCTTCAACATTATGAGCTTTCCACCTTTTAGGTGGGGGAATTGTGTATGGGCTACTAAGTAGATGCGACTTCTTCAGTTGACGTCTAAACAAACTCATGGCTAATGGCTTTGTCAGTATATAAACACTTTCATCATAGTGGTATATGGCTTTGTCAGTATATAAACACTTTCATCATAGTGGTATATCTCTCAACTATATGTTTGAGTTTTTTCTTTGCCACTCGTATCTTATTCAAATGGTTTAATATTGGGATTATTTGATTCTCTAAAACTCGGAGGCACTTGTCAAATGTGGAGCCCAAATATATAAGTGTTGGAATATGGAGTAAAAATATTAAATAAAAATTGTATTTTGATGTACATATAACTTGCATACCTAGTGTGAACACTAATATAAGAATTCACAATATAATTGTAGAAATTTGGAATTAGTGTGTGATGTAATAAATTTCATGATGGCATGTTTCATCTCATCAAATCCGGTCTTGACCTCTCTAAACACCTTTCGATCTTCAGCCACTATCATCTTGATTCCAGCCAAAGCTTATTTAGTTTATGGACGATGTAATCATATTGATTCTTCGATCTCGATTGAAAAAAAAATAAACTCTAGTGGGAAATTCCTTAGTTATTTATGACTTTAGATTGAACATAAAATACCAAACAAATCTAACCTCGATGGTGTCCAAGTTCTTTGGTTCGTAGAAACTTTCAGGCCGGTCGTGTTGCTTAAACCCATTTATAGGTAATCAATGGTGGTCATCTAATGGCAATATGGTGTCATTATGATTTTTTTCTATAGATCACTTAAACTGCACAAAGTATTTTATAGTTTTCAATTCAACAAAATGATGGCAAGTAGTTAAAATTGTAAAATCTTCTCACCTCATCGATCCAAGTCAAAATCGTAGTGCATTATCTCCTTCCAAATTGATAATATGGTTCTTTATTCTCTTTACTAGTCTTTTTCAAAACTTGCTTTGACTTCATCTCTGCGAGCAAATAAAAAAATTAAGGTTGCATAATTGTATACAAATGTATACACAAAATTACGCTGATCTATGATATGTATGGGTAGTAGAGGTAATTAGGGATTGGTTTCCTCTTATTCTGCTTTGAGTACAAGCATTAAACTTAAATAGGTTTGGTTAGCTAAATGTGTACTTTTAGCATGTAAACTTTTAGGGACCAAATCTAAATTTCCTTGCTTACAATATTTATGTAAACAAGTTTGATTAGCTAAACATTTATTTTTAGCGTGTATACTTTTGGAGTTTGGGCAAAGGTGTTATATATTGCATGTTCAAACTATCATAAATTATACCTTAATGATTGTGAATTCAAGAAATGTTTCCCGTATGACAGCGAAATCAATTATAGTAATTTCTTTAAAACTGTGAAGAGTGTTTCATCTTTAAGGACTCTTTTAAATCAAATCATTAATGGAAAGGTCAAGACCGATGCCGAAAAACTGGCTTAAATTCGATCGATACTAATAGAAGGAAATATCAGCCAAAAGTATCCAATTCCAGGGCCTGCTAATAGAATATACATTTTACAGAAGAGAATTAAGTATCTAAAATTACAATTGTTGAAGACAAGTAGAACAAGCAGAATGGTGACTCCATCATTTTCGGCGGCCACGGTGATTTGAGATCCACTTTACAATGTTGATTCTTTTACTAGTATGAACTCTAGGCTTGATCATTTCTTGAATTTTATTACACAATGTTTTCTAAATGATTATGCGGTTGGCAATATAAGCTCACCTATGGTTGGTGCGGGTGGTTCTATGGACATTAATCATAATTAGGATTTGATTAGCTCTGGTTCTGTGGGTATAGGTAGCAATACAACTGGGAATGTTTAAGTTTTGTTTGAATTATCACACTTTGGGAGTGGTTATGCAACGCCTTCTGCATTTTTTTTACGGAATATTTTTACTACTTCATCCTTGGTTCAGACCAGTTGTAGTTCTTTTGTTACTTCGCTGGTTGGCGTTCATCTCTTTTCTTGAACTTTAGTACACAATGTTTTCTGAATGATTCTACAATTGGTAACATGTGCTAATTTATGGTGGGTATAGGTAGTAGAGGTAATCAGGGATTGGTTTTCTCTTGTTCTGTTTTAGTACAAGCATTAAACTTAAATAGGTTTAGTTAGCTAAATGTGTACTTTTAGCATGTATACTTTTGGAGTTTGGGCAAAAGTATTAAATATTGCATGTTTAAACTATTATAAATCATACCTTAATGACTGTGAATTCAAGAAATTTTTCTTGTATGACAACAAAATTGATTATAGTAATTTCTTTAAAGCTGAGAAGAGTGTTTCATTTTTAAGAGCTTCTTTAAATGAAACCATTGATTAGAGGGTGAAGACCGATGTCGAATAGCTGGCTTAAATTCGAGCGATACTCATATAAGGAAATATAAGCAAAAAATATCTAATTCCAAGGGCTACTGGTATAATATATACTCTACAAAAGAGAATTGATTCTCTATAATTGCAACTACCGGAGACAAGTGAAACAAGCAAAATGGTGCCTTTATCATTTTTGGCGACCACGGTGACTCGAGATCCACGTTACAATATTGATTCATTTACTAGTATGAACTCTATATTAGATCCTTTATTGAATTTTAGTGCACAATGTTTTTTGACTGATTCTGTGGTTGGCAATATGGCCACATCTATAGTGGGTGTGGGTGGTTTTGTGGACATTAATCATAATCATGATTTGACTAGCTCTAGTTTTATGGGTATGGGTAGCAATACAACCAGGAATGTGTAAGTTTTGTTTAAATTGTCTGATACAAGGCAGGCTCGTGACAAAATGTTTTGTTCAAAATGAAGGCATTGACTACAATAAAGTTTTTTTTCCAGTTGTAAAGCATACTTCTATTCATATCCTACTTGCCTTGGTAGCTGAATATAATTTAGAGTTGCCTCAATTGGATGTTAAGACAACGTTTTTACATAGAGATTTAAAGAAATAAATCTATATGATTCAGTCTTGTGGTTTCAAAGTTGCTAGAAAGGAGAATCATGTATTTCAGTTGATTAATCTTTGTATGGACTGAAACAATTGCCAAGGTAGTGGTACAAAAGATTTGATCAATTTATATAAGGGCAGAAATTCACCAGAAGTGAACATGATCACTATGCTTACCTTAGAAGACTATTAGATGGAGCTTTCATCTATTGTTACTCAATGTCGATGATATACTTATAGTTTCAAAAAATATAGATGAGATCAAGAGACTAAATAAGCAGTTGGCTTTTGTATTCGAGATGAAAGACTTGCGTGATGCACATAGAATATTTGGGATAGAGATCTGTAGAGAGAAGAAAAATAAGAGTGTATGGTTGACTCAAAAGTTTTATTTGAAGGAAGTGCTAGAAAGATTCGGTATGGATAACAAAACTAAACCATTATGTACACCTCTAGCTCTTTACTGCAAATTGAGTTCTTCTTCATGTCCTTCATCACAAAAGAAATAGGAGTAATGACTCATGTTTCATATGCTAGTACCGTGGGTATTCTGATGTATGTTGTGGTGTGTACGAGGCCCGATATATCTCAAGCAGTGAGTATGGTTAATAGATACATGCACAATTCGGAAAAAAAATCACTAGCTTGCAGTAAAGTGGATTCTTCGCTATTTATATGGGACAATTGATATTAAGTTTTTATTTAAGAATGATTGTGGTCAACAATGTATTGAGTATTGTGATTCTAATTTTGTCGGAGACTTTGACAAGCAGAGATTAACAACGAGCTATGTATTCATATTAGGTGGAGGTCCAATTAGCTGGAGGTCAATTTTACAATCGACAATTGCTCTTTCCACTATAGAAGCAAAGTACATGGTAGCAACTGAGGTTGTAAAAAAAGTTATTTGGTTGAAAAGGGATTTAGGAGATTTGGGAATAATCCAAGAAAACATTAAAGTCTTTCTGTGATAATCAAAGTTCAATATTCCTTACGAAGAATCAAATATATCACATTAAGACGAAACACATAGATGTGAAATATCATTATGTGAGACATATATCGAAGATGGTGATGTGTTATTAAAGAATGTCGATACCAAAAATAATCCATTAGATATGTTGGCAAAGATGATTTCTGGAGTTAAGTTTCAACATTGCTTGAAACTTATTCAAATCCTTCAAATATGTTGAGTACGGGAAATTTTTGAACTACGGTTGGCTTGATCCCAAATTATGGGTATGTAGGCAGTCACAAAGATACCGCCACTTTGGGAATAATGATCTGTTGGTAGCCGGCTCAAATTTGGCTAACTCTTTGTCGAGGTGGAGTATTATTGAAAAGTCAAAAGTTAAATGGGCTCACATGTTGGATTTTGTTTTAGTGCATTGAACCCACATGTTTTTCTTGACAATTAGTTGGCAAATTGATGGAGAAGCCACATGCATTTCTTTTGTTTTTCAATTCGGTGCCAAATTGCAAGACTTTTGCCAACTACTTTAAAAGTTCTTGCAGTGAAGCTCAACTATAAATAGAGCTTCATTGAGAAAGCAAAATGCATCCCAACTCTGAGAGAATTCCAAATTGGGAGAATAACAATTTAATTATAGAATTGTTAAGATAGTGAGTAATTAGAGAGTGTATGTATTTGAAAGGTTTATGCTTCCAAGTATCTATCAGAGTACTGAGTGTATTTGGATTTGGGAAAGTGAGGCTTCTTTACTCAAATATTGTACTCTAATAATTGTTAGTAATACAATTATTTTTTCTCTTTCTCCCGTGGACGTAGGCATATTTCCGAACCACATTATATTTTGTGTTCTTTGTTTTCTTGTGATTATTTGGTGCGCTTGATTCCGCATTCCGTGCACAACAATTCCAGCATATTCTCATTCTCACTTATTTTTGCTAAATAAATACTGGAATCTCGTTTTCATTCTTCATTCTCATTCCAATCAATTTTCATTCCCAGTCCATTCATATTTCATGAAATAAACGCACTATAAAAGTACTACGAAGACTTGGAGCCTCCCTTAAATTCACTTCGTACTTGCACATCATTTCTCTTCTACATTTAGTCATGTCTATGTTCTTTTGATTTCTTTATGGAAAAAGACAACATGGATTATTTAACTGAGCCTTTTCTGCCTCTAGTTATTGCTCTTATATTTTCAGTGTTCTGCAGATAATTGGTACCGTACAATGATATATTCTTATTTGTACATAGTTATCTTCTACTATATAATAAAACATGAAATTGGCACCACTTCTGCTGTTTCCTGCCGGATTGGTTTGCTGGAATCAAAGTCAGTCTCACCGTTATAAGCACTCAATATAGTATGGAATTCCATAAAACTGGTGACAAAAGGCACCAATTAACTAGACTCCATAATAAGATTATGAGCTATTCTCAATAACAAGACTTCGTGCTCTGAGTCAACAAGTGTTATAAATAAAGAATTGGTGCTCCAAGTATAAAAGTATTTTATTTAATTAGATTACCCCTAGTGGTGTGAGTAAAAGAGATGGCTACTAATGGGAGAAGCCTTGCACTTACAATATTGAATGTAAGGGTTCGAGCCTCCATAAGAGCATTATGGAGATTAGTTTCAATTCTTCCTCAATTATCAATTAATTGAGTGGAGACGGTCTCTCCCTTACGAAATGTGAGTGGAGCAGGCAACTCTCGAATATTAGAGAGTATAAAATATATGGGCATATACTTCACTGTGTTAATATATGATGATGGTCCCAGTTATATAGTATGATTGTAAATATTAATTGTAGTGTCTGATGTAATGTCAGTAATATCTGTATATAACAAACTTAAAAAAAAGTAAAAGAGATGGCTAGAAAAAAAAAATTAATTTTTTATATTTTTAGCCTTGTAAGGTGGACTTGACTAAAGTACTCATTAATGACATCAATGATTTCGTGAAAGAAATACTTGTCTATAAATACCACTTAATTTGAGCAGTCTTACATCAGTAACTTTCAACTCTTTTAATTCTTACCGTTTGTTTCATTATCATAGCCGTGGAAAAAAAGTTTGGAGTTTTACAAAATTGGCCACAAATTCATTCACCAACTAGATTTCAAAACAATATCATAAGGCTCTCAGTAACAAGGCTTGGTGCATGCTCCAAGTCTAAAAGTATTATAAAGATCGATTTAGTGCATGCTCTAGCCTAAATGATTCCTCCCCAAAAGGTAATATTGATCAAGCTTACAAGTAGATTACACACGTTAATTTGTAGTCAAATAATAAAGAAGGAAATGGAAGCACTTGCTTAAAAAAATGAAACAGAGTCAGAGCAAGGGAGGAAAAAAGAATTGTGTTTGTGTCAATGAATAACCAACTATGATTCTGGCTTATTATTACATTAGCATTTATCACAGGTAACTAATATCTCACAAAACTATCTTTTTAAGTAAATAAATGGTTATTAATTGGATACAGCTTCAGCCTTTGGACTGGTTTGCAGAAATTGGAATGCTTCTCTTCAAGAATTAAAGTCTTTTTTATATGTAAAGAAAGGGGATGATTAGTAGTCCACCAACATTTAATTACTTTCGTGCACGATTATTGATTTTAGGAAGAAAAACTTTTATTGCTCCTATGATCTAGTCAAGTGATTTACAAATAATTATATTGATTGACCACCAAATCTAAGGGAAATAAAGGGATAAAATAATAATTTGTGTATTACCCACCCATCCTTCTATTGCTCTCTCATACCATTCATTTGATCTCATTGAGATAAAATCTCAGGGCTTAATAGCTCCATTTGTAAGAAAGTGCAGCGCATTGCTCTTCTTGGTGAAAAATATTTTAATTAAATTCCACTTCATTCAATTATTTTTTAAAATAAAATTAGTGCTTTTATCATACATGCATAAAATTTTTCACTTTGCGAAACAAAAACAATTAATTTTGTGTAAAACGAAACCAAACGGTCATTAAACTTATCACTTAAACATCAAATTTACAGTCAACTCATCTTTGTCTAATCTTTTGGATTGAATTTATCCTCTTGCAATCTAAGTGAGTTTCCAAACGTCTTGAAAACTCAACATCAACTACAGCTATTGATAATTTCTCGAAACCAAATTCATGGTAGGATTCTAATTGGATGTGGGATATGGGAGTACGTACTTTGTAAGTCCTATATCTTTGACAAAACTTCTCGACAAGTATAAAAAAATCTTTCCGTGGAAAAATCTCAAATGTCTTCCACTTGAATCTGCCTTTCAGAATCACTTCTTGATCAACCATCCCACAAGAGATGGGTTTTGGTGTTTGACAATAAGTTGACCGGAGAGGTTCTTTCATCATTTTGTAATTTGAGTTCCATTAAATTTCTTTTCTCTGTTAGTAATATGCCCTAAAGGCCAATCGAATGGTGATTTGATTGTTTAGGGAATGATTGTATTTGAATAGCATTTTGATATTTATAAAATGGCAAAGTTATCAATATTCATATATTAATTTAATGAATATAGTCCAAGAAGTAAAATAATTAAGGAACACATTCTCAAGTATGTTGAGAATATGAAACGTGTATCCTTTGTACTATACTTCTAAAATAGTTCCTAATGGTGGATTTATGATTGGACATTATAAATTCATATAAACACTAGTATGTGTTATGACTCCTTATGGTATGTGATACTAAGATGGATGGTGAGTTTCATATCATTGACATGAGATGTCAAGTCAAACACATAGGTAAGAACAAGTTTACTGAACTTGACCGAATATAGTAAGCCATATAGTCTTGAGTGTTAATGGCTTATTATACATTGTAACAGACACTATGTTTAGTAATGGTCTTTAGACCTGAGGCATAACAGATGTCTTATACATAAACATCTCTGATATGTGAATGCATAACGATTGATTCCTAATCACGGAAGAGATCTAGCAATAGCTGTCATGGTTGGCTATGTATGAAGACAAGTTGATGGCCAATATGGAATTCATCACTTTGTAATATACAAAAAGGATGTCCCTATAAGATAATATGAATTGGCATGAGAAATCCTTGGCCAAGGTGAAATATATTTGAAGGAGTTCAAATTATATTATCATGCCAAGTTCATTTATATTTATTTTGAGATAAAGCACAACTGCTTAACATAATAAACCATAAGCTGTGCTTTTCTCTGGACATGGATGATGAAGAGACCAAGACATAGAGATAAAATGGAATAGGTTCTATAGATCCAACAATTCTTGTTATTTGGATAGTCGTGATATACTGCTAGGTGTCACTCATGACTTGTAGAAACCTTATGATCAATATTGGTAAAGCGTATTACCAATGCATCTTAAGGTCATTAGAAAGGTTCTAATTGATGACTAAAGAGTTTAGTATCATTTAATGAATAAAGAGTTATCATTAAAATAGTTCTACTACCTTATAACTAAGAACCTAAAAGGTCACACACAATATAGAAATGAAAAAGGAGTTACTAGAAAATGAGAAGTTAGATTTCCTAATTTTAGGAAAATCAATATTTATATTATAATTCATTGAGAATGAATATAAATATAAATATGTCTTAAATATGATTTAAGATAGAAATTTAGATGTTCTACAAATAGTTTAAGGAACAAAATAAATTTCATAAATCCTCAATTAAACATTATAGAATGTCGAGCACATAAAATGACCATTTTGGACATGTTCGGGTTCATATATGATTATGGACTTCTAGACCAATTTTTGGTTTAGAATTATGGGCTTTTATTGGATCCAATATGGATTAAGAGAAAGCATTAGAACATGTCACAAGAGAAGCCCACATTTAACCATTTGATGTGATCAAAATGGGGTAAAATAATTAATTCCGAAATTAATTAATATTAGCTATTTATTTATATTCATTAAATAGTTTATTGAAGTGATGAGATCAATTTCAATAAATAATGGTTAAGTGGGTGGGTTTAGCACATGATAATGTTTGGTGCCATTATTAGACATAATGATGGCTTTATTTGGTGGAAGGAATCAACATGAGCTAGCATTCATGTTCCTTCATTATCTCTCTCATTTCTTAATGAAATTTCGAGATTCCAAATCCTCTGAACTCCTAGAACATTTCTAAGTGTGGACTGATTAGAGGCATCACAATTGGGGTGCTTAAAGGATCTCAGATCGTGGCAAAACAAAAGCTGTTCATGCAGAGCTGTTTTTCTGGACAGTGTTCGGAGCTTGCTGTTTTCAGTTGTTTTCTCCCACTTCACGAAGTTGTTTTCGGAACTGCAAGTGAGGTAATTAAACTTCAATCTTTCCTCTTGATTTTCGTTTTTGAATGAAGTCGATCCGAGGTTTCTAGAGCTTCCGCCATCTGTTTTAATTTTACTGCGCAATAGTTGCGTCATTAGGAACCTCATGGACAAATGTTGTCCTTCAAGTGGTATCAGAGCCATCTTCATTCAATTTCGAATTTTTGAAGCATGATTTATGTTATTTCCATTTATAACAGCATGAAGGATGATCATGGAAAGACCTAGATATATTTATGCCATGTGATGATTGAATATATGCATGATTGAATGAGCTATTGATTCATTTGTTGATTTGGCCGATTTCTAAAGGCTTAAATGGTTGTAATATTTTTAAATAGGGACTTGCATGTTCCTCCTTCTATTAAGATCTGATTGTATCCCATTACCCCTGAGATTTGTACCCCAATTCTTATAAATATGTAATTACTACAAAGTGAGATGATTGCCAAAGGAGGGATGGCGTATTTACTGTGCGTTGGAGGATTGGAGCAAGAAGACTTCATGGATTGTTGCAGCACTTTCAATGTAATTTTGGCCTCTCAAATAGAAATTAATATTTGTAATAATTTGAGGCATGAGATGTCTCATAGTCATTATTGTTTGCTTGATACCTAGGTGGACCTTAAAACCAATTTTGGCTCAAATTGGTTTTATTAGAAAATTCCATGATCATCCTTAGTTGGTTTGTCTATAATATGTATGAGATGTATATTAGGGTGCTTAGACATATTTGAATATTGTAAATGGAATAACATGCTAAAAAGTGAGACCATAATAATGCCCAAATACTCCCTTATTAAATAAACATAATTATTGTTAAGTTGTAATGATAGATATTGGGAATATTCATCATGGCCTACTAATACCAATGGAACATTTAAAATATTTTATGCTTGGGCTAGTTGTCATGGATACATGGGCTACTCATTCATTAAAATATTGAAAAATAAACCATATATCATTCGATGATGCATAGTTCATACATTAAGCTACCAAGAACTGTTAGGTGAGGTTAGTAAGATGTTTTGAAATATGCAAGGGTATTAGGGTAAACTTAACTAAATCATTTATACCAAGAACTGTTAGGTGAGGTATTAATGATTTAGAGGCCGAAGGATAATCGGTACATGCATGAGATGCATTTGGTAAAGAGTTACCTACTCATTATAATAAGTAAGCCAAGAACTGTTAGGTGAGGTAAACTTATGCTAATGAGAATCCGATTCCTACTAGAAACTTTTACCAATGAGAGTTTCCGTTTATTACATATGGGAGTGTAATGAAATGATAAAATAGTGGGAGGAACTATTTGATTTAAAGACCAAAATCAAATAGATTATAATAAAATGCTAATAATTTAATTTATACTTTCTGCAGAAATATTTAATAATGAATAATCCGCTAGCACGAATTCTGGAAAACTACCGTTTGACGGGACCCAATTACGTTGATTGGTTAAGGAATTTAAGAATTGTTCTTAATTATGAGAAAATTAGCTATGTTCTTGATACACCTAAGCCAAATGAAATTCCTGAGGGAGCAAGTGAGGAAGAACGTGTCACTTATCAGAAGTGGCAAGATGATGACCTCACTGCTAAAAGTTATATATTGGCATCGATGTCCAATGAGCTACAAAGGCAATATGAAAATATGCCTGATGCAAGTTCCATGATACTTCATCTACAAGAGTTGTATGGTGAATAAAGCAGAACAGTTAGATATGAGATATCTAAGAAACTGTTTAGAATGAGAATGACTGAAGGATCGGTCAATGAGCATGTACTCAAAATGATTGATTACATAGAGCAGCTGGAAGCTCTTAATTTCTCAATGGATGGGAAATTAGCTATCGATCTTATCCTACAATCCTTGCCAGACTCATTCTCTCAATTTATCATGAATTTTAACATGAATAAAATTGAGTGCAGTCTTGCTGAACTGCTAAAGATGCTTAATACTGCTGAAACTTGCATAAAGAAGCCAAAAGATGTTATGGCTATAGAAGGACCCTCAACTAAAAAGGGTAAAAAGAAAAAGTTTCAACCTAAGGCTAAAGGTGGGATTAAGAAGGGGAAAATTAATAAGCCCAATGACAAGGGAAAATGTTTCCATTGCGGTAAGGATGGGCATTGGAAGAGGAATCGCAAAGCTTACCTCAACAGCTTGAAAGTCAAGCCTAAAGAGAATCCTTGTGAAGGTATGCTCATTATTGAAACTAATATTTCAATTATTCAATCTACTTCTTGGATTTTAGATTCTGCTGCAACCGCACATATTTGTATGTCAATGCAGAATCTGAAAGGAAGTAGAAGACTTAAACAAGGAGAAATGTCTCTTAGAGTGGGAAATGGAGCAATGGTTGCTGCCTCAGCTATAGGGACATTTTTCTTAAAAATGACATCTGGGCATGTTATAAGTTTGAATGATTGTTTATTTGTTCCTTCTGCTGTAAGGAACATAGTTTCAATTTCATGTTTATGCAAAGACAATTATGAATTTTATTTTAGAAATAAAATTTGTAACATTTATTATGAGAATAAATATGTTGCATATGGTACTTTAGATAATGATCTTTATGTACTAAACATGAAAGAAAATAATGAGCATGTTGTGAATGTAAATACCATAACACATAAACGTGAAAAAGAAGAAATAAGCCCCAAATATAAGTGGCATTTAAGGCTAGGTCATATTGGAGAAGATAGAGTCACAAAATTGGCTAAAGATGGACTAATCGGTCCATTTGGTTTAAAACCTTATCCAACTTGTGAATCATGTCTTCAAGAAAAAATGACCAGGGCACCCTTCGTTGGACGAAGTACAAGAGCCACCGATTTACTTGAACTTATACATACTGATGTATGTGGGCCATTTAATGAAATGGCAAGGGGTGGATATTACTACTTCATAACTTTTATCGACGATCACTCAAGGTATTGTTCAGTATATTTAATGAAGTATAAATCTGAAGCCTTTGAAAAGTTCAAAGAATATCGAAATGAAGTAGAGAAACAGACTGGAAAATTTATTAAAACCCTACGATCAGATCGAGGTGGTGAATATCTCAGTGGAGAATTCCAGTCTTATCTTAAAGAAAATGGTATTGTTTCACAATGGACACCTCCAGGTACACCAGAGCTTAATGGAGTATCTGAAAGGAGAAATCGCACACTGTTAGACATGGTGCGATCAATGGTGAGTTATACAGACTTACCAATTTCTCTTTGGGGATATGCTCTCCTTACTGCAACATATGTATTAAACAGAGTACCTTCCAAGTCTGTACCTAAAATACCATATGAGATATGGTATGGTAAATAACCAAGCCTAAATCATCTTAGGATTTGGGGATGTCCTGCTTTTATCAAGAGACTCAAGAGTGAGAAACTTGAAGCTACAGCGGATAGTGGGAGGTTCATTGGATACCCAAAGGAAACTTTGGGTTATTACTTTTACATCCAATCTGATCAAAGGGTATTGGTCAATAGAAATGCCATATTTCTTGAAAAAGAGTTTATTCAAGAAGGTGGGCAAGGAAGAAAATTAGAATTTATTGAGAATTCTAATGAGGATAAATCCAATGAAGAGCCTGTTCAAGTACAAACACAAAGAACACAACAACTCCGTAGATCTAGTAGGATAATTCACCCACTAGAAAGATATGGTTTTCTTCATTAGATGAACGACATATTTTTATTGGGTGATACAGATCATAGAGATGATCCTCCTAGTTACGAAGAGGAATATCAGATATTGACTCTAAGAAATGGCTTGAAGTCATGGATTTAGAGATAGACTCTATGAGAACCAACCAAGTCTGGACTTTAGTGGATCCACCCGAAGGTATTGTACCTATTGGATGCAAGTGGATCTTCAAGAGGAAGATAGGCTTAGATGGAAAGGTAGAGACCTATAAAGCAAGGTTGGTAGCTAAAGGTTATCGTCAAATACAAGGAATTGACTATGAGGAAACCTTTTCACCAGTAGCCATGCTAAAGTCCATCAGAATCTTATTGGCTATAGCAGCATATTATGACTATGAGATTTGGCAAATGGATGTCAAAACTGCATTTCTTAATGGATACATTGAGGAAGATATCTATATGATGCAACCTTGTGGTTTTGAATCTAAGACAAATTCTCATAAAGTATGCAAGCTAAAAAGGTCCATTTATGGGCTAAAACAAGCCTCCAGGAGTTGGAACATCCGATTCGATGATGCAATCAAATCATTTGATTTCATCAAGAATGAGGATGAACCATGTGTTTACAAAAGGGTCAGTGGGAGTGCAATAACTTTCTTTGTGCTATATGTAGATGACATATTGCTTATAGGAAATGACATTGGACAAATGTCTTCTGTCAAAATTTGGCTTTCTCAAAACTTCTCCATGAAAGACCTAGGAGATGCAATGTATATCTTGGGAATCAGGATTTATAGATATAGATCCAGAAGATTAATAGGTCTATGTCAAGCTAAGTACATAGAAAAGATATTAAAGAAATTTAATATGTGGGATTCCAAAAGGGGTTTTATACCCTTCAGACATGGAATTCATCTCTTTAAAAGCATGAGTCCAAAAACTTATGATGAGAGAGAGCGTATGAATAAGATTCCATATGCTTCTGCAATTGGAAGTCTTATGTATGCTATGCTATGTACTAGACCGGATATAGCTCATACAGTGAGTGTCACTAGCAGATACCAGAGTAATCCGGGTGAGGAACATTGGACCGCAGTTAAGAATTTCTTTAAGTACTTAAGAAGAACTAAAGATTTGTTCTTAACATATGGAGAGGGTGAGCTAAAAATTGAAGGCTTCACGGATTCAGATTTCCAGTCAGATGTAGATGACAGAAAATCTACATTAGGATTTTTATTCACTATCAATGGTGGAGCAGTAAGCTGGAAAAGTTCCAAGCAAGCAACTACTGCAGATTCTACCACTGAAGCGGAATATATAGCTGCATCAGATGCGACAAAAGAAGCTGTTTGGATACGGAAGTTTATTCAACAACTTGGAGTGGTTCCAACCATTGCGTTGCCAATATCATTATATTGTGACAACAATGGAGCTATAGCACAAGCTAAGGAACCAAGGTCTCACCAGAAGTCCAAACACATTGAGAGAAGATATCACATTATCAGAGAAATCATTGGAAGGAGTGATATCACTATGCAGAAAGTAGTCTCCGCTGATAACACTGCGGATCCTCTGACTAAAGCACTTACTCAACAACAGTTAGATCGTCATCTTGAGAAGATGGGTATGAGATACCATAGCGATTGGCTTTAGTGCAAGTGGGAGATTGTTAGTAATATGTCCTAAAGGCCAATCGAATGGTGATTTGATTGTTTAGGGAATGATTGTATTTGAATAGCATTTTGATATTTATAAAATGGCAAAGTTATCAATATTCATATATTAATTTAATGAATATAGTCCAAGAAGTAAAATAATTAAGGAACACATTCTCAAGTATGTCGAGAATATGAAACGTGTATCCTTTGTACTATACTTCTAAAATAGTTCTTAGTGGTGGATTTATGATTGGACATTATAAATTCCTATAAACACTAGTATGTGTTATGACTCCTTATGGTATGTGATACTAAGATGGATGGTGAGTTTCATATCATTGACATGAGATGTCAAGTCAAACACATAGGTAAGAACAAGTTTACTGAACTTGACCGAATATACTAAGCCATATGGTCTTGAGTGTTAATGGCTTATTATACATTGTAACAGACATTATGTTTAGTAATGGTCTTTAGACCTGAGGCATAACAGATGTCTTATACATAAACATCTCTGATATGTGAATGCATAACGATTGATTCCTAATCACGGAAGAGATCTAGCAATAGCTGTCATGGTTGGCTATATATGAAGACAAGTTGATGGCCAATATAGAATTCATCACTTTGTAATATACAAAAAGGATGTCCCTATAAGATAATATGAATTGGCATGAGAAATCCTTGGCCAAGGTGAAATATATTTGAAGGAGTTCAAATTATATTATCATGCCAAGTTCATTTATATTTATTTTGAGATAAAACACAACTGCTTAACATAATAAACCATAAGCTGTGCTTTTCTCTGGACATGGATGATGAAGAGACCAAGACATAGAGATACAATGGAATAGGTTCTATAGATCCAACAATTCTTGTTATTTGGATAGTCGTGATATACTGCTAGGTGCCACTCATGACTTGTAGAAACCTTATGATCAATATTGGTAAAGCGTATTACCAATGCATCTTAAGGTCATTAGAAAGGTTCTAATTGATGACTAAAGAGTTTAGCATCATTTAATGAATAAAGAGTTATCATTAAAATAGTTCTACTACCTTATAACTAAGAACCTAAAAGGTCACACACAATATAGAAATGAAAAAGGAGTTACTAGAAAATGAGAAGTTAGATTTCCTAATTTTAGGAAAATCAATATTTATATTATAATTCATTGAGAATGAATATAAATATAAATATGTCTTAAATATGATTTAAGATAGAAATTTAGATATTCCATAAATAGTTTAAGGAACAAAATAAATTTCATAAATCCTCAATTAAACATTATGGAATGTCGAGCACGTAAAATGACCATTTTGGACATGTTCGGGTTCATATATGATTATGGACTTCTAGACCAATTTTTGGTTTAGAATTATGGGCTTTTATTGGATCTAATATGGATTAAGAGAAAGCATTAGAACATGTCACAAGAGAAGCCCACATTTAACCATTTGATGTGATCAAAATGGGGTAAAATAATTAATTCCGAAATTAATTAATATTAGCTATTTATTTAGATTCATTAAATAGTTTATTGAAGTGATGAGATCAATTTCAATAAATAATGGCTAAGTGGGTGGGTCTAGCACATGATAATGTTTGGTGCCATTATTAGACATAATGGTGGCTTTATTTGGTGGAAGGAATCAACATGAGCTAGCATTCATGTTCCTTCATTATCTCTCTCATTTCTTAATGAAATTTCGAGATTCCAAATCCTCTGAACTCCTAGAACATTTCTAAGTGTGGACTGATTAGAGGCATCACAATTGGGGTGCTTAAAGGATCTCAGATCGTGGCAAAACAAAAGCTGTTCATGCAGAGCTGTTTTTCTGGACAGTGTTCGGAGCTTGCTGTTTTCAGTCGTTTTCTCCCACTTCACGAAGTTGTTTTCGGAACTGCAAGTGAGGTAATTAAACTTCAATCTTTCCTCTTGATTTTCGTTTTTGAATGAAGTCGATCCGAGGTTTCTAGAGCTTCCGCCATCTGTTTTAATTTTACTGCGCAATAGTTGCGTCATTAGGAACCTTATGGACAAATGTTGTCCTTCATTCTCATACAACAATAGCTCAAGTAGACGAATTCCACAGTGTTTTGGAAATTCTACACTTACTATTTGGATCTCAGTACGAACAATTTTCATGGTAGAATCCCACAAACATATGTAAAAGGTTGCCATTTGAATTTTCTTAGACTGAACAGCAACCGCTTGGAGGGACGATTATCAACATCTCTAATTGACTATGTCAATTTGAATTTTCTTAAAGTTGGGAATAACAAATTGAGCGGCCCAATTCCAAAATGTCTTTGGAAACTAGACACATTTGCTATTTCTTAATATTGGAATAATAGCTTGAGGGCCCGATTCTAAAAGTTCTTGGATATTCAACACCCGAGGTCTTGGATATGAGAATAAACAGGTTCAGTGGCAGCTTCCCTCAAACATTGGCAATATGTTTTGGCAAGTCTTAACATTAATAGCAGTTGGTTGGAAGGATCGTCGCCTCCATCTTTAGTTAGTTGTCAGCATTTGGAAGTTTTAAATGTCGGAAATAATCAGTTTGATGATACCTTCCCCCATTTATCAGACTCTCTTCTTAAATCGCAAGTTCTTATATTACATTCTAATTGTATTTGGGGTTCCATTGCTCATACCGAAACAAAAATTCCTTTTTCCCAAGTTGCAAATCTTACAATTATAATTAACCTATGTTTTGTCAATATGGTGCTTGGACAAATTTTAATCCATGATGTATAGAGATAACAATAGTGTTGGAGTCGATTATATGAGGTTGTTGAATTATTCTTATTATGAATCAATATTTTTTACTACAAAAGGCAACAACATATAAATGAAGATGATTTTAACCACTTTCACAATTGTTGATTTGTCAAGTAACAGATTTTAAGGAAAATTTCTAAAAGTGGTAGAAAAGTTGAATTCACTTAAAAGTCCCAACATTTCACAAACAATCTGATAGGTGGTATTCTATCATCGTTGAGAAATCTAACAGATCTTGAATCTATCGACCTCTCTTCAAACAAATTTGCTGAACATATCCCAACACAATTGGTGACTCTAAATTATCTTTTGGTGTAGAATGTTTGGAGCAAAACTAGTGTTTTCAATTTTGTCCTTGGGTGGTTAAAATTAAAGGTCAAATTTTACACAACGTTACATGTGATGTGTGCAAGTATTTTTTTAAAAAAGTGCCAATATTTTTAAAATAACCTTGTGCCATTAAAATTAACGGTCAAATTTAATGTCACATGTGACATGTGCAAGTATTTTTTAAAATAAGGTGCGAGTATTTTTAAAATAAGCATTACCTATATGAAAGAATTTGAAAACAAGCGTCACTTGTGTGAAGAATGTTAAAACAATTGTCAGCTGAGTGTAATCAACCCTGTAAAGAAATAAATTTTGGCAACATCTTAGTGATTTTAGTAAATAGAAAAAGGAAAAAAACACGGACATTTAAAAAAAAAAGAAAAGGAAGGTAAAAAGGGGTAAGTATTGGGGTAAAATAAAGCGAAGGGTGGGACTATTTGAACCCACCAATTTACTTAATAAACCTATTTACTAAATAAACCCTTCTTTAAATTTTAAAATTTTAAATCTTACTCAGTAAACCCACTAAAATACTTAATATGCCATTTTTAAACCCAGTTTTTATAATAATAGTGATTTTACTCATTAAACCCATAATATTCATTTATAAACCTATTAGATTGGAAATTGATTATTAATTAAAAATTTAATAATCAATTTTGAGTGAATGACATTCATTTAAGGACAAATGAATCAAAACATTTTAAATGGAGAAAATTGTTGTCACCATGAAATTATTTTTTTGAGTTATATTATATTGGTGAGAAAAATCTTGTATGATGGTATGAAAATCTAATATGAGGAATTTGAGAAAAAATATTTTTTTTTAGAATTTGGAAAAAAATAATAATTGATTTTTAATTGAAAATTTAATCATCAATATTAATTAAATAATTTTTAGTGAGGGGTCATTTCCAAATGAATCATAACAATTAAACAATTATATAAAACTATATTGAATATAAAGATAGGTTTAAAGAGTAAAATTTCTGTTTTTTTTTAATTATATTCTAGTGTCCATAGCTGTAATTTAATCTAGGGGTATTTTAATGATAAAAAATTATTTTTAAAATAAATTTATTGAATAAATTAGTGTGTTTAAATAACCCGAAAATGTTGGTTTGTTACATTTTTTATTAATAAGCACAGAGAGCCGCCATTATTGGTTGCCAGCGGGGCGCCGTTTAGGAGATTGTTGTTCACTTTAGCAGACTTTTCTATTATCTTCTTCGAATTCACTCTTTGTTACACAGATCTGCTCGCCAGCCAGCCGTGCCCCCTTCTTCTTCTTCTTCTTCTTCTTCTTCTTCTTCTTCATTAAGATTATAATTAACAACCAAAAAAAAAGGAAAAGATTACGTCTCTCTCCTTTAAACTTCATCCTCACTTTCCTTAATTCTCTCTCTTACCATTAATCTTCTCTTATTTTATTTTATTTTATTTTATTTTATTTTTGCTTATCTACTTGCTTTCCCTTTACTCAATTCTCTCTCTCTGTCTCTTCCCCACTCTAAACCTACTTCTAAGGTTAGGGCAAATTACTTCGATTTTTTTTTTGGTTTTTTCCAATCAAATGTTCAGCTTCGATCGTGACCGTTTAAAACTGGAAACTGTCTAATTAATCGTGGGTTTGAATTTGATTTGTTAACTCAAGAAAAAAGAAATGGGTGGTGAATCGGTGCCCTTTTTCTATATATTCATAGCATTCTTGTGCACCATTGGAGCCACTGCGTTGGCCATCTTTCACATCTACAGACACCTCTTGAATTACACGGAGCCTACTTATCAGAGATACATCGTTCGAATCATCTTCATGGTCCCAGTAAGTTATAATTTCTTTCTTCTTTATCAATCGGTTATTACTTTTGTGTTATCGCATTTTGCTCGTTGTTTGTTTTAAGCTTATGATCATGTTACTTGGTAAGAATGGAATTTGGGGATTCATTCGATTTGAATTTTTAAATCTTATGACGTTTTGCCATTCATGATTGTGTCATTGTTGAGCCTTAGAACGGTTTGCAGGTCCGTATTTTTATGCTATACTTGGTTTAATTAATTTATGTAAATCTTTCTCTGTGGCAGCTTTTTGCGGTGATGTCTTTTTTGTCGCTTGTTTTTCCAGAACGTGCAATCTACTTCAATTCCATTCGAGAAGTGTAAGTTTCTGAATAAAGTTAAATATTTAACTTAAGACTTCTGTCTGTTTCATGATTCTAAACTCATGGTTGAGATTTTGGGTTTATTTCTGACCTATCTTTGAATTTCTGTCAAGGAGATATTTCCGACTTATTTAGTTAATTAGATGCATATTTATGTACTGTAGCTGACCTTGAAATTTTTCATGCTAGCTACTTGTTTGTTTTGGGAAGCAATGGCTAGATGCATACCTCTTGAATTTTAGCTTTAGAAGGGTTTTCCTCCTGCATGAATGACTGTTTTGAAGTATTTTTTAAGTTAAATGCACCGCAACGCGCTGCATAGCAACAAGCTTAGGCTTCTAGTTAATAGTGGGTTGTCCTTGCCTTTGAAGCTCATTACGTTCTCAGTTATTATCATCTTTTTTTATTTTTGGCAGAGTATTAAAATAGGAGAAATTAGAGTAGGCTTTACTTATGTACTGTCTTGAAGCTATCATTGTTGCCCCAACTGCTACATGTCAGTCAGCATTGTGCAGTTTGTCCTTGTTGGCAATATGTTGGAATCTGCTTCTGTTTGTTTCTGGGAAAAAGTTTTTGTTTGGTCTCTGCTCACTTTTGTACCACATTTTGCAAAGAAGGAACTTGGAAGTGTCTGAAATAAACCAGGGGCATAGAGTCTACGCAGCTGGACATTCTATTGAGTATGCTGCTTCCGCGCGCCCCCCCCCCCCCCCCCCCCAAAAAAAAAACCACCCCAAAAAAAGTAGAAAACGTTAATGTTAGGGTTTGAAGGGTAATGGATAGTTTTGACACTTGCAGAATAGCAGAAGCATTATTTAAGACTTGTAAATTTTACTTGCTTGTTTTCCTTTATTGGTTTTAGTTAGTAAATGCCTAGTTGTGCATCTATTTGGTTGAATTTCTCATCTTTTCCTTAGTCATGGAACTTTGTTCTTGTGTGGATTAAATAAAGTTTTCTCAATTCATCAAGAAGGAAATATCATTAAAAGAAAAATGATATGAATGATCCTAAGAAGTTATAGGTTTTAATGTTTTGCACTGTGAAACACTATATTCTAATTTATTTTTTTTGGATTTGTTTCAGTTATGAAGCTTGGGTAATATATAATTTCCTATCTTTGTGCCTGGCATGGGTTGGTGGTCCTGGTGCAGTTGTGCTAAGTTTAAGCGGTCGGGTACTAAAGCCATCTGTGTGTCTGATGACATGTTGCTTGCCTCCTGTACCACTGGATGGGTGAGTTTATCTATATTTATATTTTTTTTTGGTACAGTGAATCCATAGAAATATTGAGTTTTCTGATAACCTGAAAGTTGCAGCTTTTTATATTATTTGGGAGTGGATGGTGAGTAATCTGGATACTTTGAGGTCTTTATGTAATTCCAGAACCATTCAGTGTGATCTTTGGTCTTTTCCTTTTCTTTCTAATTTACCTTGTGCAATAAATCTCTGAATAACTTTTTAAATGTTTGCATTATATTTCAGTTTGTTTATGATTTGGGACTAAATAGAATTACTTGTAGTAAATCAAGCTTCACAGCAAGACATCTATTAGCCTGTGATTGATGAACTTACATACTTAATACTGTTATTTCAGGCGTTTTATCAGGAGATGCAAGCAGGGTTGTGTGCAGTTTGTGATTCTGAAGCCTATCTTGGTTGTTGCTACCCTAATACTTTATGCAAACGGGAAATATAAAGATGGAAACTTTAGTCCTGACCAAGGATATCTCTATATCACTATCATATATACAATCTCATACACAATGGCGCTTTATGCGTTGGTATTGTTTTATATGGCTTGCAGAGATCTACTTTATCCATTCAACCCAGTTCCAAAGTTCATCATGATTAAATCTGTGGTTTTCCTAACTTATTGGCAGGTGAAATTTTATACTTTCTTTTGTGCCATTGTCAAATTGAATACCCCCGTGGAGTTTTGAAGTGATCTAGGCTTTTTGAATTAGTTGCTTATCATTTTATCATGCATGCTGAGCTGCAAAAGAAGAATTTGACCCTCATCTGTGCATGTAGTTTAGATTATTCAGCACTGCAAACTCTTTAACTTGTTGATTGTGTCATTTTCTAAAAGTAATGGTTGCCAAAATTTATTCATCTACATAAATCATTTTTTTTCTCATCAATGTGGCATGAATTTCTAGCAATTGCTTTCGAGAAGTGAACTGAAGAGAGGCCTCACAAGAAGAAAGGAGAGTTGGGCTCTGGGAGAGAGGTTTAGATAGAGTTATAGAGCATGTATAATGTATTAGAGAGAATATATATATATATATATATATATATTTCAGTACTTCAGATATGGAAGAAATGAGGCCATCATTAGAACCGATGAAGCAGGGGGGGTAGTGAGTGTGTATAGTGTATTAGAGAGGAAAAGTAGACAAATCCCAGTAGACTAGGTAGGGAAGATATGACGCCGTCATATGTAACGACTCGAGAAAAGTAATGGACGAAATGATGGGTAGGAACAAAAGTACCTAAGAATTTTGCCACTTAGAATTTTAATTCCAGCATTTATAAACAATTAAATAAATGTAAGTGGATTACTCCAGATATCAAATCTACCCAATATGATAAAATAAGGACTGAAGTTTTTCTGCTTAAAGTATTTGGAGGATTAAGCTTGCTAAACTAACATCAATAATGCATCTATAAAAAGAAACATGAAATACTAAGTCATGGCAATTGTGGATTTCTTACTCAACTGCCTTTTAGGATCTGTACATATGTTGGCTTCCTCAGTTGGATGCTAGAGTTAAGCATTTTTTTTTATATATGGCCAATAAAATAGGTGCAAAATGTACTTATTCTCAGGAGTGTTTCTTTCAAGTAGTTTTATCTGTAACCGCAACAGGTGATGATAAATGTCTGCGAGTGCATTGTTTGAAATCAGTAATGACAATGTTTCTGAAAATGCAACTACTATCTACTGAAATGAATCATTCCAGTGTTAACTGCTGGCAGTTTATACATGATATGGTCTTACCATCCCCCCTGTAGAGTGTTAATGTATGTATCATTGTTAGCATGATCATACGTTTTCTAAACATGGTTGTCATTTATCTTTTTAGCCCTATAAATATCAAGTGGAGGTTCTCCTTAAACGTGGATGAAGTAATATGTCATGTGATATGAAAAATGTTTTTGTGGCTTTTGTTGGACTTTATTTTCTGCGTCTGCACAAAGAAAGTTAAGATTTTTAGAACACTTTGGAATCTCTCATGTTTGTCCTTCCTTTACTTTCAGGGTGTTCTTGTTTTTCTCGCTGCGAAGTCTGGTTTGATTGAGAACACAGATGAAGCTGCTAAATTTCAAGATTTTATATTATGTATTGAGATGCTTATAGCTGCTGTGGGTCATCTTTTTGCTTTCCCATACAAGGAGTATGCCGGAGCAAATATCGGCGGATCTCGAGGTTTAACAGGAAGCCTAGCGCATGCCTTAAAGTTGAATGATTTCTACCATGATACTGTTCACCAGGTAAGTAAACATGTCATATCATATCTGGCAACTGTTTCTTCTATGGTACTGACTGTTCCCATATCGGATATCTTTTACCTACAAAGCTGGGCTGATGACTGCCTACATTTTGCAGTTTGCACCGACTTATCATGATTATGTTTTATACAACCACAATGAGGGTGATGAGGGAACAAGGAAATACCGATCGCGCACCTTTGTCCCAACTGGCCATGAAATGGATGCTGTGAGAAGAAACAAGCTGGATGAAATTCAGCTCTCTAGTGTCTCATCTTCTGATGCAAGCACTCCCAAACATAGCAGCACGATGCCTGATACTGCCCATTCTGATGCAATAAAATCTTCACTACTTGTAGACGTCTCAAATTCATTATCTGCACCATATGACATGGCACTTATTGACATTGACATGTCCAGTTACCCAGCAAAAGTTCCTGCAGCCAAAGAAAATGAGACTAGGTGACAAGAATTGTTAACTAGCACATACACGTAAATACAGTGCCCATACTAGAGAAGAGAAAAAAATGGATTATCAGATCTTGTGTTTGCTTGGAAAGCGTGATTGTCTAACTATGTGTGGGTATTGCTTTTAAATTACTGAAGAGTGTGGAGCCTAACTTCTCTTTCTCGTGCAGTTCAAGAATTGTAGTCGGCGATATTTGGCCTCACCGCTGATTTGATTTACTGGCTTTGTTTGTCCATGGTTTTCCGTTCTGTGGGCATCTGCATTGTAGCTATGACTTTCACTTGTTACACTTGCCAGACCTACAATTTCAATCAAAAAATTGGTTTTCCAAGATCTTGTGTTTTCCCAAACAGTGTCAACTTACCTCTTTGTTGTTTCAGCTACCTCTTTGTTTTTATGGTGTCAAATAGTACCCCGACCTTTGATTGTCCTTTGCAGATTTCCTCTTTAGTGTTTGGTAGAGTGAGAAACAGTGTGAATTATTGAAATTTGTTGAAATGTAAATATTTTAGGTACTTGTTATACCCGAGAGTCAGTACTGTGTGCAACTTTCCTTGCTGGAATGAAGTATTATTTGTACTCACGATTGTGATGGGATGATGATGATGATGTTACGGGAGGGGATATGCTCTGTTCTGCCAACCACTCCTTGTTGAAAATCTGACTACAACGAAAGAAATGCTCTCTCTCTTCTAATGACCCAAAATTGATATGAGTATCTAATTCTGGTTATATTCACTGTGGTTGGGCTTTAGGCATGCAGCTGTGGTACAGTGGTACATATTTAGGTATTGATTTTAGGGCATTTGGTGGTGACACTCCAATGGCAAGTCAAGTCTGGCAGAAGCAATTAGATACGAACTTTGTAGTAATGCACTAGTGTTAAGGCAATGGACAACGGGTGATTGGTTGCACCTGTCTTGATTATTTGGATCCCAAATAAATCCCCACAAAAAAAAAAAAAATACAGTGTTTTTGGGTTTGGCTTGTGTGATAATACAAGGTTATTCTTCCTTATCTCACTCTGACCAACGGCTGTTGTTGGGTTGTATTATTATTATTATTATTATCATCATGCATGTATCATCAATTCATGATGCTTCTACAACACTATTAACTATCACGTATGGCTTTCTTTTCCTTGTAGATGTGGGACTAATTAAGGCAGCTATTGTCATTAAACAAATCCTAATCATGATCATGTATGGAATTAGGTTATACTAATGTGGATGATGATGCTGTATGTGGGCCACAATCTGGCCGCTGACATGGACTTTTGCCTAATAATTCAATTTGTTTTTCGTCAACCTAATACTTATCATCCAAGAGAAAAAAAACTTACATGAGAAGAGTGAACTGCAATTATCTATACTCTCCTTACTCCTTTTTAAAATTCACCAATCATAATATAAAGAAAAAAATTATGATTGGTTGGTTTTATTAGGACCATATCTTATATAAGTTTTTCACTTCCGAAAGCAAAGGAAATGGGGAGGGATATGTTAGAATTGTGATGGCAAAAGGCACGTGACGGGTCCCATCTTGCCACGCGTTAGAGGTCGATGGCTTTTGTTTTTTTGTCTTTTTATTTATTATATAAGAAGCAAACACATTGGCAGTGAGTTGGTATTTGGTTTCAACTAGAGCAAAAGAAGTTTAATAGAGCAGCAGCTACAGGAGGCGACAGCCCCGGCGGCGGCGCACAGCTTGCATAAGCAAACCAAAAAGTCCAAAACCAAAACCAAAACCAAAGCAAAGCAATAACATTAATACCCATTTATTAACCCAAAAAATGGCTTTGGTGTTGTATAATCCTCAGAGCCATAACAACAATATGCTGTATATGAATATGAATGCGTACGAGGAGTACATGGAGAAGAGGCAGCTGTTTCTGAGAAGCTACCAGTTCAGCAGAAAGAAGAGTTTGACAGAGAGGATGAGAGCTTCTCTGTTCAGAGTGAAGAGGGTGATTTGGCTTCGCCTTAAGAATGCTCGTAGAATCCGCAAGCTGGTGTGGTCCAGACTCCGTTTCATTTGCCGCAGGAGAAGAAGATTTATTCGTCTCATGAACCAACACAACTACTACAACAATTACTACGGCACCAGCAACAACAACAACAACAACTCTTCCTGCTTCTGGTAGAATCTTTACTGTTTCTTCTTTTTGTTTGTTTTATTCCTCTACTTTGTAGCTAGCTAGCCTTGGATTTGTTAAAGAATCTTGTTTCTTTTTTCTTACAGTTTGTTTTTTTGTTTTTTATATATAAATATATCATATGATTCTGATGAAATTTCACTGTGTGTTGTTGGTGGGGATTGTTCTGTAATACTAGGGTTCTTCTAACTGATTTAGTCATAATTTTTTATTTATTAAAATACAATTCTACTATATTACAATGTGAAGTTTCGAGACCTGTCTTTATTTAGATCGTGTCAAGTTCAGTTTCCAGAAATCTATCAAAATTACTTGACTTGATGATATAATTTATCCCAAGTATAGTCCGAAATTTATTTCTAAATCAATAGAAATTCGACCCACAACCAGTTAGTAATAGAAATTTTAAAAAAAATTAAAGTTATAATAAGCAAGATCTGTGCTTATGGGTGGGGTATGTTCTGTTTTTGTTTTAATTTGTTTTTTTTTTCCCATTGTGTTTTAGATAATGTGGCTTATGGCATTTTGAAGTATGGGTACTTTGACACTTCTTGTAAAGAATAGGACAAAAGAGAAACTAAAAAGGAATTTCATATGGTATTGATGCTACCAAAACCATATAAAAAAAAAAATTGAAGTGGAAACGGAATCCACAATTGTCCCAATTTGGGTTCTGGGGGGATTCAATTTTTGCACAAATTGCAAGGCCAGGGAAGGGGTTGTTGTGGATTCAGAAACCTGTTCTGCAGAATTAATTAATTAAGCGTGTCTAGAAATGGGAAAAGCAAAGCAAACTCAATTTCAAAGTTTTGAATTTTGACTTTCTATTTAGGCGTTTTTTTAAGCTGCTGCTTGCTGCCCCGAAGACTAAAAAGTTACCAAGTTGAGCATGCATTGTTCCCAAAGAACATAAGTAAAGTCATTTGGGAACCGTGACTTTTACTTTTGTGACACAACACAAAACACACGCCACATGTTATTGCTCTTCAATTTGACTACATTAAGTCTACATATACATTCCACATCTTTACACCTAACCAATTCATCTGGCCTCTTATTATTTTATTTTTTGTACCATGGGTTTCCTTCTTATCCTCTCTTTGACGACTCATTTGCCATATCAAAAAAGAAGACTTTATTGCTCCCAATGCCGTGCTTTTTTTGCTCATGGGTTTCCCCACCTTTTCTTTTTCATTGAGCTATATATCGCCCTTGATGTGAAAACCAAAAACCAAAAAACAAAAACAAAAACGTGAGGGTTTCAATTTGATTCATGGAAGAAAGATAAAGATGGCACAAGATCATTGGAAATCATTTCAGCATCATGTGCAGGCCGAAAGTGATCCAAAGCTGACTCAGCTTAATTGAATAATCATATTCTTTAATTTTATCACAATTGTTTCAAGTGTGATAAATGTGAATTAGTACATTTAGAAATAGGTGCATATATACATCTTTAACGATAGATTCTTTTAGATTTTGGATATAATTAAAAGGATAAATAAAAATTCTTTAGTTTTCGAGATGCCAAACAAAGTCATTTTCTAGCATGGATATCATATTTGAAATTGTAAATTGACAGTTACTTTTAATTCGAAATATACACTTATAGATTAATGCTAAATGTAACTTACAATTATTTTACATGAATAGTAAGTGGGTCCACATCACTAACTATTCATGTGAGAAGATTGTAAGTTACATGCATGTAACATAAGGGGATCCACACTTAAAACATATATGCACTGCATTTTGAGCGTGATAAGTAACCACCTTCAAATTTGTATTTTAAGCGTGATAAGTAACTAGTGGTGTCTTAAAATATAGACGAATAAGATGGTCATCTAAGACCCTATGTTTTTGGAAGACCTCATTTTTTGACCCGGAACGAAAGCATGCGCGAGAGCGAGATGAGATTTTGCGTTTTTGAGGAGGTAAAGTCAAGGAGTATTTTCTTAATAGTTCTCTAGTTAATGAAAATCTTTTTTCAAATTATGTATTGTAGAGAAGTCTATTAGACATCTTTATAAACAACAACTATCCTACGATTAAGAATTATTTTTTTAATAGAAAATCAATATTTGGTAATCTTAATGTTAAAGAGTTATGATTAATAATATTTTTTAACTATTGGTTCATTCATTATTAGTCTTTCTACAAGAAAAAGTAAATTTTTTATCTTTTTAGTTTTATAAAAACATTTGATTATTTAATGTCAAAATATTTAACTTTTAATGTTCTTTTAATTTCTATTACCTTATAATCTAAAAAATCAATAGATAAAAAAATGTGTTGTTTCTTTCTTTACAAAGAAAATTATTATATTCATTGGTTCATTTAAAAAAGAAAAAAATTAGTTTCTTGAAAGTCTATATCTATATTTGATAATCAATTTACCATCTCAACTTTCTATGTGCTACTATTCTAAATATTCTATTTGAAAATAATAATTTTCTTATTTATTTGTTTAATTGTTTTTGTAATAATTCTAACAAAAGTAAAAAAAAAAACTTCTTGGCTATTTTTTTGGTTTTTGTTTTGAAATTTTGTAAGAATTTTTTATTACTGTTAAAATGTAAGAATTAAAGATGGAATAATTTTGAATCCTTTTATGTTAAGTGTTGAAATTGCAAAAATAAAAAGAGGACTCATCCTTGTAAGTAGTCACCTTCAAAATGAGTACGGATATCGTGTTTAAAATTGTAAAAAATAAAAAAGATAGAAAAGTATCTTCCAATGTTAGATTTTTGTAGGTCCTAAATATAATTATAGCATAAATCGTTTAAACTCTAATCAATAATGAAATATTATAGGAGAGAGAGAGAGAGAGAGAGAGAGGGAAAAAGTGTTTAAAAAAAACAGTAACAAAATAGATTAGGATGGATTGACAACGACTGAAAAATTAGTTCCATATTATATATGTTATGTTAACACTTAAACCCAAAAGTTAATATAGAAGGGGAAAAAATGCAGATGAAATATAATTAGATTATTTTTTTTTCCGGAGCATATCTTCAATTAACGACTAGATAGTGTGGATGATTTTCTGAGTTGATCACGTATCATATTCAAAGAAAAAAGAAATAAATAAATGATACAAAGTCAACCATTAATTGCTAAATGCTAACGATAGTATTTGCTAAGCAAGTGAGAACACGGAAAAATATAATAATTATTTTGTTAAATAAATTATAATTAAATGGATCTGAAAATCCAATAGGACAGCCAGGCCTAGATGGGAATGGGTATATATATCTTCTTTATTTATTGGGGACATATTAAAATAATGATGCCAATAAATTAAAAATATATTTTGTGTTTATTAATGTATTAAAATTTATATTTTTATATTTTACAGATATCGTCACTTTTATAAAATAAATATGTTCTCACTAAAAAATAATTTTATGTAGAAAAAGAGAGAGAAAGAGAGAGGGAGACTTTCAAATTAATGGTGCTATCAAGTTCTTATTTGGACGGCAAGAAGCACACAAAACTTGCATATTGACCTCCATTTTAATTGCCATCTCATGAAAGGTCAATTTCATCATAATCTATATTCTACCTAGAAATTAAAATTAAATCTTGTTCATTAGATTTTAGCCTTTTGTTTGATTTTATGCTTGAACTCTAAAACTGATTCGATTTCAATCATTCAGTTGCTTTTTTAAAAAAAAATAAAAATAAAATATTCCTCATACATCTCCAAATAACGATAACAAATTACCATTTCAAAGATAATCATTCAAATGCTTCGGGAAAGTCTTCCATCTAAATATAAGATTCAGAGTGGCAAAATGTAAAATGTGCTAAAACGTTTATTGTCTTATTACAATTTTTTTTGGCATAAGAGACCATCTGGCATTTAAAAATCACATTGGATTCCGATTAATCTAGATTCGTGCCGAATATGACCACTAGGGCGGCAAAACTCTCTCAATAAATATTTAATAAAGTTGTATTCCTAAGTCTTGAACCAAAGATCTTAGTTAAAATAAAACATTCTCATACCAGCTGATTTACGCGCTTGTTGAAACCTTATTATATTTTCTTGAAATACGACATATTCAAATATCTTGCTTTGGTTAAAAAAAAAAATGTTGAACTTTTGAAATCTTCCAATGAGTACTTCACTGCCCATAGTAGATTGAAAAATATGCAATAAATCAGACTCCACAATCATTCAGTTATTTTAAATGTAATTGTTCTTCTATCTAACAGAAAAATATATATATATATGCACGTTTTCATAAAATAATTTCATCTTTTTTTGACTGAGGTGGCATTTTTTTAAACTTAATAACTTAAAGTGACTTAACTTAATTAATTAAGTTAATTAGAGGTGTTTATTTTTATAACTTAATGAGACTTTTTGGATAATTTTGACTTAATAAAATAAGCTAATTTTTTTTAGCTTTTTACAATTATTTACTAATGTAAAACATATCCATGCTTTATAATTTATTTTTCATGTCTATCCCAAAACTCATCCATAGACATTTACCCCACACAAAAATATCCTTATTTTTTCTTTCTTATATTATATACGATAAAATTTAAAATTTATGGTATTTTATCTATTAAAATTTCAAAATAATTATGCATTCACTTGAATATAGTTTTACTTATAAATGTTAAATATTGTGGTATTTAATATATTATTTATTTGAAATTCAAATTTAATAAGGATATAAATGTAAAAGTACATATTTTCAGCTTTTTAAGTTTAAAAAAATAACTTAATACTTATTTTCTGAGATTCAGACAAAAAAACAAACATATTATTCAGATTCAGACATTCAGATCTATTCAGAATTCAGACTAATTCATATTTATTTAGATTTCAGACAAAAACACAAGCGCCACCTTAATCATCGTAGGATTTGAAATTAATGTAGAAGATTAAAAAATAACTATATCCTCTAATTTTGTTAATTCGAACGTATTCAATTTTGGTAGATAGAAAACATTATCTTTAATTTTGTAATTATTTTCAAAATACGGATCATTGACAAAATTAGTTCTAATTTCGTTTGACCACGTTGACCTATTATGGACCTAACAACGCTATTTGATGCTAAGCTTTGACAATCATGAATAAACATTAAATAATCATGCCGAAGGAGAAATAGAAAAGGCTTGGTCATAGATAGTCCATACCACAAACACATGTATTCATTCCGTTGAGATGAATTTTATTTTTAAAGTATGTCTGGTACTACGGTTGGAAGTTGTAGCTTAAAAGATATCACCGTGAAGTATTTAATAAATACTTACAATAATATGATTTAAGTCAAGTTGATTTTATCCAATAGCTGTTTGATAAAATAATTCAATATTTTTTTACTAATTTTGTCAAAAATAATGTTTGCCAAATATAATAATCAACTTTTATTTCTTAAACAGAACTATTTTTTCTCGCAGCAGCTATAGTCTAAAAATCATGCCACCTTAAATCCAAACTAATCCTTATTAAGTGTATATTACAACCTCTCAAACATTTTATTTGCACTTTCTCTGACATTATTATTATTATTATTATTATTATTATTATTATTATTAAAACTTATGTGTTACATCTAAGATATAACAAAAAATTTTGAATGTGTAAAGACTAAAAATCTTGGGTTGTGGAATCAATAACTTGTAAAGTATGAATAAATAAAAAAAATACAGGTTGTAGTTGTAACATACAAGTTACTACAGTTGTAATTTAAATGTGTAAAATTTCTGTATTTCTTCAATATGAAGAAAGTGTGCATACAGATAGATAGGAGGAATCTGCACCCTTATTTCTTATGAAGAATCTTTGTACGGGTTCAATTAATTTTGAGCAATGATGGAGTAACTGTGTAATTCCTCCATAAAATTCAAACAAATTGTTGTTATATACAATGTATTCAAAACTTATAAAATATTAATAATAATTAAATATATAAAAAAAGACTTTTAAGTTACTGGGTCCATGGGCTGTTGGATTGAAATACGGGCTTAGATAGGATGGTTGGGTCCGTTAATTGGAGGATCCCAAGTTCGGACCATGGTACTAGTGGATTGGGTATGCTAATTATCCCAATTATATGAGTAATGATGTTTTTAACCCTTCCAATTTATCACATTAACTCCCACTTTTCAAATTTACCCAATTTATTTTCGGAAGTATCCTTCCTGAATCTTGAAAATTAGTATTGTTTTCTATTTGTTTTATTCGAAACTTCAGAAATGAATGTTCCATCTTTAGGATCCAAATCACATATTCTAACCTAGTCAGGGTTACGTTACAATTAACGTAACGTACGCTCACACACAACCACAGTGGTGAGTCCCACTAATGGGTACTATTGTTGTGTGTGGGTGTACGTTACGTTAATCGTAACGTAGGAATCTCTTTCTAAATTCTTTTATTGGAATTATTATTCCCGAATTACTAATAGATATCGAGTTTCTTTTGATAGATTCAAATTTGGTGATTCTGTCCGGTATTCATCTTTAGGAAGCACCGTTTATGAAAAGTTACAAATTTTGGGCATCAAGATTCGATCTCATGAGCTGTCATGAGTCCCCTATATGTTCAAATCTTGAGTTGCCGTGTTAATTTCTCTTTGGATTTCGAACATGGACGTATACCATGTTATTGGTTCTCATTGAGAGATGATCTTTCCTGATTTATCATCAAGGATGAGGGAACTAAATCGAAATCTAACCTGCCAACAATAATTGTGAGCCAAATTAACAGAGTTGTGATCGTATGGGCAAAATCGCTCTCAATATGTTATTCATATTTTGTCATGGACAAGTGAAATTATAATTCATGAAAGATTAATAAATATTAACAACTAATAATCCAACATGATGCGGTAGTTTATTGAGATAATAATAGTCAGTGCTCCGGACTTCCCAGTATTATTGGTAATTATTAATATATATTAATTTTACAGCCCCAATCAATCAGTAACATAAGTGCAACAATACTCTTAAAACAATGCAAATTAATTTAAAATTTCTTATTTTGTTAGAATCGATCAACCCTAGCTAGTTGGCTAATTCTCACATCTCTTCTCCAGCTTTGCGGGTGAGGTGTCAAGATGTGAGCATATTTCAAAAATATTAATTTGACAAAAATACTCTCCTTGATCCTCTACTTATCAATCGTGAGACTATTTTAGTCAAATTATTATTTTCTTGACTTTAAATAGAAAAAAAAAACAAATATTCCCAGCCAGCGTGATAAAAACTATACATTTTATTCCTCAACTAATTAAACCAATATAAATATTCTTCCTTTAATTCTTTTTTCATAAATCACAACAATTAAACAAATTTACTCAGCTGTCTTCATCGATGGGTGACAAATTGGAATAACAGATCATAGTCTTGACTAATTTTTGTCTTTAAATTGGTAAAAGATTCACAATCCAATTTAATCATTTAATAATTATCAACTAATCTCTGTCTCAAAATTAAACAAATTAAAAGATACCAATATTTATGTTAACGAACATAACCACATACATTAATTCCATTCCTTATATCATCAAATGATTGGCTTCATTTTGTATCCTCACATGCGCATCAATCATTGCACATGCTTCCCATATTCATCTTGTCACAAAAACTAAACACAGAGAGACACTGACTCTTAACACTCTTACCGCCGCTGTGGTTGTTGTGTTTTGTGTTAAATAAACAGATAATTGAAAAGAGCATCTCACTCTGTCTCTCCCTACTAAATTCTAAAAATATAATGGCACCCATGTGTTGCAACCTTGCAAAAGGAATCAATCAAAACATGTAACCAAAATTCATCTCTTTATGCTATTCCTTCGTGTATTTGTAGCAACATTAGCACCGGATTCTGCACCAAGATTTCAGTCTTCATAGTTATATATTTACATATATATATACAGACACAAGTTTCATTTCTTCTCATTACTCGGGGCAATGCTGCAAAAGGGTCTGCAAGATCTTGTGGCGGGACGCGTAAGATGCCGGTATGAGAGGCTAATATGTGACGATGATCATCAAGAAAAGGTAATGGCAAGGCCAAGATCAAGCAGCAGAAAGTGTTATTGGGTGAAGAAGATGAATGGAAGGCTTATTAAAGGGCTTAGGCTTTCGCCAAGATCAAGAAAACTAACATTGAAAGCATTGTCTGCAGTTGTTGTGCCAAGCAAGATTATAAGGATGTATGCTGATGTTATAGATAGGATGAAGATGGATGGTTTGTGTCCCAATCTCATCTTTTCTGCTCAATGGGGACTTCCTGTTTTATCTTATCCACCTTTGAAATGTAAAAGGAGCCTCACATAGTGTTGATGCAAATTTATTCTTATCTTATATATAACTATGCATATTCTTCTCCATTCGCGTCTTAGCAGAGAAAATAAAGTAATGAACTTTTCTTCTTTCTTAATTAATGTTTCAATCCTAAGCCTATTAATCATTTACCTTAAATGTCCACAGAATCATATGTTGCTCTGATACTATAGATGTAATACCTTAAATTCACCTAAGAATTTAAAAGAGGAATTTTGAAACCTCATAACATTAATCTTATTACTATTTCTTGAAAAAATCGATATTGTCCACAATTGAAATAAAATCTCTAAAACAATAAATATGACAATAATCCTCCAAAATAGATTCGACTCTAAACAGTAACAAAAGTAACAACAAATTATTCATCAAAGAAAACACCAAAGTTTTCAGCTAAATATATCATAGTAATGAAAGCATAAAATGCCAATTCATAATATAAACAATCTCTTTATTTCATATGTATATATTAAATGTTATAAATGAATTCACTTATCACGATTCGAAGCAATCAAATAATAACCTCAATCACATGAGTTCACTCTCAGCCTATAGTTATCATGAGAAGATTCTTACCGATAGCATCATCAATTCTGACCTTGATGGGGAGCACAAACATCTTCAAAACATTAACACTTATTTAAACTACACCCAACCATCTTACACGAGCTAATTTCTAACAAACGATAAAAATAACAGAAAATCAAAAAATCATCAAGAGCTACTATGAACATGTGTGGTATTCAATATAAAATTTTACAAACCTGACAGAGTTCAAAAATAGCCTGAAAACTACTTTTTCACCAAAATGTCAAAACCATCCATTGGTGCTACTTAAAAATTCATGATTGTAGTTACTTATGTTCAAAAATAATAATTCAATATTTTACAATCAAAGGAAACAATAAGGAATAGCATTATGTTTATAATGCATTTAATGGTAAAAAAGTAACCCGAACTAACTTAGATATCTACCTTCAAAATTCTAAGAGAAATAATCATTCGCATTACCCTAAATTTACTTTTTTATAAAAAAATACTACAACACTTTAAGGGTGTATCAATCGTCATCTCTAAATTGACAAAAGTTATCTGTCGACCACTAAACCATTAGCTGTCATTTGAAAGTTAATGAAATTGTAGCGAATTGATAATTTTACCCTTGAAAATTATCACCTGTATACCGTTAAAATCTCTTATTATCACTTATATACCCTTAAATTATCACTCGTATCATATGAAAAACCATATTACCCCTCAAATGTCATCATATTTAAACGGCAACTAATAGTTTAGTGGACGACATATACATTTTGTTAACTTATAGTGGACGACTGGTATACCTTGAAAGTGTTGTAGTAAATTTGATAACAAAGTAAACTAATGGTATGCGATTGATAATTTCTCAAATTCTAAAGAATGTTTCCAGGACTTCAGCAGCCCAACTCTATGATTTTTAATTTTTTTTACAAGGCTAAAAATTACAAAGTTATATATATGGAAAATAGACATACATATGTACCATAATAAAAGTTCCTATAATTTTTAGAATCCATTTGAGTTACAAAATAAAGTATAGAATTGAGAACTTCGGCTAAAAATTAGAATTTTAGAGTACTAGTGTTCTAAATTTAAAAAATCATTACAATTAATATACTATGAGTTTTTAAAAAATAAATAATAGAAAACTAGTGATATCTTGCTAATAAACTATAAAGTTTCATCATAAGACTCAATGAAAACAGCAGTTATAGAGCATCAATCCACATTGTTCATAGTTTCAGAATAACACAAAAGCACGGCTTCCACTCAATAACAACAAAAGTCGATACATAGTCATGCTTTCATAATTTCATCCATATAACACAAAAAGTCATTTAATCTATCAAATAAAATCATAAACAAACCCAGAAGTTCAAAAGATTATAAATACTTATTGGCTTTAACCTCCTTCTGTCAAAACTATTTCAAAACTTAAGGATTCATTTTATCAAAAACAAAAACACCATAAAAGTAGTCTCATCGTCCTTTTCTAAAAATATACATGTTTTAATTCTTTTTTACTCTACTACATTCTTTTTTGCCTTTAGATTTTCAAAAAATAATGTAAGAGGAGCTTTTATAAAACACAAACCTTTTAATACAATTGTTCATTCAGGGATTTTTTTTTTAAAAAAATGAGTTAATAGGTAAATAAGATATATAAGGGTAAGAGATTTGAAATTCGAAAATTTTAAATACTCGTAAATATTGTTAACCTAAAATACCATATTTTATAAAATAAGTATTATATCATATAAATCCACTTATCTTTTAGTGAGTCTCTATTTTTAGTAAGTTTAAATAAGGTTCATTCTATTCTTTAAATCAACAAAGATATCATTCATAAACTTAAATTTCTTTAATCTCTTTGTATTTACACTAGGTTAACGATGGATAAAGATTTGGTGCTCAAATGAGCTTGTATTAAGCACTGAATCTTTGTACATTAGCAACATAATGAATTGATGGAGTACATGTATTTATGTATTTTTATAAGTAAATGTACATTTTGTTCATGCAATGTGTAAATTGAATTAATGGTGTACATGTCCTTATATATTTTTAAAAGTAAACGTATATTTTGTTCATGTAATGAAGCAGTAGGAACAAGAGCTGGCTTACCTTTGGTGACGATCATGGTAACGAGAGTGGGGGTGACGATACGGGCAAAGAGAGAGAGCTGAACTGCGTCTATATAATTGGACTGATGTTGATTTGTATTTCTAGGCATTTGATTACTCAGCAAATTATAAGCTAATAATGTGTCAAGGTCATAACTCCAATCTTTTAAGGGTATTTGTGAAGTGGGGTTTTTGTTCTTGTAGCTTGAATCACCAAACGGTTTCAAGTTGTTTTGCAATCTATGATCATTTCAGAAATTGTTTGTAAAAGAGAGAGAGAGAGAGAGAGAGAGAATTTTTGCTCTTTGCATAAATTAATTAAAAGAATAAAATTATTAAAAATTAAGAATAGAACTACACATGCCAACTGAACTTTCAGCATTGTTTTTAACTTGTACGGATAGCATGGATATATGCCACAGGAATTATCTTTAACCTTCAATACCCGATAGTGGAGTTATACTAAACTTTAGAAATGATATAAAGAGCAAGAAAAATTGTATGTTACACTTAAATATTATTACCTTAATTGATTATTTTGAAAAATAATGCTAATTTTTTACTTACCACTGTATGGTTTCATAGTTGCTTTCTTCGCTTTAAATATCAGTACTCTGATTTCAATATTTCAATAGTACTATATGTAAGCTAAGCTCCATAATGAATTAATGATATATAGAACGGTTTTGGTATAGTTGTTAGTTTATATGCGCTTCTTTAGGTGGAATATGGATTTAGCTAGGATTCGATCCATTTTCACTAAAAAAGTTTTATCTTTTTTATAATATTTTACTTTTTGATCATAAACTATATATGTGAATCCATGCAAAGAACTATGGAGACTAGGTGTGCGTATAGAGATTTACTCTTAAGGAATCAATTTCAAACAATTTTTAATTAGAAATACTTGTTTCCTTGCTTCATTCTTCCTAGATGGATTTTTTTTCTTTTTAACCTTTATATTTGGGGCATCTATATGTGATAGTACCCCAGATGTATGGAATAAGACCATCTCCTAATCTTAGCTTAGTTAAGTTGTTGCTTAGTACATTATCAGATCAAGAGAGAATGTAGATCCTAGATGTATGAAAGCCTTTGACTCATGGCATTGGTCTCTTGTATGTGGTGAATGGAAATGCTCAAATCCTCACCAATTGTGAACTGATCTTATGAATTTCGTATAAAATTTACAAATCATGCCAATTTCAGTTAATGACGAAAATTTTCAATTTTTTTCAATTTTATTCGTTATTACTAATAATTAGAGAGCGCTGCTAGGTAGCGAGAGGAAAGAGAGAATGACAAGAGAAACGGCATTCTATCCTGTCGTTTCGCTTCTTATTCCTCTCGCTAAAGAATGAATAAAAAAATGAAGAAAGATTGCTTTTTTATCACTTTGTGTAGAGGGAAATCTTATCATTTTGTCTCCAGCCCTCACTCTTCCTCTCTCCCTCACCAGCTTCTCTCTCCCTTACGCTTCCAGAAGCTTCGTCACGGATTCCGGCGTGCCCCACGCTTTTAGATCCCTCACGGCTTCCGGTGTGCCTCATGCTTCTAGATCCCTCACAGCTTACGACTAAAGTGCCTCACTCTTCCAGATCCCTCATGATCACGGCTAAAGTTCTTGATTGCCTCTGCTTCGTACAAAAAGGGAAGGCTTTGCACTAATAATTTTTTTTTCTCGACTAAAGTTCTTCAACGAAGGGGTTGTTGGCTAGCTGTTTGTCCTCCCCCGAGGTATCTCATTTGTTGTTTGATATTAATCGCAGAAATAAAAATTAAAAAAGTCTTTAGTTAGCCTGCTTTTAAGAAGTCGTGTCTGTAATATTATTCATCTGTTTTTTTTAATATTGGTCATTTTGAAAGTTTAAGCGTTGAGTGTGCTGGGACTCAATTCTCCTTTCAATAAAATTGGGTAGGAGTACATTGATTAAACAATTCATTCTTTATTATGGGAAATAACTTGACATCCACACAGAGAACTTAATATTAATTTTGGGTGAAAAAAGTTCGGTCACTATTTTGGATAATAACGAGGAATCTGCAACAAATAATTTAATATTGTTTTTGTGTGGAAAAATTAGGCTATATGTCCTGAGCATGGTGCTCAGCACGTGAAGGAAATTGTGTGGCTATAAATTGTGCTCCGAGCTTATAAATAGGCTAATTGATAGCAATGGAAATTAATCCCCAAAAATTAGCAATCTGAGAGAGTGAATAAAGAAAAGAATTTGAGGGCATGGTGGTTTATTGAACATTTGCTTGAAATTTCTAGTTCTTGTTAATTGGGAATTAATGGTTTGTTCTTGTCATATGAAGTGGAAAAATGCAATTGTTTGGTAAAAGAATATGTGGAATCATATATTTTTGGATATGACGGCAATTTATAATGGATTAATTGCATGCTTGGTGTAATTTTTGCTTTGTTTTTAACAATCGATTAATTGCATGATTACTGTAATTTTTGCTTTGCTTTGTTTTTAACTTCGAGGATTGTATGCCTGCTGTTTTTTGTTTTTTGGCAGTTTAAGTAGTTTATAAATGACGATGTCATCTAGTACAAATGAAAGTCGGAATTCATTGCAAATATGTAACGAATGCGGTGAACAAATGGAGTTGTTCACGTCACGTACTACAAAGAATCCAAATCGTAAATTTTGGAAATGTAGAGGATATCAGAAATTTGAATAGGCAGAAGATTGTAAATGCAGTGAAGAGAAAATTGATTTGTTAGGGGAGGAAGTTAAAAAGCTGGCATTGGAGATTGAATACTTATCTGTAAAGTTTCAATTATGTGAAGCGCAGAAGGGATTGTTTAATGATGAACTTCGAAGAAGACAAACACCGTGTTATGATTTGATTACAATACTTGCAATTATTTTACTATGTTTTATATTTAAGAATTTTTTTAAGTTCTTTTAATTTATACTACGAACTGAATTTACTATTGTAATTATAATTCATATCTAAAAAAATACAACAATTGCTAATGGGCCCAAAACATATATATTGGAAAATGAGAAGCAAAAGACAAAATTGGACTCACTGAGGTGGCAAACACAACAAGGGATATCGAGTATCGCTTTTCAAATATTGAGAGTGGATGCTGAGCAACTTAGTAAAGCTAGGGAATTTGGGTTGAAGAAAGCGGGCATGCATAGCAAACTGTTGTGATTTTTTTTTTTGTAAATTACCAAATTAAAGCCAGTATCCTTTGTATTAAATTCGCAATAAACCATTTGGCTGATGTATATTTGGTTTATTAGTATTGGAAAGATGACTTTTTGTTTTGCTTGATGAATTTACTATGACTTTGGAGTTTAGCATTATGCAGTTTATTTATCATTAATTTGGTTTTTCTGTTTGGTTGTTGTACTTTTTTACCCATGAATATTCAAGTATTTCTGTTGAATAGCTAACTTGAGTTTTGCTAGAAATTACGTTATGGCCTTGAATATTGTTGAAAGGTGAAAATATAAACTCTTTAGAGGGCAAAGGTGAAATTATAATTCACTTAATCTGGTTTCGGTAATTTGTATTTAACTTTCAAGATTAGTTTCTTTGGGGTTTTAATTCTCGCAACTTCACAACTCATCATTTACTGGTTGGCACTTTTGGTAATACATTAAAAACATATTTTTAATCAATAATTGAAGCAACTCTAAAATCCAATGTTATTTTGTAAAAATTAAATGTAATTTGGTGATCTGAAACCTTTGCTGAAGGAATTTTATTGGTTGTTGTCTAAGCACAAAATAATTACTATTTAATAAACAATTTGTTATAGAAAATTGCTTAATTCACTTATGCATAAAAATGAACCGTGAGGGAGAGAGATGATCGGCCAAGCTTAAGCAATAGATCGGCCAAGCTTAAGGAATGTGCATAGAACCGTAAATTTTATGCACAAAATAATTTTATTGGTTGTTGTCTATACACAAAATAATTAACATTTATATTCAGTTTCATAAAAATTTAATTTACAAAATTTCTAAAACAAATAGTATTAAAATAAAACAAAATTCATAATATAACTCACAACATAAACACCAAATAAAATAAAATTCATAACATAATCCGTAACAAAATTTACATTGCTTAAATTCCAGAAGCTTACATTCCAACGAGACCCAGCAACAACACCCAAAAAAAAAACTTATATTCCACAATACGCTTAAATTCCAAGCTAGATCTTTCACATAATAGAAAATTTAAAAAAAAAAAGAACAAGCTCAAAAAAGCCACAGCTCACTTAATGTTCGCCGAGAGAGGGGGAGAGGGAGGAGGCCGTGATCGGTTGCTGGCTGGAGAGGGAGGAGGCCGTGAACAGTTGCTCGGGCTGGAGAGGAAGGTCATGATTTGTGTGAGAGAGGAAAGTGAAGAGTGAAGAGTGAAGCTGCGTGAGAACTGAGGGAGGAAAGTGAAAGACTGAAAAGTAGGAGAAAGTGAAAAGTAAAAGAGGGAGGAAAGCTTACATTCCAGTTTTACTTCTCATTTTATATCCATTTTATTTATTTTTTTAATGTTTAATGAGTGAGGGGAATGAGAGGAGAAACAGTAGGAAAGAATCTCGTTTTTCTTATCCTTCTGGTTCCTTAGCATTTTCCATAATGAGAGGAGACGGTATATGAGTAATAAAAGTTTGGGTGTAGATATGTTGGAATTATTTTGCGGTGGAATATTAATGATAACTGTATAATTTTAGAGATAAATATTAAATTCATACTAATTACTATAATTTGACAGTAATTAACAGTGTTATATGGTATAATAACTCTATGGTAGCCACTGCCTAAAAGTTTAGGTGGTGAAAGAGTGTAGAAATAATAAAAGTTTAGTTGGTGGACAAAGTTTATCTAAAGAAAGCAGCTTGATGATCATAATTAAAAGTGATCGAAACATCGCTGGAAAGCTGGAGTGAAAAGCACTTGCTTTTAGCTTTTAGATAAGCAAATTAATTAAAATCAAATGCTCTCTGTCTCCCTCATCAGTGCTAGCTGCTACTTCCTTTACAACCTATACATGTCTCCCATATAAATATTTTACAATCATAAAAGATACCCAGTTTCTATGACCCTTCTCAATGCCCTACCTGGCCTTCTTCTCTCTATATAAAGACAGCAGCCTCAGAAGTTGTTAATTTCACTCAAATTAATTCCATGCATGCAGCTGTATTAGGGGATCAAATTTGGAGAAATATTATTAATTAATGGCACGTCGAAAAATGTGGTGGGTGGTACCATGCACGAACATAAGCGGCAAGAGAAGTTGTTTGAGAACGGAATCAATGAAGAGCATTGAAGATATTCTCAAGACGAAGCTTGCCACCATCAAAGAAGAGCCTTCTGCTGAAGAATATTCTTGTCTGACGCCGTCGACGCTCCGGCGATTGGCTAAGAAGGATAAGGCAAAGATATTCCGATCAAAGGCTAAGATGGCACGTTTGTTTCTGCCTCAATTCATCAGCCTCAAGCATTCTTTATCGGCATGTTCATGATCATTTTACATATAGAGAGGGTTGGGTGATTGTTTTCTTTGGCCCTTATCTCTGTAATCAACTGAGAAAAGCTGTTTGATAATCATTTGATTATTACGCTGAAGCAAGGGTGATTGAGAATTAATAATTGAAGTGTTTTTTCAATGATGCTTGAGGACTTAAGCTTGATAGCTTTTGTAATCAATTCTTAATCTTGCAGTGTAGATTGTAAATACATGTAATAATTGCTGGATCAAACTAATTTTAATTAAGAATTTTGTGTTTTTACTGGTTTCTACCATTTATTTACATTTGGAATCATCTTTAAAGATCATTTTCAGTTTTTTTTTTAAATTTTATATAATTCAATGGATACAACCACGTTTGGTAATGGGTCCTCTTCCTTTAGAATTGATAATTATACTTCCTCGGATCCAAAATGATTTTCAAAATTAACTCTTAACTTTAGAAGACAATTGAAAAGGAAAAGAAGAATATTATTGAAAAACAATTTTTGCATCTTACAGCTTTCTGTTTTTTATCATATTCAATATTCTTAATTCAAAATATTATTTAAAATAAATATATACCAAAACACTAAGAGTAATTATACATTCAGAAACTCTTGTATAAATTTATTTTGTATAAATTGACGTGGAATTAATTAATTGGTTGAATGAAAATATAAAATATTAAAAACAAATCATGTGAGCCAAGTGATAATTAATTCAACCAATCTTATCATGGCACATCAGTTTATATAAAACAAATTTATATAAGAATTTGTGACTATATCATTACTCAAACACAGATAATTTTTTATATTCTAACTAGCAATTTCAATTGGTATGGAAATGCAGTGATAGAAAATTCCTTTCTTTTTCTTTTTCCTTGCTAGTCAATGTATAGTTATTTACTATTCATACTTTTCAATGAAACATTCCTAAAATTTGCATAGGATGGGTTCTTTTGTCATTTACCTCCATGTTCCTCTTTGAGCTCGAAATTCAAAATCAAGTGAAATGTGAATCCTACAAATAGTTAATTAAAATTCCTCCCTCTTTTGAGAGTTTTGTCGTTTACTTTGATAAGTGTCATTTGTAATTGTCTGGAAGCTTCATGATTCTGTCCATTCTTTGGTGGGTTTCGTTTATAATTTGAAATGGTTATTTGTGGATGATCTTTCTCCTTTTTTTTTTTTTTAAAGTGTTGTTGTTTTTTTAAGTCGGAGCCGTTGTTTTCTTTATCAAGATTTGGACATGATTTTTGGTGTCGTGTAGATCTATAATTTATGTTTTAATTTCTCTATTCTAACCAAACTTCATTCAATTTATATAATACAAATCAATGAGGACCCATTAATCCTTTCACTCTGTATAGGACACGACAGTAATTGACCTATTGTAATCTTGCATGGTAAGAAAATTTTAATGTGATTTTCCTTTGATCTTCCCCTTAAAAAAAAAAAAAAAGTGTCCCTTGTATCATTTCTGCGACCATCTCCATTTTGTTTTTTTTTTCTTTTAGTTACTATAAATCCCACCACCTTCCCAACTAAAGAAAACATGCCCATTTCGATTTAAATTTTTGACATCTTGTTTTTAACACATGTCAAGAAGTCGACCAAATGAATTATTCTTTGTAGGATAAATATGTTTTTTCTTTTTTCATATCTTCATGAAAATATTCTTTCACACCTGCACACTTAAAGGTTTAAATACGAAGAATTTAAATCGAATTAGAGATTTGAACTTTGACCCACTATATATATACACACACACACAAAATTTGAATCTAATACCGAGTTACTGTGCACAGAGTGTGTTGATTTTTTTTTTGAAAGAAAGTTTCCATTAAATCAGAGAAGGAAAATATTCATCACTTGTGAAGGATAAGAGTCCTTCCACACAACAGTCTCGCAATTCTCTAGCGCGAACTTAGCTAAAGAATGGGCAATAGCATTACAAGATCTAGGTATATAATGGAAACTAATTTGCTCAAAGTTTTGTGCTAACCGCTGAATTTCGGATACTACCCAATAGATCTCGGATCTGCTGCCCTGCTTGTTGTTAACGAGATTAACCACTCCTTGAGAGTCCGACTCCACAATTACAGCTCTCATGTCTGCATCTGCAGCCACCAACAAACCCCATTCCATAGCTTCTGCTTCTGCATAAGCAACATCTCCCTGGAGCTTGGAGACTTTGACAGCAGCTGCTCGAACTTGCCCCATCTCATCTCTAATCACAGCCCCCAGCCCCACCATACTCTTTTCGGAACTAACTGCTGCATCTATATTTACTGTGACAAAACCAGTTAGAGGGGGTTTCCATTTCTGAGAAGTTGCTCTCTGTTCTGGTGGGCTGCAAATTCCAACTGGACAATGCACCTTTTTGTATGCCGCAACCAATGCTTCAGCTTTAGCAACCAGAAATTGGGGGTTCTCCCTTCTTCCTTTAAACAGCAGCTGATTTCTAGCATACCATTTTGCCCAGAAAATTGTGGCAATCAACTCCAGGTCATCTCTGCTGCGCATTGTTTTCAGGGCATGCAGCAAGCTTAAAATGTCATAGCTATGAGCTGCATGTATATCAGATGCAATATGGATCAGCTGCCAAACCTTCTCAGCCGATTTGCATCCCACCAAAGCATGGAATACGGTTTCAGTTGCCATGTTACACACTGGGCAGGTGGGGTCCTGAATGATTTTCCTCTTCCACAGATTCTCGGCTGAGGGGAGCTGGTTGTGTGCTGCTCTCCAGACGAAAATTCGGATCTTTTGAGGCAAGGCAAGGGACTAAATAATATTCCATTCATTGTTGGAGACCACTGAGCTTGAAGACATTGTTGGGAATTTAAGATGGAGGGCTGTCTGATATCCACTGCGAACAGAGAACTGGCCATGTTTTCCATAATGCCATATCAGCTCATCCTCCCTTGGGCTACGAGGCAGAGGGATCTTAGCAATCATCTCAGCATCCATCTTATGGAAGTGCTCAGAAATCTTTCTCTCATCCCAGCAGTTTGCCTCATTTATCAGGTCAGAAACCAAAGTATCAGGAGGCAACGATGGTTTAAACACTGGCTGGAAGGTTGAGGGCTGTGGGATCCAATTTGCCCCAATAATATGAATTTTCTGGCCATTACCAACTCTCCACCTGGAGCCTGAACAAATAACTTTCCTTCCCTATAAAATGCTCCGCCAAATATATGAAGGTTTCGAACCAAGTTTGGCATCCAAAAAGCTCTGTGACTGAAAATATCTAGCTTTCAAAACCCTTGCCACCAACGAGTCTGCAGCTTGCTGAATTCTCCATCCTTGCTTGGCTAAGAGGGCTCGGTTGAAACTGGAGAAGTCACGAAATCCCATCCCTCCTCGACACTTAGCTTGGCTCATCTTTTCCCTTCTCGCCCACTGAATATTTCGCCCGTCCCGCTTAGAGCCCCACCAGAAGCTCGCCACCAATTTTTGGATATCATCACACACCCTCATTGGCATTTTGAAGACACTCATAGCATAGGCCGGAATTGCTTGGACAGCCGCTTTAATTAATACTTCTTTCCCACCGCAAGAAAAAAATTTGTGCTGCCAACTTGAGATTTTATTGGAGACCTTCAGCCGGATGTCATTGAAGAGGCTACTCCTCCTTCTCCCGATCATAGCTGGGAGACCTAAATATTTTTCATGGCGCGACACAACATTAAGCTGAAAAAGTTTCCCAATTGCCGCAACTCTCTCTTGCTGAACATTGCCACTGAGAAAGATGGAGGATTTTTCGAAATTAAATATCTGGCCGGAAGCTGTAGAGTAGCATTCGAGGATCTGTTTCAAGGCTTGACAGTCGGCCATAGAAGCTCTGCTGAAGACGAGGCTGTCATCGGCAAATAAGAGGTGCGAGATCTTCAAATCGCGACCAAAAGAGAGGCCATGAATGAGTCTTTGTTGCTCAGCCCGCTGCAACAACGATGAGAACGCCTCTGCACATGTAATAAATAGATATGGGGAGAGGGGGCAGCCTTGACGTAATCCCCTCTGAGGTTTGATGAACTCTCTTACTGAGCCATTGATGAGAACTGAAAAAGAAACTGAGCTAATGCATCGCATAATGAGACCAATCCATTTATACGAGAAGCCTAGTTTTATTAACGTTTGCTCTAAGAAAGTCCACTCTAGCCTGTCATAAGCTTTGCTAACGTCCAGCTTTAGCGCCATTAACCCATTGCGCTTGCCTTTACAATGCCGAATCTTATGCAAGCACTCATAGCCAACTATTATATTATCAGTGATCAGCCTATGGGGGATGAAAGCACTTTGTGACGGAGAGATGATTTCGTGCAAAATTTGTTTAAATATATTTGCAATGGTTTTAGCCACAATACGATAGATAACATTGCACAAGCTAATAGGCCGAAAATCTGTCACTTTCCTAGGCTTTCCAATTTTCGGCACCAAAACAATGTAAGTGTGATTGAGAGAGCCGAGGGTACCTTGCGAGTTAAGGACATGCAGGCAGGTGGTGAGCACACCCTCCTTGACCGAAGGCCAGTGCTTTTGGAAAAACACGGCTGGTAAGCCATCCGGGCCCGGAGCCTTCGTTGGGCACATTTGGCTCAAAGCTTCCACCACTTCCTCCACTGTAAAAGGCTCCCCCAAGCTCTCGTTCATGCTAGCAGTAACTCGCGGATGGATTCCATTCAAAGCTGCTGCAATCTGATGGTGGCTCGGTTGGGTTGATGAAAAGAGATTAGTGAAGTAAGTGCAGAATTCGTGCTCAACAGCCGATTGCGTGTCCAGCCAGCTTCCGGAACTGTCTTCAATCCCCCATATTCTGTTTTTTTTCCTTCTTGCCGACGCCTTGCTATGAAAAAATTTTGTGTTGTGGTCCCCCTCCTTGAGCCAATCCGCTCGTGAGCGTTGCTTCCAGAAAATTTCCTCATCCATAAGGAAATTTTGGATTTTCTTCTCCACGTTTCGGATTGCCTCCCCATTTACAAACTGCACCTTTTTTTCCTTGAGCTCCCGCAACTGGTGCTGCAGCTTCTGCAAGGTTCGGTCTCGCTTCCGAAATTCCAACTTACTCCATCCCAAGAGCCTGCCCATTGATGCTTGGGATGCTTGTCGAAAGGAGTTGGCTGAATTGTTACTGTCCCACGTCCGAAACAGCCTCCATTCCTCCGTGATTATCTCGTGGCATGCATCATACGAACTCCACATATTCTCATAATGGATTCGCGAGGAATGTCTATCCCTTTGTTTATTCAAAACCTCCCTTATTCCTTGAGCCACCAGCAGCACGGGGAAATGATCCGAGGTCCATGAGTCTAAATGGCGTGCTGCACAGTCCACAAAAGCATCACTCCAAGTTTGAGAGCAAACGAATCTGTCCAGCCGTTCCTCCACGAAGCCCTGGCCATATCGGCCATTGTTCCAAGTAAAAGTATACCCCCGATACCCGACATCCTTCAGGCCGCAATCCCTCAACGCTTCTCGAAAATCAGTAATGGAAGTCACGCTCCTGTCATTACCGCCTCTCTTTTCTTCCAGCTGCAAAACTTCATTGAAATCCCCACAACACAGCCAAGGACTTGAAGAAAGACCTGCCAGCCTCCTAAGGAGCATCCACGTGTGCTTTTTCTGACTTGTTTCCGGGTGTCCGTATACACCTGTAACCCGCATGTGGTGGCCATTTTGCATATAAATTTCAGCATCTATGTGGTGTTGGCTATAAGAGGTGATTTGCACGTCAAATTCGGCCTGCAAAGCATTGCTATTCCACCTCCTCTTCCATTACCGTCAACGGCTAGACAATTCTCAAAATTCAACTTGTGTGCAATCCCATTCATTTGCATGGTTGATACCTTCGTCTCACACAAAAATACAAGTTGAACACCATGCAAACGGAGGATTTTTCGTAATGCTTGAAATGCTCGGGGATTCCCCAAACCCCGAACATTCCAGCTAAGGATTTTTGTTAAACTACATCATTTAAAATTTACTAGTGATCAATCGTCGTAGACCAATTCCGAGCGAGATGTAATATAACTTAGCTGCCGATCTTATATTAATATCAAGGTAATGGCTACAACGGAGCTATTCTATCGTAGAGTGTAAATAATAACTACACATGTAAAATAATAAATAATAAAAAAACATTATAAGTTTAATCATAGAATTGCGATGAAGTACTTTAGATAGAACTACTCTAAGATAGCGAACCCTACCATCAAACACTTGACTGAATCAAAAAAAGTGACAAGACTCTAAGGTCATGCTTGGATGTTGGATAAAAGGTGGGATATACTAATTTAAAGGATAAAAAAAAATTACTCCAATCCAGAGTTATGTTTGGTTGTTAGGCCTAATAAATTAGTCTAAACATTCATAAAACTATTAATCCCTACGGGTTTAAATAGTACTAAATATTTAATAGTCTGAATTTGTTACTAATATCAAAAGTTTATTCAATAATTTAATGTAATTTTTTTAAAATTTAATCAAAATTTTAATTCAATAATTTTATTTTAACTAATATGTAATATATTAAACATAAAAAATTATTCAATTTATTTAATTCTGATAATATTAAAATCTAAATATTAAAAAAGTAAGATGATTTAAAAAATAAAATATTATTTAAATAATTATTTTAGTTTCATTAAATTAAATTTAACATAATCATTTCCGACACTATACCAAATAAAAAATAATACTACATAATCTAATATGATATAATCTAATTTCATTCTAAGAGTTAATCCAGTTCAATCCGATACTTCAAACTTAGCCCTTCTGGCCTCACCCTAGCCCGTAGCCATGGAGTAATAGACACGTGTCACTTTTTAATTCTGTCCTTTTAAAATATATATATAATTTATACGATTAACGCATTCAAACGATTCTATTTTAAACTTTGGGATAGAGATTGAAAAATAAAAAGAAATTCAACAAATTATGAGTTACTGGCGTGAGTAGCAATAAAATTGAAGGCACGACAAAGAAACGGAGTTGGGTGCCAACACTTGCGGCGTAGAAATCGATAATCACTCGGCTTTTGAATTCTAAATTCAACCCCAATTCTCAAAAGGGATTCTCTTTGATTCCGTTCAAAATGATCAATCAATGGCTTTGTTGATCTTTCTATTTTTTTTATTTTTTCATTAGATAAAGAGCAAAAATTTGATTAATTTTTGTTCATGTCCGAGGCTATTAAGGAAATATCCGAGCTTGATGATGATGGTCGTGGGGATGGTGGGGTCCATGTTAAGCAGAGGAGTTTCAGAAAAGCAAAGAAGGTGGTCCTGTTTCCATTTGCAAAGGCCAAGAAAAAGTTTTTTCGCAACAGAAGAAAGAAACAACAGCAGCAAGAAAACAAAACGGTTTCTTTTGCTTCATCTGTAGTTGCCGGTGCTGCAAATGGTGGTGCTATTTCTGGTACCAACGGTTGTTACTTTTGTTTTAAGCAGCCTCATACTTTAGAATCACCTGCTGAGTCTTTCACAAGTGACCCAAATGATTCATCTTTCACTCACGGCATGTTGAGGTCGTTGATTGAGAAGAATGATTTCTATTCCAAAGAATGCAATCCCCACATTGATTATTGAAACTGCCGCTTGTAATCTTCGTAGTTGTTTTTGTGGCTGTCATTCTTTGCAGACTCATCAAATAGGACCTGAAATTAATGGCTTTCACTGAAGTTGGATTCTAGAGCTTGCTGTTCTGTGGCTGTGGTTCTTGACAAATTCATCAAATAGGCCCTCAATTTAATGGGTGGTTGCTTTCTTCAGCTTGTTGGTTTGGAGCTGTGATTCTTTACAGATTCATTAAATAGGCCCTCAAATTTAATGGCTTTTATTGGGTTGGTTTCTTGAGATGGGTTGAGTGATATTGGCCATCATATATTTGGCTCCCTTGTGGCATTTGGTATTCTTGATTGAAGCTCTGTTGCAAAGGTATAAGTTTGCCCAGTCCATTTCAAGTTTTCAACAGTTTTGAACAAGAGAAGGGAAAAGGGTTCTGTTGATCCACTGCTAAGTGAGAGGTTTCTTTATTTTTTTTTATTTTTTATTTTTGATTCTTTCAAGTTGAATTTTTTTTTTTTTTTTGCCTCGTTGATTAGTGTTCACATTCTTGGTATGTATGGTTTTATGTGTTCATTTCATGTATATACCAAAATGCTGTACTTATGAAATCCAATGATTGAGTTTAGTTTTCTGTTTATAGCTTCTTGCCTCTTTATTGGGTGAGCTATGGACTAGGAATTCTGGAGGTTTCGGGATTTGTAGCCGAGTTCAAAAGGTTTTTAAGTCTTTAAGTTTCTTTTTAATTGATGCAATTTATATGGTTGTAATCTAGTCCTTGCTGGTTCTTGTTCTGTCAACCGAGGTTATGATATTTATGTGGGTGGAACATCATTGTGAACTCTAGGAAGAAAGTAAAGCTCATGGCCTTCTTAGTTAAGTTCGAAATACTTCATGAAATTTGTTTTCAGTTTTACACAAATGGTCATCGTCTATGAGAGAATTGATGCAATATCATTCTGAGTTCTGCTTAGGCCATTACATTGGATTAACTGCTGCTGTGGCTTTGATTTGTTTTTTCTGGATTGCTTTATGTTTATTTAGGATTGTACCATCGCTAGCTTCTGAAATGCCAAGTTCTCAACTTCCTCAGAAACAAAGTCTGTAAGTTTTTATCTTAATCATGTTTGGGCGTCTTTCTTCTGTCGTAAAATGATATTAATTGAATGGAGGTAGTGGATTTTGATTTGCAAAAATTTGTAAAACTGCACATTTTGATTGTTAAATCTTTCATTCTAGCAGCATCTGTCTTGCTAGCCAATAATTTTGGGAAGACTGCTTCAAATTATTTTTCTATAGACATGGTGTTATAGGTTCCTTAGTGTGTGAGATATGTATCCGTTTTTGTTCTTTTTGTAAATTCTTGACTTCCTTCTGAATAAGACTAATGCATGCCTGCCAGGCTGCCAATGGTTTAATAGAAGAGTTTGTAGTTTTGATCTATTAGCTCGTTGCAAACCTCAATAGCCAGAAGATGACTCAAAATTCAGACAAGCACCTTAGTGATCGACAATCAGTTTGCCCATTCGATAAATGTTACTATGAAAATTCATCACTCTTGACTTCTGCATCCAAGATTTTCTTCTCAGTTTACTGCATTTCGAATTTTTTTAATTGGCTTTATCTATTTCCAGCTATACCTTTGTTATTAAAATGCGAGATGCTTCTGACTAAGCTGAACCCTTAAACACAAACAAGAGCTTGAGGAGTACTGAAATTTTCCAAGTTCTGGTGCCTGGAACTGGTTGTTTCTTTGTTACCTGTACCATGTGAATTGGTTGCTTCAGAATATGGGACTTGTTTCTTGGCTTTTCTTTCAACAGTCAACAGTGCAGCATATTCCCAGGTAGATACCATATATCATGACAGACTGCAGCTTCATATAATAATCTTTATTATCCTTCACGAAAATGTATTGGATGTCATTTTCTTCTTGCGTCATTATTGTTTTAGAACTAGGTGCTTCTCTTATACACCATCACTATTCACTAGCATATATCTGAGACAAAATACTTGGAGTTGGATGTCATTTTCTTCTTGCGTCATTATTGTTTTAGAACTAGGTGCTTCTCTTATACACCATCACTATTCACTAGCATATATCTGAGACAAAATACTTGGAGTTGGATGCCGATACATGGGAAGTTAAGAAAATTCTCCCCCAAGCTAAGTAGCTCTTGTCCCTGGCTGGAACTGTTCAAACAAATAAAGACTTTGCCTACTGGCTGAGTTAGCCTTCCCTGCTCCCCCCCCCCCCTTTTTTTTCATTTAACACCTAATTACTAAAGAAGCTAACAAAAACTGATCAGCAATGGATTAAAGGATTTTCAAATTTCTTTTATCTATTTCCATTTTCTTGTAACTGGTGAGTGACAGACTGCAAGATACATGTAGCATTTGGCATCCTTCTATCCTATCTTATATTCGTGGCATCAAAATTTGCTTTAAATAAAAGCAAGCGTTTGAAAATGCTGTTCAGAATTTGTCTGAACATGGAAAATATATTCCAATCCCAGTTAGTCAAGGTTGAAAGGCATAAAATACAGCATAGTTCATGAAAGAATTCAAAATTGCGGAGGTTCATGGATTATTTTATCTCCACAAACTCTCGAGTCTCAAGAGCCAATTGATTTACGGCAAACTCTGCGTATTAAAACTCGAGATATGGATATAATGGTAAGTTAAAGATGTTAACAATAGAGAATTGAAGAGGTTGATGTTGACAAGACTCAAAATTGAGGTCCTTCTGTGTACTACTTGTACTCACATCTCTGATTCAGGCAAAGCCAAAATGCCACAGACACAGAGCACCTGCCATTTAATGTTGGCAACTGCAAGTTATGAAACCAAAACATCAGCAGCCCAGCAAATCACACTCAGGTTGATGAGCATCCCTAAAGCACACATGACCCTGTTCAATTAACCAACTAAAGAAAGTTTCCAAACAAACAAAATGGGTCGCACAAGAATCTGCTTTGCTTTGGGTCACAACGCGCAAAGCAAATGGGCCCTCGAGGTAATGGGAAAAAGAAATGGATAAACTCAGGAGCAAAGCAAAAGGCATGGAGGCTTGGGAGGAGATTTATATACTCATGAGCATTATTCATGCGTGAAAGAGAAAAGGGTATGGGCCAACTACGTGAATGCCGTATGCTATGTGTCAGATGCTAAGCAATGCACGTGAATACCATAACTCAATCACCTGATATTTGACTAAATCTAGGGGGATGACTGCTGCCTGCATGGGCTATTTTATTTTTTCTGCTTTTTGGGTTTTGCAGTTTCTGCATTCGCAAATCTGAAATCTTGAAGAACTCCTTTGCTGTCACCTGCTATCAAAACTCAAATCTCCATCCATTTCTTTATATATTTATTAATCTTATCTTCTCCCACTACCCATTCTAAAATATTTTCAATCAAATCCTACCGACATAAATGGAACAGAGCAGATCCAATTAAAATATGGACACATGCTATTTATAGAAATGATGATTGATGAGTGATGAATTATTTATTATTAACTTGTCTTTCGAAAAGTGAAAAACATACATCGAATATTATTATTTTGTTATTTAATATTTTTTACTTTATCACCGTTACTTTTTTTTTAACCTAATGTTGAAATTTTTATTATTTCACACAAAATCAAAAACCATTAAAGCTAATAGAATATTTAACAAAATTATAATAAAAAATTTATTTTACCCCAAACTATTTAAGTATAATTTAATTCTCTAAATTAAAAAATTACTAAATTAATTGTATATAAAGAAATAATGTTTTTATCAATTTATTATTTTATATCTAAAATAATTAATTAATAAAATTATAAATATAATACGTTATAAAACTCTTAAAATATTGAATATATTGAAACTCTTAAAATAATTCTATGATATATGTAAGGAAATATTAATTATTAAATAATAAAATAATAATATCCCTAGGTACATACTTGATAATTTTGTCAATTATAATAACACGGCACTATAACGATGATAATAATAATAATAACAACAAACAACTAAGAGTAATGCCAATTTACATTTATATCTTAGGTCTCAAATAATTTATAGTAATTTATTTATAATTCACATATCAAAGTTAGAAAGTCTCAAATGACGTGTGATAATTTATTTATAATTGACCCATCAAATTAGTAAATAGGAGTACATAAAGTGAATGAATCTTTTTATATTTGATGGAATCCCAACGTAAGATCAGCATCGGTGTCTACAGTAATGACCCACGCTTCATGATTTTGTATTAAACTATAATAAAAAATATTAATTTGTTAATGCAATGGGGATACCTTTTGTTGTGAAGTGGGTAACTGGCCGACTGTTTAGCAGTGCTAGTGCTAGTGCTGGTCGGGTTTTGAAGGGGGCTCAAAGGCAGAGAAGACATAGAAGGCGGTGCTAAACTTTTCCATAAAACCAGACATGGGTGTTGGGTTTGGTTTGTAGCTCCGAATGGGCATGTGCTTGTTGTTAGGCACTTTCATTTCTTTGCTCTTATTAGATTGACTAAACTCAGACAAGACTTGGGTTATTTGTTAACTGACTTCTCTTCGCCTCTTCAGCTCAAGAACAACGACAACAACAGCGAGGTTTTAAGCTTTTCCCTTTTCTTTCTTTCAGCTTATCAACTGAACTGTATGTGGCTTATGGGGTGGTGTTACTTTTGGTTTTTGTCAAGCTTTGTTAATTGTGTTGCTTCAGCTGAAAACTTTGTTCAATTGTGGGGTGTTGTTTTGATCAAACTAAGTTTAGCTTTATAAGCTTCATAGCTTTGTGGAGATTTGGTTCAACTTTGGGTTAGAGCAAGTCAAAGTTAGTTTATTGTGTTGCTTACGGAACCGTTACCTGTTAATATTTCTTAGCATGATTTCAAACATGAATACAGAGCCAGGTTCTTTGTTACTGAGTTTTCTTTCCTGGAATGCTTGATGGAGCATTTTTTTATTTAAATGACATTTTTGGCATCTTTAGTGCTTATTCTGCACAAGTTCCTGAAGTCTTGACAATGCTGTTGTTAATTACTACTAGTGCTAACTAGTATGATGACAGTGGCGGTTACAATACCTCAATAATAAGTAATTGCTAATTGCTGTATCAATATATCAATACCATCTGTCCCTTTATCTTGTGCATTTCATGATACCTCAGATTTTTTCATTTAATTCTTTTCTTATTTTTACCAGTTTAATATGTCTTCGTCAAGACCAGCCCAATCATCCAGCAATACAGGGAAATCAAGACACAGTGCTAGAGTCATTGCCCAGACTACTATAGATGCAAAGCTTCATGCAGATTTTGAGACTTCGGGTACTTCCTTCGACTATTCAAATTCAGTGCGAGTTAGCAGCACAGCTGGTGGAGATCAACAGCCTAGATCTGATAGAGTAACCACTGCTTATCTTCATCATATACAGAAAGGAAAGCTGATCCAGCCATTTGGATGCTTGCTAGCCTTAGATGAGAAAACGTTCAAGGTCATTGCATACAGTGAGAATGCACCTGAATTGTTGACAATGGTTAGTCATGCAGTCCCAAGCGTTGGGGATCATCCAGTTCTTGGCATTGGAAGTGACATAAAGACCATCTTTACTGCCCCCAGTGCCTCTGCATTGCAAAAGGCGCTAGGATTTGGGGAAGTATCTCTTTTGAATCCCATTTTGGTCCACTGCAAAACTTCTGGGAAGCCCTTTTATGCAATCGTGCATCGTGTAACAGGCAGCTTGATCATTGATTTCGAACCTGTGAAGCCATATGAAGTCCCCATGACTGCTGCCGGGGCTCTGCAATCATACAAGCTCGCAGCCAAAGCAATAAGCCGGTTGCAGTCTTTGCCTAGTGGGAGCATGGAGAGGCTTTGTGATACTATGATTCAGGAGGTGTTTGAACTCACAGGTTATGATAGGGTGATGGGCTATAAATTTCATGAGGATGATCATGGAGAAGTGGTATCTGAGATTACAAAGCCTGGCCTGGAACCTTATTTAGGTTTGCATTATCCGGCCACTGATATTCCTCAGGCTGCACGTTTCCTATTTATGAAGAATAAAGTCCGTATGATTGTTGATTGTCGTGCAAGACATGTCAAAGTACTTCAAGATGAAAAACTTCCCTTTGATCTGACCTTGTGTGGTTCAACCTTAAGGGCCCCACACAGTTGCCATTTACAGTACATGGAGAACATGGATTCCATTGCTTCTCTAGTAATGGCAGTTGTAGTGAATGACGAGGAAGAAGAGGGTGACAATACACAACCACAGAAGAGAAAGAGACTTTGGGGTTTAGTTGTTTGTCATAATACAACTCCAAGGTTTGTTCCATTTCCTCTTAGGTATGCATGTGAGTTCTTGGCTCAAGTATTTGCCATACATGTTAATAAGGAGTTGGAATTAGAATATCAGATCCTTGAGAAGAACATATTGCGTACTCAGACACTCTTATGCGATATGCTTATGAGGGATGCACCCTTGGGTATTGTAACACAGAGCCCAAATATTATGGATCTCGTTAAATGTGATGGGGCTGCTTTATTGTACAAGAACAAAATATGGAGATTGGGAGTGACTCCAAATGACTTCCAGCTACATGATATAGTGTCATGGCTTTCTGAGTACCATATGGATTCTACAGGTTTAAGTGCGGACAGCTTATATGATGCGGGTTACCCGGGGGCCCTGGCTCTTGGTGATGTAGTTTGTGGAATGGCAGCTGTGAGGATTTCTCCCAAGGACATGATTTTCTGGTTCCGATCCCAGACAGCTTCAGAGGTTCGATGGGGTGGTGCAAAGCATGAACCTGATGAGAAAGATGACGGTAGGAAGATGCATCCAAGATCATCATTCAAGGCTTTCCTTGAAGTTGTCAAGACAAGAAGCTTACCTTGGAAGGACTATGAAATGGATGCAATCCATTCTTTGCAGCTTATATTGAGGAATGCATTCAAGGATGTTGGAACTTTGGATTTGGACACTAAATCAATCCACTCAAAACTCTGTGATCTGAAAATAGAAGGAATGAAGGAACTGGAAGCAGTGACTAGTGAAATGGTCCGCCTCATCGAAACAGCTACAGTACCAATTTTGGCTGTTGATGTAGATGGTCTGGTCAATGGGTGGAATACAAAAATCACTGAGTTAACCGGCCTTTCTGTTGATAAAGCAATTGGAAAGCATTTCCTCACACTCGTGGAAGATTCTTCAATTGATACCGTCAAAAGGATGTTGTACTTGGCATTGCAAGGTATGTTCTAATGCTGGTTTTCTTTTACCATCCATCTTCCATTTATTTATATTTCTCATCATATGCATGCGCAGAATCATTGTATTTGCCTGGGGACGTCTATTATCTTATTTATTATGGCATGCATTTTCTTCAAAATGATAAAGAAGACTGAGAAAACATAAGATGTCTCACTGGTCTATTTCACCAATACAGTGTGCTTAAAATGTAGGAAACATAGAAACTTCCACTTTCTGATGCCTGCACTTCCAGTGTGGGCAGATGGGTTTTGTATTTGGTTTTGCTTGAAACAAAAAGATTAATCTTTTCAGAAATTCTTTTCCAATTTATTTTTGTTCTTATGGAAAAAAAAAAATTGTTAACATGCTGCATTTTCCCCCTTTTTATCAGGACAAGAGGAGCAGAATATCCAATTTGAGATCAAAACACATGGATCTAAGATTAATGATGGCCCCTTAACTTTAATTGTGAATGCCTGTGCGAGCAGGGACCTTCATGAAAATGTTGTTGGAGTATGTTTTGTGGCCCAAGATATCACTCCTCAGAAGACAGTCATGGACAAATTCACCAGGATTGAAGGTGATTACAAAGCGATTGTACAAAACCCAAACCCATTGATCCCTCCCATATTTGGTTCAGATGAATTTGGGTGGTGCTGTGAGTGGAATCCGGCAATGGTAAAGTTGACTGGGTGGAAGCGAGAGGAAGTTATAGACAAATTACTTTTGGCGGAGGTTTTCGGGACCAACATGGCATGCTGTCGTCTGAAGAATCAAGAGGCTTTTGTAAATCTTGGCATTGTACTAAACAAAGCCATGAGTGGTCAGGATCCTGAGAAGGTTCCTTTTGGTTTCTTTGCTCGTAATGGGAAGTATGCGGAATGCTTGTTATGTGTCAATAAGAAATTGGACAGGGAGGGAGCCGTCACTGGTGTGTTCTGTTTCTTGCAGCTTGCCAGTCATGAGCTGCAACAAGCACTTCATGTCCAGCGATTATCAGAGCAAACTGCGCTGAAGAGATTGAAAGCTTTAGCTTATACTAAAAGGCAGATCCGAAATCCACTATCTGGGATCATATTTTCTCGGAAAATGATGGAAGGCACTGAGCTAGGAGAAGAACAGAAACGGCTTTTGCATACCAGTGCACAGTGCCAGCGTCAGCTTCATAAGATTCTTGATGACTCAGATCTTGATAGTATTATTGATGGGTATGATTAACTACTTTCCTAATGAGTGATATTCATATTCTTTCAAATTATGCAAGTCTATCGTGCGCCTGTCAAAAATTTGTCTTGTAGCATAGAAACTCCTCACACTGCATCCTGCCTGCTACATTTAGAGAGACAATGAGCTTTAGTGTTTTGTTTATTATAGTGTTTAAACCTTTTAGGAGCTACAAATTAAAATTTTTTTCTTCTTTTCTGGGTAGGACAATCACTTTGACATAAAAGCTTAGAGCCTCTGCTTGCATCTAAGCACCAGCAGTTAAAGTCTCCTCAAGTAGTTATGATAAACGGTATTTTAGGATTTGTAACTTGGTTATATGATGTTGAATTATATTTCAATTAGGTCTTATCTCTACTGAATCCACATTCATAATGCGATGAGAGGTCGCACTGCTTGTATAGGAGTTTGGAAAATTGAATTAAGAAATAGTACTTGTAGATCATACATTTTTACCGATGCCATCTTGATCAATTTTCTTAGTATGGATGCCATCTGGATCAATTCTCCTCGTGTGATTGCTCTCAATGATTTTGTTATTTGACAAGCTTCTTCGGAATCTATTGTCTGTTGTCGCTATTGATGAAAATTTGGAGTATTAGAAACTGTTTATTATGGAAGGGGGAGAGGATCAGAGACAATTGTTTCTTTTGTTGATGCCTCTCAGGCTCTAACCATGATCTCTTGTAACCAAATACTTCTCTTTTTCCTCGAATCTTAACAGCTACTTGGATCTAGAAATGGTTGAGTTTACCCTGAATGAAGTATTGGTTGCCTCTATCAGTCAAGTGATGATGAAGAGCAATGCAAAGGGCATCCGAATAGTCAATGAAACGACTGAACAGATCATGAGCGAAACCTTATATGGTGATAGTATTAGGCTTCAACAGGTCTTAGCTGATTTCTTGTCGATATCAATTAATTTCGTGCCAAATGGAGGCCAGCTTATGGTTTCATCTAGTTTGACCAAAGATCGATTGGGGCGGTCTGTTCATCTTGCATATCTGGAGCTCAGGTAATACTTCAGTCCTGTCAAATGCCTAGAAATAGCTCATGCTACTTCAATAAAGAAATTGAAGGAGGCCATAACTTTTGGCATTTATATTTTGTTTCAGGATAACACATGCCGGTGGTGGGATACCTGAACCGTTGCTGGATCAAATGTTTGGAAGTGAGGGAGATACATCTGAGGAAGGCATTAGCTTGCTAATTAGCCGAAAACTGGTAAAACTTATGAACGGAGATGTACAATATCTAAGGGAAGCAGGAAAGTCAACTTTCATCGTATCTGTTGAACTTGCTGCAGCCCATTAGGCAAAGGTCTAATCTTTTTTTACGAAGAAATAGTTTCTGGAATGTGTTGTGTTTCTTCTGTACATAAGAGGGTTTTGAAGTTCAATGCTGAATATGCCTCACAGTGTGCTTGTAAGTTGTCTAATTTCCTCTTTTGACATTTTGTTTTGTTTTATCTTGTAAAAAAATGCTGTATCATTTCTCTTTTGATTTGATAAATTGCATCCTTACTGGAACCCGAGTCTTCTTTTTTATTCAATGAGTTAATTCTCTCGGCCATTTTGATATTTGGTTATTTCAATTGGGTATCTTGTGCTTTTTCTGCTTTTCATGATTTTTAATTTCACTTGTCCCTCTCAATCATTTCACTTATAAATAATCTGATACTGTTGTTTCTTCTTTTGCCTTCTACTATTTCCCCAGACAATGCCACAGTGTAGTTTTAACTTTATGATAATCATCATCATTATGAATATGATTGTGCTGGTATTTGTACAGTATGCATATTTTGCTTGGTATTATTTTTTCTATGCTATGATAGAGAAATCGTCTCGTTTTCGATTGCTTTTTTTTAAAAAAAAAATTTAGTCATCTTAGTATTTGAGTTCCAACTGAAGTGGTAATTTATGTACAACTATCTATTAGGTCAGTTATTAATATTTAAAAAGAAATAACAGTTACAGATAGGCGACCACATCAATTGAAATTCAAAACTTAAATATTAGGATTAGCAGTATATCTTTTCTCTTATTTGGTCACGTATTAGTGCTCATGTGGGGTTTTAAGTATAGAAAACATCAGTAAAAAGTTCACTTGACAGTGCACAAGATTCCTTTCATGCACCCACGAGTCAACATAAGGGGACACCTGAAAAGATATGTGACATTTTTAGTTCTTTTAAATATGAAAACTGACATGTCATGAATGAATAGAAGGTAAAAATTCGCTAGAAAATTAGTAGGCCCATGCATGCTTGTTTGCTGGCAAAGGAATCCATTAGGTGGTAAGGTTAAACATTTAATCAACATTCATTAATTCGCAACTGGTCTCGAACAAACACAATAAGTTATTGTTACTTTTGAGGTTAGCTTTCAAGATGATAGGACCACTTAAGAAGTCATTTAACCCAACTAATTGTGGTTATTGTTGTGTATTCTATAGTCTCTTGTTTAATCGATCTTTTAAGATCTTGTGCACTTTTGAAGATTCAATAGTGTAAATATGTGCAATGTATGTGTAAGACCTATTTTTTCTTGTTATTCTTCAATATGGAAAAGAGATCTTCTTGTAGAATTTTTTCTGTGTCCTTGGGTGATGGGTTCCCAACGTTTCGGTGTTAAAGTTATCGAAGTTAAAACGGAATGAACACATGCACAAGACTTCAGCTCTGATGCTATGTTTAAATAACCCACTCAACCCAAAAGCTTGGGTGTTAGGGCTAGACCGTTTTTAAGTTGTGTAACAAGAATCATTTTAGGCAGTAAATTTGAAGAACCATGCCCTAAGAAAATTTAACACTTGCTTCTTTTTATTCTTAAAGAACAGAAACTGAAATACAAAGATACAAAGCTTTTCTGCCAAATCGACTCCAATTATCAAACACAAACCCAATTAATTATCACAAGACTCTCATTACCTTAAATGAATTGAAAATACAACTCAAACTTAAAACTTAATTAATCAATCAATGAACCAAGCCACTAGGGTCTAGTTTATTTCTTGGGAGCAAGCCTGGACTTAATCTTCTCAACCTCCTTAGTACCAACCTGGAAAGTCTTAGTCAATACATTATCCGCCACCGGCGGCGTAGATGCAAACAATGTAAGAGCAATGTTCTGAGTCCCCTGCAGCTGGCTATTAAAGCCAGCAATAACAGAAGCAGGGACATTTCCATTGTTCTTCTGGAAATGCACCAACCCTCTTGGAAACACGAAGTTTTCACCCTTTTTGATGCATTTTGATACCAAAACGTTGGCAGTAGTGAAGAAGCCTACGTCGAGTTGACCCTCGAGGACAAAGACGATCTCGGTGGCACGGGGGTGCGTGTGCGGCGGGTTTATGCCGCCGGGGGCATAGTCAATGCGTGCAAGTGAGACACCAAGAGTATTTAGGCCTGGGATTGTTTGGACATTGGCTGCTGTTACTGTTGAACCAAACGTGTTGTTTGTGGCTGCTGGCTTTGCTAATTTGTCTGAGAAAAAGTCCATCTCTGAAAAGTTTGCTTTGCAGGGGAACCCATTGACTTTAATAGCTGTTATTGATCATAATAAATCCATGATTGAATCAGTTCTTGGAACATGAAAAGAAGTTCATCATTACAGAAAAAAAGCTAACATTATAGAAACAAACTAATGATAATAAATAGCTACCCACCAAGACCTTCAGGCTTGGTTAAATGTAGGCATAAATCCCTTTGCCTTCAAAAAATGGTCACGCAGAATTACAAATGACCTAACTAAACTTTATTTGAACATAATTGTCTAGTAAAACATCTGTGTGACCGTGTATGAAATCAAATGTGTCTAAATATAGGTGAGCAAACATTAGAATAATGTTGGATGACTTTTCTTTATAATAAAATCATTAGCTATCGAGTATAAACTTTGGCAGTTAGAATTAGTGAAAAAAAAAAGAAAAAAAAAAGAAAAGAAGTTCATCATTACAAGGCTCAAATCAGAAACAGAAAGAACCCAACAACATAGTAATAGCCACCAGCAATTGGCAATTTGGCACAGGCAGAATGGGGTTTGTAAAGAATTAATGTCAAATAAAAATAATTAGCTATCAAATAAAAATGAACAAGTGGCAAACTATAACTAGCAGATTATTAGGAAATTACTGAAACAACCTTGAACCCAAAAATTAACAATAGGAGCTGCTGAACTTTAGAGCCAAATGATTAGTAGTGAAAAGGAAGAAACTGAATGGAAGAAGAATAAGTAGGTCAACTGCTGAATCATTATTATTATGAGGATGCAGAAAAAAAAAAAAAAAGGGTTAATGGGTAGATGAAAGAGTACTTGTGGCATTAATTTAAAATAGCTTGGTCTGGTGAATGAAATAATGATGAACGTATAATTAAACATTAAAAAGAAAAAAGAAAGAAAAAGAAATGCAAAGAAGTAAGAGAGATAGAGGAATACGGGAAGTGAGGTCTGCCACACAAACATCTTGAAGCATGTCGGGATCAGCAGCAGCAGTGTTCAAGATCACAGCAACAGTGACAACAAAAAGTGTCAAAGCAGCAGCAGCCATGGTTACAAAAGTAAGTTCAATTATGATCTTGCTATTGCTGCTGGCGAAGATAAAGAAAGAAGAAAAGATAGAGAAAGGGAAAGAGAAACAGAGAGAGAAAAGCTGGTGTTGATTTGTTTGACAAAAATGTGGGGGAGTGGAGAAAATTTATATAAAGAGGGTGACAGAGGGGTGATGGCACAAAAAAACAGGATAAATGTAATGTAATGTAGCAATGACTTTTTACTATTATTTATTCTTTCCTTTCTTCAGTTTACACCAAAAGAAACGTCATCTAATACTAACAGAAACAGCAAGGCCCATGACGTTTCTTGCATTCGTTTTTTTGGGCCATTTTGAACGCAAGATACTGACCACCCACTTGCCCTCATTTACAATTATTATTATTATTATTATTATTCTATATGTAATTGAATTTATTATTATTATTCCCTCTTTATAATTTGATGTGCATGTGTCATGCCTACAAAATGCTAGTTTTGGACTTTTTTGTGTTGCTTCTTGTCGTTTCGGGCAGCCGACACCACATGGGTCTAAATGGGTTTTTCTGTTTATTTTTAGATTAGTTTTAATATAGCACTTATCTGGATGCTTCTACTCAATTGTACTCTAAAGAGAATGCCTTCATGTAAGAGTGAAGAAAAAAAAATTAAGGTAAGATTGTTAAGAAAATGAGTGTCTTGGAGTTAGTTTTTTAATGTGAGGACTGAGGACTAACTGAATATTTATTCGAGCTCGAATTTTAAATCACATGAGAATAAACTATAAATCTAATTATTTGAGAATAACAAATACAACAACTGAAATTTCTATCCAAACTAGACATTTGGTTTAGGATTCCTGGAAAGAAATTAAACTAAACTGAAATCTTGAGTTTGGTTCAATTTGATTTATGTTTGGATGGGTATTATCTATCTATAATTAGATATTTGTCATTTCCAGCAGCAATAGCCTATGGAAAAAAAATGTTGATATTCTTTATTAACTTAAAACTATATGGTTAATTTTTATTCTCAAAGTCTAAAAGAGAAAGAATGTGGAATTGGAATTGATGATGAAATTAGTTTATTTATATATGTGGATAGAATAAAATATATATACATGGAATGTTAGGATACTAGTTGTTAGGCATCTTGGTACATAAAATTAGCTAAAAAGGACAATAATTGAATCATTTAATATAATGCATCCCATTCATGACTTCATCAATATATATATATATATAAACAAATAAAATTAAAAGTTGAGTTTAATAATTTCATCATTTTGTTTTTGTCTTTGTTTTAACTTCAAAGGAATCAAATGACGACACAAAACACACGGAGATGCAGTGTCTTGCATGTAACCATTTGGTGGGTTGTAGAATTTTTTTTTTTTTTAAACGTCAAGATTCTTCTTTCATTTTTTTTTCAAAAATTAAAAAAAAAAAGATAATTGCTTAGATAATAATCCTTTGTTTTGTATGCACATTTTCATGACTTTTCTTGGAGACTCTTCTGCTTGAGTTTTCTCTGTTCTTTTTTCTTTCCCTTCAAATTTGTCTTCTTTTTAATCTTTTATTTGCACAGCGGACTTTTCTTTCCATCAGCTCTTATGTATGTTGCTTTCCAAAATGGAGGCATCTGCTATCTCAAGTTGAGGGATTATTAGTTACAAATATGATTTAAGAAATTATTATCAATAAGAATATGCTTGGGTTTGTGCCAGATGAACAAATAAAAATACATAAATACAAAATTTTTTTTTGGGAGTTTAAAAATAGAGTAATGATATAATTATAAATTTTTATATAATTTTTTTTATACAAACTGATGTGACATTAATTCATTAGTTAAATAAAAATATAAAATAATAAAAATAAATTATGTAGGTCAAGAGATATTTAATTCAATCAATGAATTAATACTATATCAATTTGTCCAAGAAAAATTTATTTAAAAATTTATAAATATATTATTACTCTTAAAAATATATTGGTGTTTTGGAACATTCATAGAAAATGGTTTAAGAGAAAATTCTTTTGTTCAAACATAAGTCTCCATACTAGTTAGTATAGCGACAGGCTAGCTGTAGGCAAAGACTTTGATCCGAGTGGGTAACCAATTAAGTGTTGTAGAATTATAATATATTATTGTTATTTGTCTTTGTCTATTCGGTCCGCCTAAGTCACAGGTCAACGTGTACAATTGCATTCAACCCCTTATACTCTATGTTATTTATATTTTATTCATAAGTATTATAAAACTTTCTGAATTATAAAATTTCGTTTAATCCCATACACTCAATTTTATTTTTATTGAAATCATAAAGTACGAATTCGTCCCCCTATAATTTTAAATTTAAAAAATAACCTCCATTTAATTAATAACTATTATTTTATTATAATCATAAATATAATTATATACTTTAAATAGATTATTATTTTTATTATTAATAACAAGAATAAAAAATATTATAATTAATTAATCTATTAACAATAATTAATAATAATTTTTCATTAAATTTTTAATAATAATAATTAACGATAATTATTATTAATAATTAATTTTTGAATAATAATAACAATAACAATAATTAAAACATAAAATAATAATTGTGATAAAAATTAATTAATAATTTTATAGCAATGTTACAATTTAACTCATTATGATTTTCATTCTAAGGCAAAATAAACAAATAAATGGTAATACAACTCATTCTAATTACGATTTCTATAGTTCAAGTAAATAAATTATTCTGATTCTAATTCCTTATTTTAATTCTAGCTATTTTGATTGTATTCATTACGTTTCCAACTAAATTTGATTCCTACTTAGTGAATGCACTATAAAATTCATAATACTTATGAATAAATTGTAAATAATATAGAGTGATCTAATTGAATAATTTATTTGTTTGAACTACAGGAATCATAATTAAAATGAGTTTTATTACCATTTATTTATTTGCTTTGTCTTAGAATCAAAATTCAAATGAGTTAAATTATAACCAATTGCTATAAAATCATTCATTAATTTTTATCATAATTATTATTTTATATTTAATTATTATTATTGTTATTATTAGTCAAAAATTAATTATTAATAATAATTATCGTTAATTATGACTATTAACAAAAATTTATTATTAATTATTGTTAATAGATTAATTAATTATAGCACTTTTTATTCTTGTTATTAATAATAACAAGAATAATCTATTTAAAAAATAGAATTATATTTATGATTATAATAGAATAATAGTTATAATTATAATTCAATTGATAATAACACAGAGTATGGGGGGCTAGGTGAATTTTTACATACTGGCCGTAAGTTACATTGAATGTAACTTAGGCGAACCCATTGGTCACGGTCTCTTTCCAAAATTAAAATTTTTGTACTTACTTAATCTTCTTGATACCAGAACTAGAAGGCTCTTTGAGTTGTTTTCAATGGCTCTGCATCACATTCACAATGGTCAAGTCTTAACTCATCTCAATGGCAATAGGTAGAACCCAAATAATATCTTTGATCATTTTCAATATTCATTTGAAATGCTGCATTATGCTCTGCAGGGATTCATATTCTCAATTTAAGATTCCTCAATTCCTCCATTAGAGGATCCTTACTGCCCATCTAGTGGTGCTTATTCCACATCCCTTGAGGAGGTAATGTGTTTTGACAAATTTCTCTATCAATAGCTCTTTCATCCTTCTAAAACCAATTTTTGAACTCATAAAGCACAGTTATTGCTACAATCTAAGAATTCAAAGTTCAAGCTCTTTATCAACACATGATATAACTATCTGTGCAAATGATTGATTTTGCCAAAAAGCAAATGATTCAGACATTGCAACAAAAAGAAATCATCTAAAGTCACTGTCTCTTCAATCCATTGCCTGGACTTCCTTGTAGCATGCATAAAGTTTCTTCAGTAAATTGAGCAAGTCAATATAAAAAAAAAAAAAACACACTTTCCCACAAATAATTTTAATTGTAATCTAGCAACCATTTTTCAAAAGTCGAAACAATTTTAAGGACTGGATGATACTCTTTATCACTAAGATTACTTTGGAAATGCTTTAAGTTTCAAAAGAACCTCCATTTTTGGACAAGCTAAAAAATCCAGATATCCTCTTCCTTCAACGTTTTAGCTTTCGAATTTTTACTCCATGCCCTGGACACATTTTACATCTTTCTTTTAGAAAATTTTTGAACAAACTTGTTTGGAATCGAATTAAGCATATATTAGAAGAAGTAAGTGTGAAAAAAAAAAAGTAATAAATCAAAAGTAAAATTCTTTAAAATCTCACTACTTCAAGGCATGCTTTTCACTTCGACTTCAAAAAGACCAGGAGTGAGTGAAGGCATCTTTGATTTGACTGCATGGACTACTCTCTGGCTGTTTGCTTGAACATGTCGACAGTTTTTTGTAAAGGCTTTTGCTACGTATATGATTATGTAGCAGCTGTTGGATGAAAATCCAACGGTTGCGGAAATAAAATGATCTTATATTTCCACAGCCGTTGCATTTTAATTCAACGGATACTACATAATCATGTATGTTACGTGAAAAAAAAATACATATTAACTAAGTCCTGGGAATTATTAACAACAAAAATTTAGGTGCTTAATAATTCAAGTTAAATAATCAGCAAAAACAGGCATGAAATGGTCAAAATACTTGGCATTCAATTGACATACATTTTTTTTTTAGTGAGAGCAACTTCTGAACCCACCGTGCAAAAAAGAAATAAAAGTAAAACACATGAAAACAGACTAAATACTTAGCATTTAATTTGAAGCGTAGTTAACATTAAGCTAAGCTGGTCATATATGCTATTAAATGCTACAAACAAGGTAACATGCTTTTGATAATGAGATGATCATGAATTGTTGATGCTGACCAAAAAAAGTTTGTGGAAAATTAAATTCCATTCTTTTTGCTCCAAACTGAAATGCTCATGCCTTTTGGTTTTGGTCCTGGGTTGAATCTTTTGTCATTATTGTGATCATTATTCTAATCCTCGAGATAATCATCTGCTTATAAAATTTTGTAAATATCGGTTGATCTCTAGATTAGATCGAATCAATCAAAGTTATTAATTTGAAATGTATTATATGGATTGGAGTTTATCCAAGTAATTAATTAATTATTCAATGAGTTGTAGCTGTCTTGGGTCAAAACGTGAGAATGTCAAAATAGTGGAAAATGGTTTGGTCATTATTGTAGTTGGCGGAAAAGAAAAGGTATGATATGAATTTTTGTGTGTACATGTTTGATACAAATTGATACCATTAATAATTGATTCGTATGCGTGATGAAGAACTATCAACCCATTTATAAACAACTTAAGAATATTATTAAAAAAATTATACAATGTGTTAAATTAATTTTCATTTTTTATTATTTTTATTGTGTTACACGAGTCAACGCAACTAAACACGCTTAATAAACTAACCACATCCTTATTTTGATTTGTCTACACGAGATATAAATGAATTGTACCCGTGTTAACCTAAATTTTAACACACATGATGATGCAAATTGCCACTCCCTCCCAGGTCAAGTGTACCATTGCTGTTGCTGCTAATGAGACCACACTTTGTTGCTTATTGTAACAAAAGGTATGCCTTCAACGGTTGAAAATGAAAAACTTTTCTTTAGAAAAAAGACTCTCTCATCTCCATGGTCACAGCATCCATCATATTTCTTACATTCTAACACAACAGGGTCGCTTCAATTTGACACAAAAGACATAAAAAACCAGATGTTTTATGCTGCAGCAGATATTGCACAAAAAATAACTGGAAACGAAAATCGTTTTAGCATACTCACGAGGCTGACACAAATCACTGGTGCAAAATTTAATATGCAAGTTATCTATACGTCTCATGCCAGCTATAACTGTTTCATTGTTTTCACTTAACATAGATTCAAAATTGCATTGGCTTAGAGGCAAAATTACAACAGTAACTTAATATTGAGATAAAAAAGAAAATTACACAGATTCTTCCTTCTGCTTTTTTGATGCACGCCCAGTGGGATCGTTTTTCATCTTAGCTTCACGACGCTCTCTCTTCACTCCTTTAGCTTTGTTAGGTAACGCCATATCTCCAAGCTGAACCAACCAAAACCACTTATGAGTAATAAAAACAAAGAATTAAATTGGAGGGAGACGGTGGGTAAGGGGGGAAAAAAAAAACAACGGATGGGGCAGAGGGTAAGAGTGAAAAAAATGAAAACTAATAAGGTATGAATATAAAGAGCATGACTATTTTCTTACCTTCTGATCGGGAATATAAATCTTTCCGATCTTCCCTTGTATCGCATCTTGACCAACATTTTTCACCTGTAAGCAAAAACAGGGGCACACAACAGTGGTTTTTCATTTCAAGCTCATACAATGAAAAAGTAGGATAATGTCAAGTGAGTCAACCTTCTTCTTAGACTGATCTTTAGCTGTTTTCATGGCTTCTTTCCTTAGACTCTCATTAGGAAGACGATGTCGACGAACAACAAAATCCATGGAGGGGCCAACTTCCACAAGTTCCATTCTTGGAACTATTGTACCAGACTTTTTCAGCCGCAGAGCACAATGAGTAAAAAACACCCTATTAGAAGATACTGCTGTACATACATAAGCATGGTCCAACCCAGCCAGATTCAAATTCTCAATAACCTGCAAAAATCAGATCTATGCTCCTGTTAATATTCTTTTTGAATTTAAAAGCAAAAAGGCATGATGTCAGGACAAAAGAACCATACCTCCCCACGGAGCAAATCAACCAAGACTTCTTTCAAATGCTTTAGCTCTTCCACACTCTCAAATCCTTCCCCAACAAAACAGATGAAAGGTTTTGAACCCACTCGTGGAGCTAGTTTCTTATCGTATATGAATGAATTCAGGGGCTTAAAGTTTTCAACCCCAACCTCTACGAGATCATAGATATGGTGATCATATGTTCGCCCTATAACCAGGTTGTCAGGCCGCTTCTTTGAGGTTGAACCATACTGCAATTAACAAGCCATAATATATATCTTAATTACCAAGGGAAATTCACGGAGGTTGAATAATCAGGAAAAAGAAAAAGATAAATGGCCTAAATAATCTGCTTTGTAAAATGACATTCCAGATTATACCTCAATCTCTGACTTTGCTTTCATTTAACAATTCTAACAGTGAAGTTACTTTTTGAAAGACAACCGAGCAGGCATAAGGTCAGAAAGCATATCCATATCATATCATCTGTGAAAATATTCAAGTGCAAGGCAGTTTAACTAGTATTTAAACTCTATCTGAAAGGGGGCTTAACGATATCTAGATCAACAAAGGGGCTAAAATTAGAACAAGCAAAACTGATCCACACAAATCCCAAATGCAAAATATTAACTAACGCCCCAACAACATTAAACATCCAACTCAAAATGATAATAGAATAAGTTGGGATGCTCAACGATGTGTCCTCAGTTAAATCTAGTTTTTCACTATAGTCTTTTGTCTATCAAAACAGGGCACACTCACAAATTATAATTAAAATGTCCAATTGTAGACCAAATTTGTTCAATGTTGAAGCTTCATCAATAACTAACCTTAACCTGCCTGTGGAGCAAACTACTAGAGCAGTACCGAGTCTAAAATGCCAACTACCCTACCAGCATCCAATCTCATATAATGGAAACAAAAAGAGCCACATCAACATGAAGACTAGAAGTAAAAATATAAATTAAAACATATTTTCCTAAACAGGTTTACAAACATTACCAGTCTGCATGGTAAAAACTTTATCACAGAAGGGGCATAAGTTAAATTGCCACAAAAGACATAAGCCACAGAATATCTATTTGAATGCCAAGGGAAGATTCAAGCAGCAAAGAGAAAGGGGAAATCAAACTAATCTGCATGGAAAAATAACATTTAAACTGATTGTCTCTCAATATCCAACTTTGCTCTCATTTAACAATTCAACCAAAAAGTTACTTTGACATTTTCACTATATATCGCATGTGAAAATATTCAGTTCAACATAGCTTCACAAAATAAAAATTGCGCCCCGAAAGGGGCATAAGTTAGACCATGCAAATGACAAATGAAAAGCATTTGATTTTTAGAAATCACGAACACAAAATTTAAGGGCCCCACAATGTCAAACATCCAACTCAAAATGATAACGAACACAAGATCCTGAACACCGCTTCCTAGATTAAACTTTATCCCAGCATCCAGTCTCATGCACTTTAAACAACATAAGTAATACCTTCCAACAATTATATTCAACAACATAAGTAACAAATATTTACTTACAATAAAAATGCTGCAATCCGTTTTTAGTGAAAAGAACTCCAAAGAAGTTTCACCACCGCTTTCAAAAGGTCTAATGTTTTCATTCTTTCGGGTATATCTTATTGCACTTCCTTTCTTCAGAAGATAAAGTTCTGTTAATACATCATTCAACGTGTTGCTCGTCTTTGTTCCTTGAAGAATAAGCGTCTTCTTCCCTGTCTCAACCTGCAAAACCACCATATTGAAAACTTAATTAAAAAACAACCCTTATGTTAGTTTGTAAAATTAAATACAACTCATGTAACGAAATCATTTTTTTTTTTTGCTTACAAGTTTTGGAGCACGTTTTTCAAGCGCACGCTTGACTCTGGGATTCTTGGGAGTTTTCACTTTCAACATAATTCTTAACCTGCAACCAGGGGAAAAAAAGAAAAGAAGAACCATAATAATAAGTTTACAAATTACAAAAACTGAGAATAGCTAATCAATCAATTGATACAATAAAAACTGAGAATTACAAGGGGGATTATTAAGCAATCGCTGGTACACTTATATTTCAAACTTAGGACTTAAATTTAAGATAATATAAATAGAAAAAAGATCCACTAAATTAATTAAACATGATAAAATTATATCTCAAAACTATTATGAGAAGTAAATATTATATCTCAAAACTATGTCGATTAACTACGCATATTTTTTAAACTACAGAACTTAATCTTTTTATTCATTTTGACTTATAAGGATATAAATTTAAATATTAAAAAAGAAAAACAAACATGTCAGTCAAACATTTATATTCGGACTCATTTAGACTTAAACTAAATCCAAAACGATTCAGATTTCAAATTAAAAAAAAAAATCAGTTTAGTGTATGACGAATGTAATTCAAATAAAATTCAATTATAATCAACAATCACCAATTTAACATGAAAAAAATACAACATCATCATAAAACCCACAAATAAAAGTATCACAATATAAATCAAACATAAAAAATAACTAAATTTACATACACAACCATTAAAATCCACAAATAAAAAACACTACAAATCAGAAACTACATTTATGCATTTATGCTTATACGTATTAATTCACTTAAAATCAGAAATTGATTTGCTGGAAATTCGTGCTCACCTTTTGTTTTAACAGTGACCAACAGTGGAAAGAATGGAAAAGGCAGCCAAGTACGGTGTGTTTCACGCGAACCAAGATGCAGCGGGTTGCCGACGTTTGATGGCGGCTAAGTGCGCTGAGAAAGGCGAGGCAGGGCAGCCGGCGTTCAACCTTCGACGACAACAACGCGTGCCCAGCTCAGGCGAGGCATTCGGCGTTCCATGAGAGCGACTGCGAGCCGGACGGCGTTCAAGGGTTAGGGATTTAGGGTGGTTTTCGATTTCAACCGCTTGTGAATGGTGGAGGTGTGAGGCGTGAACGGTTGGGTGAGTGAGTAATGCTGTTGCTGTCTGCGCTTTTCGACTTAGGGTTACTGGATTTGTTCGTTTGTTTTTTTGCAATTATAGCTTATATATCTTTCAATACAAATTAGATTAAATTAAGGGAGATTAACACTTTCCTTACACTAATTAACATATAATTTTTTTTATTATTTTTATAATAATTAAATTTTTTTAATAATATAAATTTATAATATTATTTTTATTTTTAATTAATTTTTTATTTATATTTATTATAAATTAAATAAATTATATAAATAAAAATTAAAAAAATTAAATTTTAAAATAAAAAATATTTTAATATAAATAAAAAATAATTATAAGATTATAAATTTATATTATCACAAAAATTTTTATTCATTATAAAAATAATAAAAAAATAAAAATGATATACGTTGATTATAGAGAAAAAGTGTCAATCCCTTAAATTAATATAATAATTAAAATTAATCCGGATCCGGATCAGGATCCTCACGGATTATAATTCCTAAACTCGGGATCCGCATTTTTTAAATATTCGCTATTCTCTCCAAAACGGGAAACCCAGATCGCGTTTGTCGTCAACTTTTGATTTTCTTCAATTTTATGTCCACATAAGTGAAGTTGAGGAGTACCCATTTCAGCAAGATGCTAATATTAGCGAAACTCAAGTGGAGCAGCAGCCTGTGGCTACCAAGCAAGCAGCAGCCGCGGCGATTAGTTTCTGGAATTTTGATTTTGTAGTTTAGTTCACTGCTAAGCCATTATTTTTGTTCCTAGTCTTATTATGAAATTCAAGGTTGACCGCTACGAATTTTTTATTACTTGTCCATAATTGTCAATTCTGTATGTATGGCAATGTGGTGGTAGTGAGAAATTTGATCAGTTAACTTGATTAGTAAGCAGATTTTTGAGCATAGAGAGAAACCATTTGGTAGCGAAGATTTAGGGACAGAAAAGAGTGAAGCATAAGCAGAAGCAGAAGCAGTGTCAATGTTAAATGAAACAAAGATGAAGAAGAAGATGATGCAAGCTTATTTTAGTAAAGGAGAGCTGATGGTTTTGATACCGTATGCAATTGCCTTTTATGTTTTCATTATCCGTCGCTCCCTTCAAATCTCTCACGGTATTTGCTTACTCAATTACTTAGACTTTCTGGGGGTTTTATGTTGTTTACAATAACAATCAATTCAACGCAATTCGTATCAGATCATTTCAGCAAACTCTATGGTTTACGCCCTGGTTGGCTCTTTTCTCCTCAAAGTCTCAATGTAATTAAACCCTCTTCTTTATCTTTTGCATTTCAACGATTATTGTTCTTACTTGGATTGATCATTAATTATTATTTATGTATTCCATTTTAGGATGTCTCTGATGCTCAATGGAGAAATTTTCGATTGAATTTACCTATTCTGACTGTGGTGTTCACTCTTTTTGCCGCGCTTGCCAATACGTTTAGAACATTTTTTAAATTGAAAGCAAGAGGGATGTCCATTCTTTGGCTTTTCATTTCTTTCATTTACCTATTCTGTCTACATGGAGCTTGGTATGTATTTTTTATTATAGCTTTCACAATATTGTTTATTTATTTATTGGCTTTCGCTGAACCTGTTCTTTTACTCTCCTTCATGTAGTGTTATATTTATCCTGTCAATTGCTTCCCTTAATTTCCTTCTAGTCAAGGTATCATTCATTAGATTGCAAATTCGTTCGTTTTTCCCTAAAACTTTCTGCTTTTCTTCTCCAGAGTAACTAATTTCCTGTAAGCTTCCTAATGGGTGACCTTACCTTAACACATTTTTTCTTATTCAGAGTTTTGCACGAAGAAACTACTTTCCATTTCTACTTTGGATCTTCAACATATTCTTCCTTATTTTTAATCGTGTTTACGAAGGATATTCGTTCTCGATATTTGGGTGAGTGGAGGATGCTAGTTTATAAGTTGCTTCTTGTTTGGATAGTTGTATTGTCTTGTTTGACATGAGACATTTTGTTTCTTCTTTTAATAAAACTTGTACTTCTGTTCTTCTCTACATAGGCAGCATTGGGCATATTTGGACAACTTTCGGGGCACCTTTAGATGGCACATTTGCTTTAACTTTGGTATTCTCTTGCCTTGATTCATTGGTGTGATTTTTTAATTCTAAAGGCTGATAAGCTTGAAACATCCTTTTCGATTGATTTTTCTTCTTATCACATTGCTGTAAATATCTTTTTTTGTTTTACATATATTACTCTCATGCCTAGTACCTTCAATATGTTAGTCTTCCCATTTCTGGGAAAATTCTGTATGCCATTGAGTTCCCATAGAGTTCATTTCCTATTTTCAAGACTCCCAAGGGGTTCACATTTCCACATGTGTGCCTGACTTGAAGGTGCACTGATCTGAATTAGGACACTAGTATGTTCGAGATTTGATAGCCATAAAGGCAATTTCTGTTTATTAATTGAAGATACCATATATCAATTCCTTTTCATCCTGTTTAATTGAAAACTGTATTTAGCGTATTGTTTCTTTGAGTTACTAATGATAATGTTGTTTTACTTAGCCAAAGCTACTCATAGATTGTAGCTTGTTAACACAGTCTATATTCTTTATATGGTTCTTTTTGCAAGTACAGTATATGATTATTTTTTATTTGTTCAGTTATCTTGCGCATGATAAGCTTTGGATATGATTACCATTGGGCACAACAAGGTTCTCATTTCGATCATGAGGTATCTATCTTAGATAGAGTTGAGTAGAATGTACATTTTTGTGCATTTTTGTGTATTTGTGGGATTTATTGCTTTCTGATTCACTTCAGTTTCACTTACGTTGTTAACCTGTCTATTAAGGAAAATTTTAAATTTGTGAAGCATATAGCAATGACTTAGTAGTTATATGTCTATTCTCTTTGCACTAGAACTGAAAAATTGTTCCATTCAAATGATTGTGTAAATTATAGTCAAATGTTTCCTTTCACTCTCTCAATTGTCATCAGCATAGCCCAATTTGAGGTGTCTGAATTGTAATGTTAGTCTGAATTGTCATTCTTAGATTGGGGTTTCCTTTCCTTGAAACTATGTATTATCACGATTTTGCGTGCATGTTCTTCAAGGGCAGTCCATTCTGTAATTTTGAGCATTACATGCTTGTTTGCTTACTGCTAAAATTATTTTCTTTTTGATAATGCGTATCCTTGAATGATAACCCAACCTGTCTCAGTTTACAATTCTTCAGGTTTTACTACGATTTATATGTAAATATTGGTGTGGAAGAATCTGTAGTTCCTGGTTTTCTAAATTGATTTTTTCTAGTTAGTTTAACCTGTATGCTATTACTTCTTGAGAAGAAATGCTTTCCCCAACTGCATAGTTTGCTGATATTTTGTGATACTGTTATGGTGATTGCAGAAGCATGTTCAACGTTGCCATATTTGTAAATCAGGAAAACTCTGTTACCAAATTCAACAGGTTGGCAGCCATTTAAGTACAAGGCTCTTTACTTCTCTAGTTACCGCAATCTTGTTGCTGCTATCTTCTATACAACTAAGTTTTGGTGATCAAAAATCTACTTTTATTGCTCAGGAGAGAAACATCAGTGAAAACTACACCTTTGCTATGTACCTTTGCTATTTGGTATATGCACCTCTATACATTTCTGGGCCAATTATAAGCTTCAATGCATTTGCTTCACAGGTCTGTGACTATATCTCAATGCTATATTTCCGCATCCGTTCCACTTCTTTTTTTTTATCTGTATGATAGAGTTCCATTTGTTTAGCTGAATTAATCTCTGCATGAAGTGGTTTTCCTAACACTCTTTTTAGTTGTACCGAACATCAGCCTTCTCGGTCATTGCCCATATAAAATCATCATGGTTTCTTACGTAAATAACTATCTGAGGTAGAGGAACAAATGCACAGTTGAAATTTACCTAAATGGTTCCTGAACAGTGAAGATTTATTGTACTTGAAACCACAAAAGCATGTATACCTAAGTGACAAACTTAATTCCAGCATTAATTTTTGTGAAACTTGGAGCAGCTTCTTAATTCATACAACTATAGAGCTGCGCCAACTCCATTTGTATTCCACCAAGGTTGGGCAAGGTTGTCTGGTGTGCTTGGAATTTTGAGAATAGATAAATTTCAACCGTAGACAACTATTTTTTGCCTTTTATGATGTATCCAATCTAGTGAACAACATTATCGAAATACATTTTACATTTTTTTCCTCAAAACTGCATTTCCTTCCTAGTACTTTGTCTTGGGATCTCATTTATTTTCTCCCTACTAACTTCTTACAGTTAGAGGTGCCTCAAAATAATTACTTGAGGAGAGATGTGCTTTGGTATGGATTACGTTGGATATTTAGTCTTCTTCTGATGGAACTAATGACACATATATTTTATTACAATGCCTTTGCAATCAGGTGAGTTTAATTGAAAGGATAAGCTTGATGTTGGGATCTTTTTGATCTACTTCTATTGTCTAGTAACTGATTTGTTCTGAACTGTCTAGTGGCATGTGGAAGCTATTGTCTCCTTTGGATGTATTCATTGTTGGATATGGTGTAAGTGGTGATCCTCAATATCTTAAGATTTTTCTATATTTGGATTCTAGGTTTCTCACATACTTATGTGAATCAATTTTTGAAGCACGATCATTTCATACACCAGATGTTGCTTTAATATGAATATATAATCGATGCAAGAGAACTGAAAGAAGAAGCTAATTGAACTCTCAATGAATATTCTAAACTAGTGCCTAAAGTTCTGCATGTTATTATGTATGCTATCAGGATTTTCTTTTTCTGAAGATTTATTTCTCTGAATATTCTATGTTCAACCGTGGAAGTTTTGATAAAATCGAAGTAAGAGTTGAATTTTGTAGGATAGGATTATTCCATCTACATATAGGACTAGGTGTTTTGGGGAGTGACCCAATATTTAAGATAGAAAATATTCAAATGTTGTGAACTTAGAGCTTTAGTATTTTTCCCCTCTAATATATAATGAGAACTCACGGTTAAAGCTACTATGAAGTTGAGTTATATCACATTGTTTGTCTTTCTTGCTATCTGCTTAAATGTTATTACATACTAAGCTTCAAGCATAAGATTATCATGTTGATGAGCTCTCCACTTTTGCATATGCTGTTGCAGGTCTTAAATTTCATGTGGCTCAAATTTTTTCTGATCTGGCGATATTTTCGGTTATGGTCTCTGGTATGCTAGTGGAAATGTATTTGTTTGTAATATTTTCCCTGAAGTATTGTTTCTTTAAATCTTGCCTCACTGGTCTAGTTCTTGTAGCAGTCTTCTGCAGTTCAGTTGCAACTTTTAGCTAGCGCCAATCTTTGTTGCTTTAAAACATACCTGATGAAGCTTATTTCTTTACAATTATTTCATTGTAGATATGTGGAATTGAGGCACCTGAAAATATGCCAAGATGTGTCAATAATTGTCACAACTTGGAAACTTTTTGGAAAAATTGGCATGCTTCTTTCAACAAATGGCTAGTGAGGTGTGACTTTCAACTCTCAATCTGGTCTTCTCTGTCTACTAGTTGATTAGCCGTTTTATGTTTTAAAATATGGACACATTTTAGGTACATGTATATTCCACTTGGGGGATCTCAAAAAAAGCTATATAATATCTGGGCTATATTCACATTTGTCGCTGTTTGGCATGATTTAGAATGGTAATTCCCATTTCAATCAAGTTCTTTTGGTCACGTCATTTGTTCTGTGGTAATATAGATTTGTTTAATCTTACTTGGTAAAATAGAGTTGTTTATTTTTACTCCTTAGCTGAAAGCTATTGCCTGTTGCCTTAGGAAGCTTCTTTCATGGGCATGGCTAACTTGTTTGTTCTTTATCCCGGAGATGGTAGTGAAGTCAGCAGCAGATGCATTTCAGGTGATGCCTATCTGAAGCAATTCTTTATTTTGTATTCTTTAATTTATTGCATAGACAGAGTAAGGTAACTCTGGTTCAACATAAATACCATCTTCGTTAAGGGTGTTAGCCCATTTCTGGTTTTTCTTTCCAATTCTTGGTTATATTTCATGTTCCCTTCTAAAAGGAAAAAAGTGTTAACTGCCTTCACTTGTCAATCATTTTGCTGCAGAATTAGTGAATTAGTATATATACCTACCATTCTGATCATAATAAGACTGATTGCTTAACCTGAAAGTACGTTATTGAAGAACAATTGCTATAGTGAAGGCTCTCAGATGCATGCTAGTTGAGTATTCTGGTGAACTAGAAATTTGAAATGGTTCATATAACAATTAAATTAGGAAATGTAGCTTAACTGCTTTGAACATATAGAATCTTAAAGCCAAGTGTCAAGCCTTGAATAATTTGATCCTAGATTGGTTAGAAGGATACTTCTTTTGTTCAACTAGATAAGGAGGATCTTGCATGCTAAAAGTATTATGTTATTCTGTAAGTATGAATGGACTTTTGTTGCTTCTCCTGATAGTTCAGATAATACACTATCACATGATGATTATCTGTGTTGCTATTGAAGGAATAGAAAGAGCTTTCATTGTTAGTATATAGAAACAACATCTCACATTTAAGTTCTCATTTGATTTCAATTGCAAATAATAAAAATAATATTATTGAATTTTAGTTGTCAATTTATTTTGTTCCAGGCTGAGAGTGCTTTTAGCGAATTCCTTGTCCGAGAACTTCGTGCATTTGCTGGTTCTATCACTATTACATGTCTTATGGTGTGTACTTCTTTTCATTAAAGCTATAGAAATTTGAGTTATGATATATAATTTTTAATTTAAGTTATGATATATAATTTTTAATTCACCCAGATAACTTCCATTTCAAATACTTACGATTCTTTATGTTTTTTCATTTTAATGTAACTAATTTTTGAGGTATTATCTGATGTTTGGCCGACCTTGATTTTTTATGATGGCTGAGCAAGCAGTTTTATGTTCTGGTTTGTATACTTTGATTAAGGCAAGTAAGAATTTTCTGAAACATTTGAATTTGGAATGTGATTTTAACTTTCACTCTATTGAAAATGTTGAAATTTGGTACTTGGTTTTGTTGTCATTAAAATCAAATAAAGCAGAGTTGGTTAATTGGGTAAAATGGACTCTCTTGTTCACTTGCTATTACCATAACTGCATTACCAATGAATATGCAGTTAAATTTTATCACTGCTTGTGTGTTTGGACATCCTAGTAATTGCAGCCTAAATTTATTTTTCGGTTTGTTCTGGAGTGTAATCAAGAATGGATGAGTTGTGAGTATTTGACATCTTAAGACCTTGCTTCTTGTTTAATGGAAAAGTAAATGCAAGGTAGACGCCCTTTTCTGATACCTGCTGCTTGTAAACTGACTTAACTTATCCATTTTCTCGCTCTATCTCTCTACCCGCTGAATTTGATTCAGCAAATCCCATATCAAAATGCCGCTCTATGTTTTGTCAAGTATCTTAAAGTTCATTTTATGCAGATTGCAAACCTTGTTGGCTATGTTATTGGACCATCGGGTGTTAATTGGCTGATGTCTCGGTTTCTTACAAGAGAAGGTACCTTGATATGTTTTATCTTTTAGCATGGTTTCTGATTCTCAGGAGCACATGGCTGCAGTATTTAATAAAACTTTCTATCTTACAGGACTGCCTGTGTTAGGTGGCATGTTTCTGACATTTTATGTGGGCACTAAGGTAAATGACATGAGATTCCTTTGGTATAACTTTGAAATGAATTGTATGCTTGTGGGACCTTTAATGAATTTGGGGGACTGATCATGATCGGTTTGTCCAACACATTACATTTTGCAGCTAATGTTCCAAATTAGTGATGCTAATCAGAGAAAGCAGTAAAAACTAAGTTGCCAATGGAGGTTCACTACTTGACCAATACAGCTGACTGCTAATGTACACGCCATATGGGACCAAATTAATCGAGAATGAGCATTTATATTCAAGTTACAAAGCTAGGATGACGTACAATGTTGAAGACTTTGTTCACCCAAGATCTTCTGATGAGACGTATGCATTCTAAATGATAATTGACCATTGTAACAACCTTTTGTACACTTTTTTTTTCTTTTGGTTCAATTGAAAATACTGAAGGAAAGAGAGAGAAACAATAGCTAAAAGATAAGTTCATATGGTTGCCATTTTTATTTGCATCAATCGAGACATTTGAATATTTAGCTGTAATTGCTTTAGTGTTATTTTTTCATGACTAAAATATAAAATAAGTTACATATTCCCATGATGCTTTGCTCGCTTGTTTGATTCCAAGGAAGGGAAAATACTTTGGCGAATCATCTTTGCAATCAGTAAGATTTCATGAGTCGATCCATTTGTAACCTTAAGAGAATTTCTGTGAGTGTGCAGCTGTGGATGTTATCTGTTCTATTCTCCAATTCTTGATGATGTGGAAACTAGCGCCACTGCTATGACATCAATTTCCAAGTCTGCTAATCTTTCCTTCTCCAAATCTGCAGTTTCTGACTGCTGGAGATCCTGAGCTTCATATCCAGAGTCGTCAGAATCTGGGCTCCTTGAGACAGATGTCTGTCATTAGTTTTTCACCAATAGTCTCTACAAGAACAGAGTCCATCCCTGAAGCGGTGATATCGAACTCTATCTCTAACAATCAAATCTCGACTATACGCTCTGGAAACAAATTTTGTGAATGAATGACAGTCTCTACAAACTCTCAGATTCTTCACTATTCGAAGACTTGTTCCATCTGAAGTTGTTGCCAACCCAAAAGCAATTGCTAGCTTTTCGCTATGATATGCACTGGGTTTTTCCAAGAAATCTTCGGAGGATGATCCAGACACGGCCACAAGAGATTCATCTTTTGTATAACCAATCAACTTGGCCCTGTGCATTATTTCCTCCAATTTTCGATAAATCATCTCTGTATCTGGGTGTGACTTGTCATCTACAACAAATTTATGCACTTGATCACTGATTTCAATCCAGCTCCAGCCAGGGGTGGTTTTGATTCCATTGCTTTTGATTAATTTCCTCGTCCTCGCAACTCCTTCTTCATCTTTGGTACAAGCATATATCGTAGCAAGTAGCACATAGTCTCCTGCACTTGCTGCCTCAAGCTGAACCAGATTCGTCATGACGATTTCTCCTATTTCTACATTTCTATGGATCTTGCAAGATCCAAGTAATGTTCGCCACAAGACTGGATCACCTGGGGAAGAAGTGTTAATAACTTCAAGTGCCTTTTCAAGCTTTCCAGCTCGTCCATACAGATCCACCAAGCATCCATAGTGCTTAATTCCGGGCTTCAAATTGTATCTAGAGACCATCATATGAAAATACTCAACACCCTCCTCAACTAAACCTTCGTGGCTACAACCACACAACAAACCTAGAAATGTTATGGAATCTGGATGGAACCCTGCCATCAACATTTGCTGAAAAAAAGAAATAGCCTCATCACCACGGCCATGCACTCCATATCCAACAATCATCGAATTCCAAGAAAGAACATCCCTTTTTCTCATCCTACTGAACACACAAAAAGCAGAATCCAAATTGCCACATTTTGCATACATATCAACAAGAGCATTCCCAACATAGACACTCTCCACAAACCCCATTTCACAGGCAATTCTATGCAAGAAAATCCCCACATTCAAGGCACCCACATGAGCACAAGATGAGAGCAAACCAACGAGTGTGAACCCATCAAGACCCACATCCTCAAATCTCATTCTCTCATACAGCTTCAACGCCTCAAGGTGAAAATTCGCTTGGGTATAACAAGAAATCATAGAATTCCAAGAAACCAAATCTCTTTCGGACATATTATCAAACACCGATCTTGCAGTCTCAATCACTCCATTTGCAGCATAACTACGCATGAGATTGGTGCTAACAACAGCACATCTCTCATACCCAGATCGAATTACGAACCCGTGAAGCTCCTTGCATTTGTTTAGAGCCTTAACTCTCTCGCAAGCCTTGAGTGTGAAGGTGAAAGTGAAGGTGTCAGGGCGGGAAAGAGAGCCCAAAAGCATGTGATTGTAATAGAAAATGGCTTGGAGAGGAGATGGGCTCTGGGCAAAGGCTCTGATGAGAGAATTCCAAGCTTGAGTTTGCGGGTTTTGGATTTGATTGAAGAGAAGTTGAGCATATGATAAGGAACTGGAAACTGAGATTGCATATGAATTGAGGAGTCTGTTGGAAATGGCGGGGATTTTTAAAAGGCCGTTAATGATGACTTGCGCATGGACTATTTTAAGGCCATGGAGGCTGTTGCATGCTTGTAATGAAGTGAGTATTACATTGGCTTTTGACATGAATGAATGATCCTAATCAAAAGTGACTCCTGGAGATGCCTATTGTAAAGAGGCAACAAATGCATGCTTCATAAATCTTAAAGTGTGAATTGTATAATACTCAACATTCACCATGAATTTCATCATGATCATTAGACACAAAATAATGGTATCAATTTATATGATGCAACCTATAGATATGAGACGGTAAATTCATACATTTTTAATACAGTTTAAAAATTTATTTAACACTAACTTGAAAACTTACACCCAATAATAACATTGGAAGAGTTCTACCCATAGACTATATTTTTAAGAAAGAGGCGAAGAGATACCGTAAAAACTCGAATTTGTACTTAAAGATAACCAACAGGCCATGCGGACTCAAACTACAGCCCACTTGGAGCCCATGGGCTGAAACTTGGTGGTCGTATCGTGCTGCATTCAAATTTTTTTATTAGGGCCCGACACGACCCTTTTAGTACCGTGCTAAAAAAAGACCTATCAACCTTTTTTCCCCCTTCAAACTCATATGTCCATCATGCTTAAAAAAGTCAACGTACCTAACGTGCTTTATTCAAGCTTACGTGTCCGACGTGCTTTTTCAATCTCATCAACCTAATAATAACAACAACAACAATAATAATTTTTATTCAGATAACAACTAACATTTTATTATCATTTTATTATAATTTCGCAACTATATATTTAATTTCACTTTAATTTATCATAAAAATATTTCGTTCATAATTTTATTTTTGTGTATAAATATAAAAAACATTTCGTTCACAAATGAAACATATCTCCATTAACTAAGTTATGATTTCATAAATAAAATATTAATATCGTAAAATTTTTAATTTATCATTTATTTATTAAAATCATAATATCATTTATTCATTTAATAAATTATAAGCATAAAATAATTAAAATATTTATTTAAGCTAAGACTTAAATTAATTTCAAATCAAAATATTTTACGTGAAACAATTTAATTTTAAGATACTTATAAAATCATAACATTTTATATTTACTTTTTATTAAAAAATTTTATTTTGATATACTTTGTCCCATGAGCCACATGCTAACCCATCAATAAAACGTGCTTATTACATTTTTTTTTCGTGTCTCATGCTTTAACCCATCTCTAATCATGCCGTGCTTTTAAGGTCCACATGTCTAAAATTTTAAGTCTGACCCAACCCACGTGCGTATTGTACCGTGCCACGTACCCTACCAAAATATACTCGTGCCGCCGGCCCATTGGCCATCTTTACTTGTACCCGCTACATTGTTGAAATGTGCTATAACATGGTTCTTATCACGGCTCTTAACTTTCATCTTACAAAATTTCACTGTACTTTCCCAGTTTTTAAAGAGTTTTGCCCCATTTTCATTTTTCCATTATCGGTTACAAATTTTCAAAAAGCTGAAAATGTAGCAAAAACTTTCAAGCAGTAACAAAATTATTTGGTCGAAAGTGCAGGAGACGTGGCCCGAATTACAGTGACATTTTTACATCGCAAATCTGACTGAAGTTTCATCAACTTCTCTCCTGCATATATCAAAAGGCAGAAAGTAGAAAAATGCAAAGTTAAGCACAAATTTGGCGATAGCAAACATAGAAGCATCGACTACATCCATCAAAGTACTCAAATCTGCCTTTGAATAGTTCTAATCTTCAAACTACAAGACCATACACAATCTGTAGCCAATGCATTCTTCCTCCAGCAGAACTACAACAATACACAAAGTTGTCAGTTAATCATAAACAACTAAACCAATTACAATGAGAATATAATGAAAAACAAATAAGAAATAACATCTCAGATGTCAAATCTATTCCTATCCCTCTTTTTAAGTCATAGATCCACCGATAATATTTCCTGAATTATTTTTCATTTTCCAGACATAAAAGAGCGTTTGTAAGTAGTAATCTAAAAAACTATTGATTACAAACAATAGCTCTTAATAAACTACCCGAGTAAAACTGCATGGCAGCCCCTGACAAAGGTATTTAACATGTAAACTGACATGAAATATTGGTAATTTCAAAGTCCCTTTCAGGGGCAAAATAAAAATATAGTTGATACCTGGAACACATGCATCTCACACAAGTTTACACAAGATACTTGCACCAAGTGACTTTGAGGAACATTAAATTCAGAATATTCAGTGGTACATAGAGAGACTGAAAAGGTTATACAAGGCCTTACACCCACAAAATATGACAAAAATGCATACCCTGATAATTTTTTCTTGATTCCGTGAAATAAAATAACATGAGACCAATGTCAATTCAGATCTTGGGTTCATGAAGCCAAAATGGTTCACGAAGTGAATACAATATGTAAGAAAAATAATAAATCAGCAAGTAATGTACTGGGGAACTCACTGATTCAAAGCAATCTAAGAGATAAGAAGATAACTTCAGAGAAAAGTTCATTGCCATAACTACATCCTAACCTGCTCAGAATACAGTCGGAGCCATCCATCTATATTGGCTTATAGTGCAAAACACAACTACTTTCTCTTCCTACCACCACCACCAGCCTTTGACTTTTTGTTAGTTGTTGCTTTAGGAGTGTTCTCTGGTTCCTGTCATGAGAATGAGCAAACAATGAACACTATAAACAACAGAGAGTGCTGCGTCAGACATCATACCAAATTTATGATTTCTTATACCAAGTTTGAAGCATTATAACCGCTCCTCGCCTCATGCACATACGAGGAAAAAAAAAAAGAGATAATCAACAAGGAATGGGAGGAGGCAAAAAAGGCACAATTATCTATATTGATTTGTTATACTTATTCATTTACTTGAGGTCTGGGATGTTCCTATTCTAAGAGCTATATTAGCATAATCGATAACAGTAAATTTGTTGAATGAATTAAGTGTAATAAGGACCAATACAATTTGGATTGGAAGGTTCACCAACAAATTCAGCCTCATGCACTGAAGCAGACACCTCTGCCTAATGGAGAGGAGTGCTTCAAGCCCAGATCTAGAGTTAGCAAGCATAGGCCACCATTGAGCTTGGGCTCGGAAGAGTAACAAGCTTGAAGAGAGAAGATCCTAGGCTTGATTTCTTGTTTGGGAGATTGAAGCACACATTTGGATCCCTGTATCCAGTATACCAAGAAATTATCGCAGCAAAAGAGGTTTAAACTACAAAAAGGTCAGAGAAAGAGTGGGACAATGGTCATTTCATGTTTGTATCATTGTTTCAACTTTTATAAAAAGAGGATCTGACACAACTAGCTTCAAATGAACAGCATTGGACTCGGAAGACTTTCCATTAACAATTTGGAAATACTTTAAAAAAGCATATCATTTTCCAACAAAATCAACTGATACAGATTAAAAAAATGTACACTTAGTATATAATATTAAACAAATAAAACAAGGAGCTTATCTTTTATAAATTGGATTGCACCTTTCTAAGTCATCATATTTTGATAAAGAAATTAATTTGATATCAGGAAACAAGAAGTAGATGGTAGGTTCTATCACACAGTCGGAGGTCTTAATAAATCATAACAAATTGCGTTTACCATATTCAACTAAACCCAAATTGCAGATCTCTTGATACTATCCAAAGCATTCCCATCTCATGAATCATCAAAAATCTTATATTTAACTAAACCAAAATTGCATTTATGAGGAGAAAACTTTAGTGATCAATGCTTAATGTTAGTTATACCTTCCGTTTAATGGACGCAGAAGTGTTAGCAACTGGTTTAAAAAATGATTCAAGTCTGCAAAATAAAATAAACAAGGAATAATCAACAAGAGAGTAAAATAATTGTAGCTAATTTTCATTTGTTGAAGCATGCTTACCGTCCCTGTGATGACTTGTTCTTAGCCGCTTTAATTTTTTCTATTGCCTGATATGCATAACAGATAAAACTCAAGTCATAGAACATTTTATTTCTTGAAAAGCATTATGACATCAGGAATAACTGTGTGGTAAAACGTTTGAGTACAAACCTTTGTTACTCTGTCACTGTTGAACCCATTTTCACTCACCAGAAAGTTAATCAACCCCTGAAAAATAAACGGAAATACAACTTTGAATATGTTAGTGAATTGAAAAGCAACATGATAAAACTGATATAGTTATCAGCTAGTCTATATACACCTCTTCATCTGGAGCACTCCATTTAATTTGAAGTTGCTCTTCATCAGTGACGACTTCAGGTTCTTTAAACAGCCGCCGTGCCTCTTGATAAGGCCAATCCTCTGGAATTTGGTACCTGATTTGTTAATTTAAAAAAAAAAAAAAAAGATAGCTGACATCAATGCAGAAATATTAAGATATACAGAGATGCTCATATTCACTGAAGAGTTTAAATGTAAACATTTCAAGCTGTATAATCTAGGAACTTAGAAATCTTAAAAGAGTTAATAAGTTTTGATGGAAATATTATCTGATCTTGATGATAAGTTGGTGAACACAGAAACGGATATGTGGCAATCAGCACAGCACCAGAAATTAACGGATATAAACCTAATAATGATGAAACATAAATAGACTTTGACTATATTAACATGTTATTAAACAAAGCCACATTCTCCTACAATGGAAACATTACAATAACTAAGGAAGCATTCAATGAAATATGGAAATTCATATCAAACTGATCAGAATGCTTGAAAAAGACCACAGTAGTACAATCTAAATATGTTTGAGGAAAAATGTAACTGCTAACCCAACAAAACAATTAATATTTCTACTCTACTCTGACCAAGGTTAAACAATCAACTCTCGCAAATTTTAAAGTTCAACAACTTGATAATCTATTTAAACCTCAAATAATTTCACCATGACCACAAATATGAGAACAGGAATACAACCATGTCATAATTTTCAAAAAAAAAAAATTACCTTTCTCTGTTTATGTTCTCTAGTATAGTCTCTATAGAGCCATGTTGACGAATGAGCTTCAAAGCAGTTTGTCCACCAATTCCTGTAGCAGATATTTATAATGGCACAAAATATGAATAAATTATTGAACTTTCAGCTCCACATGGAAGTAAACTTCAGCTCAAATTTTGAAGAGAGATAGCACCGCAAATGAAAAATCCTGAGTACCTCGAATACTATCACAGTAATCACATCCAGAGAGAATGCACAAGTCTATGAATTGATCCATGGTAAGATTCAATTCCTCCAAAATCTGAAAGGAAATAATCATTACAGTGGTGAAATAAGAGTCAAGAAATCGCATTTGTGTTCAACGTTCAATGCACCTTTGCAACTTCAAACTCCATGACTGGAATTTTTCTTGAGCTAGGATCCATCAAATGGCGAAGAAATCTAGGAGCACCAAAAGTTAGGGAATCCATGTCTTCAGAAGCCACAGCATAAACCTGTAACCAACCAATTTGACTCTAGTTATTAACAACCATTTAGAATGAATAGCTTTGGATAATCCACTACAAGGGAATTATTCCACTTCTCAAAACAGACAACGGCATAAATCCAACTTGTGGAACAAAGCCACAGCAGAAAATAGGGTCATCAACAGGAATGAGGTAAAAAAATTATGAAGAAGTACATGAAGCCATATAAAGATAATCTTATGGAAGATTATATATGTAAGAGAAGATTAAAACTCTTGTCAAAATGCTACTAAGAATAAACATGTTGCACGTGTCATGAAAAGCTTAATGGAGTTATTTTATTATAATGGCTAGTGACAAGAGACCCATAATAACTTAAAATCATTAATGAGTGAGAAACTTGCCTGTCCTGATTTGCAAAGAGCAGCACACTGGGCTTCTGCTTCAGAAGGAGCCTACAGAAAGAAAATAGAAGTCCCCAAGATTCAATTCAATTCAATTCATTTCATTATTAGTCAAGAAAGGGAACTTCAGATATTAAACATCAAGCAAGACAAATAAAGAGGAAAAGAGAACGTACTTCTATAAACTATTAAAGCAACACAAGCAAGAAAGTAGAGGGTATATGTGATGTCACCTCAACTACAGGCACTCCCATGAGTTTTAGAAGTCTTTTGCAGTCATCATTGTGCTGCTTTGTCACCTGCAATGATTGGGAGCATATTTGCATAAAAGTTAGCACATATATTCATGTTTCTTTCTTTACAAACGAGATTAGCATAACTTAATAAAACTAATTAAAAGGCAATCATCATTTTGATCAGTAAGTCAGAGATATAAGATATGGGCCCACCTTTACAGTTCGCTTACTAAATTTCTCAATGTCTTCCTTATTGCCAGCCTACACAGAAAAAACAACAAGAACTTCACATACCTCCACAGCTTCAAATAGAAAAAAGACTAAAATCGCAACAGATGAAAGTCAATACAGATATTCACCTACCTCCACAGCCTCAGCCAAATCGTCAGTAGCATCAGCCCTCTTCGAATAACTGTATTACAAGCACAATTTGGGAGTCATTAATTACAATAAAAAATCCTGTAAAATGTTAATCGCAATAGATAATGCAGCAACTATTTGCTAATAGTAAAATTACCGTTTGGCCAGCTCTTGTTTCTTCAAATCCGGAGGCTGCCCGTCAAAAACATAGCTGATCACAAAAGCAAAGTAGATTAACAGAAGTACAAACATAACCAAGCAACATCCGTATAACAATGGGATAACGTAATAACTAAAATCTCCAAGAAATAAAAAAAGGAAAGGCAAATAGACACATTACATTGGCTTCATTCCTGCTTCAAGGAGCCTGATTGTGCGAGTAAACATGCCTTGTAAATGACTACAGGAAAAGAGCCAACAAAAGCCAATGTCAACAATCATGAACCAAACAAAGATAACTGAACAGCACTATGCACAGCCCAATGAACATTAGACAAATCAAACAGTCAAATGTAAGTCATATTTCAATTAAATTTCTAAAAAATTCACTAATTTCACTCAAATACAACAAATTGCTAGTGCTAAGTGCTAACCTAGTAACTTCACCAGCTTCATTAGTCAACATTTCAGTCCCAGTTCTGCCCACCACAATCTGCACTCATTCGAACAAAAAAGGCCCACATGGCAAATCAAATTCCACCAAAAGAAATAGTAAAATGAATTGCAATTCCCAATTGGAAATAAAATTAAAACGGGGTTATCGAAAATTAACCAAAAAAAGCAATAAATAAGAAATAAATAAAAACAGACGAGAAACTGGTAAATGCTCATGCTAGCATCAATGGCAATCTTGCGACCGAAGTAGCTCTCAAATTTCTGTTCTTTCATTGCTTTCGGTGCATTGTCCGCTAGAAGCTTCGTTAAACCCTAAATCACAACCCATAGCAAAATCATTTTCAGTTATGGGGGAAAAAAAGGTTCAGAGTATAAATGCAATTAAAAGTTAAAAGAATTAACAAACCTTTATACCCATTTAATAAAATTAACAGGGACGGGTAGTCGGGTACTAAGCTTTCTATTTAGGGTTTATTTGGAGAGACTGATACACTCGGGAGTTCACAACTGCGAAGAGTTTCCCGCCCTATAGCCCAACAACCTGTGTTATTTATAAGTGTGAGTTAATATCAAATAGGCGCCTCATTCTTAGACTAACTAAAGTTTAGGCCATTTTTGTTTTGATTTTGAACAACTAATCCATATGACAAATCTCCCATCCCTTCCCATTACAACATTCCATATACCTCCTAAAAATGACGTATAAACCCAAATCCTAATAATTTTTAGAACAGTAGCAGCCACAATTTTAAGAAAGAAAATGATTTTAAAATTTTTCACGTGATTTTTTTATGTAAATATAAGAAATTTTTTATATACATATATAATATTACCCTTTTCTCGGTTAAAATAAACAATATTAATTAATAGTATCTTTTTTTTAAATATTAGAGAATTTCACATACCTTTCTCCAAATGTTAGGGGGACTAACAAATCTTTTTCCCTTAATAATAACATAACATTTCATCTCTAATAAATATCCTTGGAAAAAATTTTCGGTGAATATTATTCTTATTAGGTAGCTTATTTATCATTGGAGAAAGCTCTAGTCTCTTAGATAAAGTTTTAAATAGTATCCTCTTAAAACTTGAATTTGTTGTGAGATCTCTTTCTCTCTTTTTCATTTTTTGAAAATAAATTTCTCAAGCTCTTTTGATTTCCATCTTTTTCGGCTCTTTTATGTTAATGAGTTTTGAAGGTTTTTTTTTAATATGGTTTAAGTTTTTAAATTTAATTGAACTTATTTTTATGAAATAAACTTTAGGGTAGTTTCAATTAACCCCGCAATGAGAAATTAGTACTTGTGACTAAATAAGTTCTTTTTAGAACACCACACACACACACACATATATATATGGAAAGTCTGGTATTATATTATTCTACATGTATGTACTTGAAAAATAAACTTTTGTTTTTGTTTTTATTTGAATTTACCAGCTGAAATAAAAGATGTCGAGGGTTTGGATATGTATTCACCCCTTTTGTTAGTCATATAAATACCTATGTTTTGGGTAAATATGCCCTTGTACATCGTCTCGCGCGTAAGAATCTGAAGGAGCTTTTATCCTTTCATTTCTGAAAATTTCAATTTTATATGTCCTTCATTTACGAGCTCCCAAAGTCACAAATATTGCTCTTCTACCTTATAAAAACTCTCTCCTCAAGTTAGTTTTTGGTTCATGGGAAAGTTAAAAGAGAATTAGTTGAGAACATATAATGAGTTTATTTCAAATTAGGAGCATTCTTGCTCTTTTCAGGGTTAGAAAATTATTTTGCCTTCAATTATTTTAGTGTAAATATTTTGCAATTCCGAACATATGGAGCAATAAGATCAGATGGTAAAATCCATGCATATCTATAATATTGAAGGTAAAATTGGCACTATATTTTTTTGAAGGAGGTGATAATTTCCACCCACACTTTTATAAACTCACCCCATTTCTAAGAAACAATTGCAACAAGTTCACATTAATTTTAAAAAGTTTCAAATAAAGAAGTTTACAGATTTTGTCAAACAAAATAACACAAAAAAAAAAACGGAGATGTAAAACCTCGTGTTTCTTAGGGTAATTTGGTCATCTAATATTATAAGGTATAATGGTTAAATAAAATTCATCTTAAAGCAACCTTAATGATCAAAGATAAGTAATAAAAAAAAGTTATAAGAATGATTTAATTGATGAAATTATCTAAAATTTTTATTGATTTGTATGTTTTGGAAAAAAAGGTGAAATTATAATAATTATTTTTCGGAGGTAGCTTGATGTAAATTTACAAAAACAATGGAGTGGAAAGATCCGACTCTTTTTTAAAAGTTAAAATGCTTGGGAGGTTAAACGTTGATATTTTCTAAAATATTAGGTAAAATTGTAGATAAATAAAATAACCCTAAAGACCTATTTTAATGGGAAAACCTTCTTAAAACTACTTTCTCGTGTAGTCTGAAAACATAAAGCCAGCAACCAAGTTTAATAATGTACTTGGTAGAAAAGAATTTAGCAAATTGTTGAAGCCAATCGATTTAATAGAAGCTATGAGCAAGATTGATGAAGCGCTATTATCTTGGATGTTAACTAAGCATTTTCATAAAGAAAGATCTTCATTCATTATAGGAATTGAGAATAAGAATGTGTTGTGCACGGAATGTGGAATCACCATGCACCAAATTGTTTTGAAAAATAATGACACAATTATTTGACATGGTTCAGTAATTAAACTTACATTCACAGAGATAAAAAAGAATAATTGTTTATTTAACAATTAATAGAGTATAAATATTTGAGTAACGAATCTCACTTCCCAGAAACTCAAATATATCCAGTACTCTCACACTCTGCAAGAAAGATAAATTCTTCAGACACACTTCTCTCACTTCTCTCAAAAGTTTGGAAACTTATAAGCTCAACAAATTTTGGGATTCTTAACAAATGAAGAATGCTTAGCTATTAATAGAAAAAATGTTGACACTGTTCATAAAACAAATATCAAAAAAATTGCATTCCAAACGCGTTCAAACTGTGTGCAAAAGATGTCCAAATCGTGTGTGCGGCAAAGCCACCATACAACTTTGACTTTTCAACAGAATAAAGTTACTGTTTCAAGATTTTAAGTGTTAATCAACGTGGAGTGTGTTTACAAAGCCTTTGTCGACACACTTTTAAGTGCTACTCCTTTTTGTTGAATGTTTGATGCAGAAAAATCTCAGTGATTCGATGTCCAAACTTTAAGCGACCAAGACACACTGGTAAGTAAAAGTATATGGCATTAGGTAATTAGGGCTTTTCATTCATTGATTGTGAGCTTTGTTGTTTATGTGTCAAAGTTTATAAGGTTAAAATGTCAATGAGAATGTGTTTTTTTAAAGGTTTGTTTACCTTAATTAACTAAGGACTCACTCCCTGCTGGCAATAAGATTGGGAGAAAAATTTGTGTGCAGCGAAGTCACCACCTCATTGTCTACTTCATGGTGTGGTAATTTTGGCTGATGATGGTAAGTATCACCATTATGAGTCATGAGGGCCAAAGGCTTGGCTTGAGGCCTTGTCCGAGTCTTGGGAGTAACATGGGTGTGCTGGTGGTGAGCATGGAAACAAGGCAAGTTTGACGTGTTGGTTGGGGCACGGCAGCAAAGCGGAAGCTGTGGCATGGGCGCAAGCAATACAAGGTAGCATGCGCAAAGGCTTGCATGGGTGGCACACATAGTATCTTGCAACAGCATGATCGCAATGGGCACGTAGGCATGAGGCGCAGTGAGTGCGCGAGCGTGTAGTGCACTGGGCACACGAGTGCGAGGTACAACGAGCGTACGAGCACAAGAAGCTGAGGCACAGTAGCTCATGAGTGAGCGTGGCATAGGGGAACGCGAGTGTGGGGCTCAACAGCACGCGAGTCAGTGGCTGGATTGCATGGGCAATTTGTGAGATTGTGGCGCAGTTGTGTGCCAGAGTGTGCGCAAATGTGCAGCGATATGGGGCATGCAAGTGGGGGCTATATCATGCGAAAATGAAAGGCGTTCATGCGCGGACTGTGGGGCAGAAAATGGCTGCTAGACATGGAGCATGGCTGGCTGCAACTCTCCAAGAAATAGGCCTAAAATCAAGCATGAGTGGCAGTTGTGGGGTGCAACTAAAGTGGGAAAACATGGCCTTCATCATGTGCCTAGAAATGAGGAGCAAAGGTAGTGGATGTGGGGTTTACAATCCATGATTCCTTGCTAATAGGCATGGTGGCTATGATTGGTCAAATCAAGGGGGAGTGAAGATGTGCTCCTAGGATCATGCTTAGTGGATGCTAAAAATTTGGGGAGGGGATTTGAGGTGGTGCGAGGGTGGCATGCCACTTAACCTTAGCAAGTGGGGGTGTCACTTGCAAACTATGTATATAAATAGTGATGGAGATGTATGTTGGGGCGCAAGTTTTGAATTGACCATACGAAACCTGAATTGTTTGTAAATCTTTTCTTGTTGCGGAAATAGAAAAGTTGGGGGTTGGTGCCTCCATAAAAAGCCAAAAACTTGTGTTCTTGTGTGCGTGTTATTCTTTGTGTTGGCAAGAAATCGCTCTTGTATAACCTCCATTGCAAGTGCTGATGTGCTTCCAACTAAATCGCTTCCATTGGGTTTTGAGTTGGCTGACTAAGTGGAGTTATTAGCGCCACCACATGGTTGCCACACTTAGTTTGAGAAAAGCCTGGTAACAGTAAGCCCTTATGGTTGTAATGTGATTATTGTCACTCCATATATTGAAGTTGTTGGGGGGACTTAGCATAAGATTTTTAGGTATCCAACTTAAAAGATTACTCCTTTAGGAGGAGTGACCTACCACCTTATAAACCCAAGCATCTCCCTTTTACTAGCCAATATGAGACATAACTCAATAATTCCCCCCTTAGACGAAACCAGCGCCGGACTACGGTCATTTCGTCCGACACACCTGAATTGTTCAACCACCACATTCCGACTACTAGGATCTAACTCTTATACCACTTGTTGGGGGGATTTAGCATAAGATTTCTAGGTATCTAACCTAAAAGACTAGCCTTTTAGGTGGAGTCATCTACCACCTTATAAATCCAAGTATCTCTTTTTTACTAGCCAGTGTGAGACACAATTCAATAAAAATGGTGGAAACGTGATTCTTGTCAATGAGTATATTATAAGTGGTGTGTCCAACTATAGAAAATTTATCATTTATCAGGTTTGATAGTCCCCAAATTATATATTTAATAAATTATAATTTAGCCCGGCATAATCAAAGATACTAAGTCCGTCCCCAATCCGGTGTGAATCGCAATGAAGGGAACCATCGGTCTTGTTTAAATGGAAAGAACCTTCTCTCTCTCTAGTCTCTACCTTCTAAAAAAATGGTAAGTACACAAGTTTCCACATGAACTAGCTTGATCAAAAGGACAAGAGCCTTTTCTCATTTTATTCCTTTTTGATATTGATAATTATCTTGACAAAAGTTGTCCACTGTCTGAAAGTAAACGGAATTAATTAAAGATGCTCCAATTGCGACTTCGCGGTAGAGAAGTTGCCAAGTTGGGCCTAGAAAACGACCATGACTGGCCTAGAGAGGCTTGAGCCACTATTCAACTTCGAAAAATTTTAATTCTATTATTCCTTTTTAAATAATATTATAAATAGCTTGATTTTTAAGTTAGATTTATCAGAATATTCCCCTTTTAATTTTTCAAAATCTCAATTATTGATATATGAAAACGAAACTTCTCATCGTTACTTCTTTCTCATTTCTTATATCCTAACTCCGCACCTGTGCATGAAAATTAATCATCCAATAATAAGTTTCACGTTAAACACTTGGAATGATAATACTTGGATATTACTCCTTAAGAATTCTAGTATTAATCAAAATTCTTTTTTATTGGTTTTTTACTTAAATTTTTTAATCATACAACCAAAATATTATACCGTTTAATTTATATTTTTGTAATCTTCTCTTGGATTAAAGAAAAAAAATTATGTTTCCTTGCCGAGAAGGAAATTAACTTTGTTTTGATGATAACAAATATTATGAAGTTAATTCTAACAAAGATTAACTGTTTTATAGCCAAAAAAAATAAGATTAACCAAAGCACAAAGATATCAAGATGCCAAGTAATCTTATCACAGGCCTTAATTAATTCCCGACAATTTAATTAGGCTACCTTAAGTACAAGGAACCATATATATTAATTTAATTAGGCTACTTTATTCCCTATCTTCCTTGGGCCAAACTTATGGATACGAACTTTAGAAAAACTTGCTTAAGCCTTATCTGTACCATAGAAACCGAGAAGTGCAAGTTTGGGTAACCTCTCTTTTTATAGACGAATTTAGTTTGACACAGATTACTACCTGTTATATCAGGATTCATCCAAGGCTTTGAAGTTAGATATTACTTTTGTGTTTCTTAGATTATTAGAGAAAAAGCAATGGTTATACACAAATTTGGGAGACTATTTTGAAATGATTCAAGACGCATAATATTTTCTGGACATTGATTTTCTTTAAACTTCAGTGAGTACTGGAGTCAATATTAAGGGGGTTTTCTTAAGTTATATTCATTGAAACTGTAATCAGTTTTTTCAATGTAAAAATGAGTAACACAAAACAATAGGGTCAAATGAACCAGCGGGTGAATTTCGACTGATTGTAAGTTATATGAAGTATAACTTAAAGAGATTCTATTAATTAATACTTATCCACAACTGAAAAATTCAAGAAAGTACTTTATTTTGGCTTTATTCATTTAACCATTGACAAGGAATTTGGTTCCATTCTTCTGTTTTGTTTGGACGAATAAAATGTGAAAGCAAAATCTTTGGACATGATCAATGTAGAAAGAATTCAAGAGAGAGAGAAGTGCTAAGAGAGATCAAAGTGATTCTCCGGAGAAAAAAGGACAAAAGGAGAAAGAGAGATGATAATGGACAGAGGAGATAACATGATTATGATGGTGAGGTCATTTAAAACATGACTCCAGTGACCTATTTACTCGTGACCTCTAGTTTTTGCGACAAGAGTTAAACTAATTGCCGAAATATTATTTGGAGATCAAAATTGTTACTACCTGTTTGGGGGTATTTCAACGAGACCAGAAAGAACGAGCAGGGTTAGACGAGCAGGCAGCTGGAAGTAGGGCTTGCTTGGACGAAGACGAACAGAGGAAAATGGAGCCCGTAGCATGTAGCAGGAGCAGAACCATCCTGCTCCAGCCCAAACGTATTGTCTGTGAACCTAGTTTGTTGTTGGAGGCGCGGTACCATTCCCTTAGAACATGCGGCGAGAGGACCCGGTCAACGCTAGTTGAAGTGGCGCGCTCACCAACCCGAGACTTGAAGCCACGCAGAATATGCAACCACCTACCACCGCAGTCAGGAGGATACACGCAACCACCTACCATCGCAGTCGTGGAGATACACGCAACCACCCACCATCGCAGTCATGGAGATACACGCAACCACCCACCATCGCAGTCATGGAGATACACACAACCACCTACCACCGCAGTAATGGAGATACACACAAACACCTACCACCGCAGTAATGGAGGTACATGCAACCACCTGCCACAGCAGTGATGAAAACACACGCAACCGCCTGTCACGGAGAAGGAGGAAGGATCTTCAGGAGGCCTATAAAAAGGCAGCCCGCGAAGGTAAAAGGGTTGGACTTTTTATCACTCTAAGGGGCTAAAAAGCAAATAATTCAGAACCGATAAAAAACCTAAGGCCAAGAGATTTACGGCCAATCTTTTCTCAAAAACCTTCTTATCTGACTTGAGCGTCAGAGGGTTTACGCCGGGAAAACACCCGGCGCACTCTGACATGTTCTGTGAATGCAGGAAACAAATAAAAGTAGCTGGGCGAGGAGAGATTCTGGTCAAAATTGAGTTGAACGAGCAGAAAGCCTGGTCGCAGATGAACACGACCAGAATTTCGCATCAACACTACCTCTATTTATTTTTAATTTATTATAAAATCTAAAGACTTAATGATTGGTTTTCTAACAACTTTATTTAACTGGCCACCTAAATTTAAATCTTAAGAAAGGTAATAATAAAAAATTATTTTAAAACTTTCCACCCCTTTACCTTAAAAAAAAAAAGCCAATATTTCACTGTCAACAACCTCCTAATTTTCCCAAAAAAAAACGACAAGGAAAATTCAATGGTGTGATTAATTTTCGGTATCAAAACCACAATATATTAATTATGTAAATGTCTAAACGTTTAACTGAATCGGATGCTTTTACTCATTTTAATTGTGTAAGCGAATCGAATATCTCTTTGTCCGCCGCACAATCAATCAATTTAAAGGTGAACGAAGAATTCTTTGATCCCAGTGGAATTTATGTCCCCTTCAGTAGCCAATAATAGCCAAGGAAATTAAAGATGCATGTCTTGAGAAGAACCCTGATTGCGAAATCTTCAAGTTTCAGCTTTGGGTCATCCGTCCATCGTCAACAAAGCTTTGCTTTTTTGGTTAAGTTAGATTCCATAACCATTTTGTCTAAAAGTGGAAAAAATTTCTATAAGCAAGAACAGAAAATAGATTAAAAATAATCAATAATCCTATGGATTCCAACTTATTATCCCCACATTTAAGTTTAATTGATGTAGTAATTATATACATGTAACCATCACATCATTTTAGACATTAATGTTTACTCATGTTCCCATAGATTATCATTTCTCCTTGGTAAAATTAATAACTAATTTGAGGTGGCGATTGCATAAATCGAAGTTGTCACATTATTTATATTAGCCTGATTGATCGAGTAGTTATTAAATAATTTTATGTAGCTAGTAATTTAAGTTTGAATCCAACGAGAGAGATGATAGAAAATTAAAATATTGGTTTAGGCTTCGCCTATCCCTATGTCTAATAATTAATTAAATATTGAGATAAAAGTTTAGACCCAGTATTGCTTTAAAACAAAAAAGGGTTTTGGCATCTCCAGCTTCAATGCTGTTTAGAACCACGCATGCTAATTTTCTATATATGCTGAAAATAGCTACCGACTTCTACCCTAACATTAATATCTTCCTGAACTAAACCTCTCATTGTACAAGATTTTGTTTCAAGTATCGACCATGGTCATTAAGTTTCAATTCTCTCCCTCTCTTTTTCTCTTTGATATGTGTTTTATATATTAATGCATGTATATTTTAATCCAGGGGGACAAGGTGGCTGGTATCAAACAAAAAGGTGGATTCAGAGCTTGCAGTTTCGTTTTTGGTAAGCAAATATAAGTTTGTATCAATCACCTTCACCTAGCTAGAGCTTATGTAATTGAGATTATTAACCTGAAGCAATTTCTCTCTCTTTGTAGTCATGTCGGCACTTGAGAACATGGGTTTCATTGCAAATGGGATAAGCATGGTCCTTTACTTTAAAAATGAGATGCACTTTGATATTGCTGGCGCTTCTAACACTCTCACAAACTTTTTCGGTTCAACTTTCTTGCTTTGCCTCGTCGGCGGCTTCATCTCCGATACCTATTTGAGCAGATTTGCCACTTGTTTGGTCTTCGGAACACTCGAAGTACTGGTAAGAAATAGTGGCTAATCCAGAAAAATGATTTACCAGCGGGGAATTTAAATTACAATGACAACTACATGTAAGAACTTCAATTTTATAAATTTAGAGGGGTTAAATTACAATATTATTAAAAGCACCTAGGTAATAATTTTTTCTTTAATTTTTATAATTTATGTTCTCCTTGAGACCCCACTGGTAATGAACTGGTCATTGATTTAAGTGGTAAAATCTCTCAGAGTAGTATGAGAGGTATCAGGATTTCTTTCTTTCTTTTTTTCCTTTTTTTTTTCAATTGCAGGCGTTGGTGATGTTAACAATACAAGCCTACTCAAAAAGTTTGCATCCACCTGATTGTGGAAAATCAAGCTGTCTAAAAGGTGCAATAGCAGCTTATTTTTATGGATCATTGTATTTGTACTCATTGGGTTGTGGTGGAAATAGAGGGACTCTTCCAGCACTTGGGGCAGGCCAATTTGATGAAAATGATCCAAAGGGAGCGAAGGCTTTGGCCAGCTATTTCAACTTTTACTTGTTTGCTACCACACTTGCAGCTATGATTGGAGTCACCGCCATTGTATATGTTTTCATTGACCACGGTTGGTGGTTGGGTTTCCTCATATCATCTGTTGCTACTTTGATTGGATTAATTACCTTGGCCATCGGAAAGCCTTTCTACCGCATTCAACAGCCCGGCGAGAGCCCCCTTGTCAGAGTTGCGCAGGTCCCTCATTCTCTTCCTATCCCTTTTCTCTTCGGACCAAAATCTTTAAAACCACTGGAAATGATCTTAAAAGACACCAGACACAAAATTAATATTTAAAAGCTTAAGAAAACTCAATCAGAGGAGGATTATATATTCTTTTCTTTGGAGTGGTGTCCAATTTTAAAATCTTATATAATAATCTGATTATTTTATTTATTTTTTCCATTTTTGTTGCTTTGATATCTTCATTATTTTGACAGGTTATAGTAGTAGCAATAAAAAACCGACAGCTCTCACTGCCAGATAACCCGGAAGAACTGTATGAGAAAAATAAAATAGAAAGAGTTGGTACAGAGGAAAGAATCCCACACACCAACCAATTTAGGTAAATTTATAATAGTCAAAGTCATTATATTAATTAAGTCTCGATTGAATTTTCTGAACGAGTATGACACTCTAGACCCATATATATATATATATATATATATATAAATTTATCATAAACAAATTATCATAACTGATAATTCATTTAATTAACCTGCAGGTGCCTAGACAAAGCAGCCATTGTTCCCAAAGACTCAACAGCAGCAGCACCGTGGAGAGTTTGCACAGTAACACAAGTTGAAGAAGTGAAGATCCTAGCAAGGATGATGCCAATTTTAGCCAGCACTATCATAATGAATACTTGCCTAGCACAACTACAAACACTCTCGGTAACACAAGGCGCTTACATGGATCCCCGTCTTGGCTCTATCAAAGTTCCCACCCCTTCAATCCCTGTACTCCCTCTTCTTTTCATGGCAATTCTTATCCCGATCTACGAGTTTTTATTCGTCCCTTTTGCCCGAAAAATCACAGGACACCCCGCAGGAATCACACAGCTTCAGCGCGTTGGCGTAGGGCTAGTGCTTTCAGTAATTTCAATGACAATAGCAGGCTTTGTGGAAGTTAAAAGAAGGAATGCATTCGATCAAAGTCCACCAAAGCAAATAAGTTTATTTTGGCTATCATTTCAATATTGCATATTTGGTATAGCAGACATGTTTACTTTTGTTGGATTGCTTGAATTCTTCTACAAAGAAGCTCCCGCCGGCATGAGAACACTTTCTACTTCATTTACATTTTTGTCACTGTCATTTGGCAACTTCCTAAGCAGTGCTTTTGTTGAAATCATAAACGCCGTGACCAAAAGGATAACTCCCAGCAGACAAGGATGGTTACATGGGAAAGACATAAACAAGAACAATGCGAATCTGTTTTACTGGTTCTTGGCCATTGTTAGTGTTCTAAATTTTGTTCTTTATTTGTACTCAGCCATTTGGTACAAGTACAAGCAAGAGAATTATACTGATGCTAAGACAACAACAACATCAGTTCTTGATGCCAAGGAAGAAAAGATTGATCGGGACTATGGTGAAGCAAAGCAAAATGTACCTGCCTCTTCTGATGATGATCGTATTTGAAAGAAAAAAGAAGTCATCGATGATGAATTCAAGTAATGGGCATGAAATTGTGCCAGTGTGGTGTGAGAGTCTTTTGAAATCCAGTTGTAATGGATATTCAAAAAGTAAATGAACTTATTTATTACTACATATAGGGCCGTTGGGTTTTAGTTACATATCATGTGATTGGATAAATTTAAAACTCCTTTTTTTTAAAGCACCTGCAATGAAAATTAAAATAACATAATCGCTAATATCATCCACGGGTTAATTCCATAAATGACCTTACCCATTTTTTTTCCCAACGAAGACCTAAAATACTTATATGGAAAGATGACATGAGACCGCAAAATTATCTAATTTAGTGTATTCTTATAGATCTTCAATCAGAAGAAAGGAACTACATACTCTCCCATGGCGAGTAAACAAGCTTTCTAAAAGAAGCTGCCATGATTTGGACAACAATCTAACTAATGGTGAAGTCAGAACTGCAGTTGCAATCAAGTTTTAAACCCTTTAAATTATTACATTTCTTAAGAAATAATTAAGAATTTTTTTTCTTTCGTTGATAGTCACTAAAATGATACATTGAATGATTTGTGCAGATTTTAAACCTAAAAGTGCAAATTAACACTTGTGAAACTCAATAGTCAAGTACGTATATAGAATAGAAAAAATTTCTTTTGAACTTCCCAATAAAACTAAAACTTAAATGATTTATTTCTTCTGAAGTTATTTGTATACACGATCCTTAATTTAGCATTTCGAATAAAAAATTCATTGTAGGTTTGCAGCAAAAATGCAAATAAGAAGCAATGGCAGCGATAAATGCAGAGTGAGAGAAAAGGAGAGAAATCTGCAGCCTGAGTTGAGAAAAAAGGCTGGTTTTTTTGTCATTTTATTAGAGGTTAAAATTGTAAACACACAAGAGGGGTTTTGAAAGAGCTTTGAAGGGGTCCTAATAGCATCACTCATAATTTTAATGTAAAATAATCTTTATCACATATTTGGTGTAAAAAAAAAATAGAGGTAAGACAATAAAAATGGGCCCACCACTTAATCCCCCAACAGCGGCAAAATTTCATTCCAAGAAGAACCCTGGGATTACATTTTTGAAGCTCCTCAACTATTCGTGAGATTAAAAATTATAACATGTTAAATATAAAAAAATTAAGGAAAGATTTTATATTTTTAAATAAATTTACTAATAATTGTTAATTTAAGTCAGGTTATATTAGATGTCATTTTAAAATAAATTTAAGATGATTTTGATAAATTAATATGTAAGACATAATATTAGTTACTAGCTAATCTCATGACATACCAAACATAAGACATGATTATTTATAGTCCAAATCTAATATTGCACCAAACACAACATAGTATTATATATAATTTTAGTATTATCCAATCCAATTTGGCATACCAAACGAGTCCATATTAATTTCATAGTTAGCAATTATTGTATATAAACAATAAAAGAGTTATACATACATATATATATATATATACATACATATATATTAATCGTATTTGAAGGAAAAAAGAAGTCATTGATGTTGAATTCAAGTAATGGGCATGAAATTGTGCCAGTGTAATGTGAGAGTCTTTTGAAATTCAGTTGTAATGGATCTTCAAAAAGCAAATGAACTTATTTATTAGTACATATATTAATTTAATAGTCAACAATTATTGCATATAAACAATAAAAAAATTATGCATGCGCACGCGCGTACACACACATATTGACGCGTGAGTCCAAAAACAGATTCTCTTCACAGTTCGTAAATACAATAATTTGCATCCAATGTTAAATTGAGTTGTGTTCACATTTTCATAATCTTCTTCTGCCCGTTCATTAATTTATGTCACCATAAGTTAAGATTTAATTATCTTTATAATATTATCTAATAAATTATTAATTGAATCTTTATGAAAGATCGGTCAAAAGTTTTAACTCAACAATGAATCCAAATTTTGTATACATAGCGAACAAAAATTATTTAAAAAAAATGAAGAATTACCAAATCAATCTAGTGATAATTAACAATAATTATTTTAAAAATTATAGAATAATCAAATTAATTTGAGCATAGTATTTTTTACCAATTGATGTGGAACAAACAATTCGCATTAAATTAACAATCTGATTTGTTAGAGAAGATAGTGCTGCAAGCATGTTTTCTACGTGTATATTACTCATAGCCTCGTCTTAATGTATGCTTCATACGTGTCAATATCTAGAAAACATAGTGGGCATATTTAGAAGGTATCGCATAATCATATTTATGGCAATTCTCACCATATTTAAGAATTATGACGTTAAAGGAGTTGACTCTTCTGAGGCTGTTAATTTTTTCTTTGCTAAAGGAGTTAAGTAATGATGATATGAATTGAAATATTTGTGATGCGCATGCTCTCATGCGGGCCACTAATTTAATGTTTAGTCCATTTTATGCATAATAGCAATCATCAGGACTGTGGTTTGGGATTAGTTGTGGGCAGGGATGTTAATGGCACCGCTCGCAGTGAGTTTGTCATTATCAAACTTAAATTTAAATCTAAACCCATAAAAAAAGTTAAATTATTAAACTTACCCACAATCCACAATAGGTTTTAATTTTAAAAAAGAAACCACCCGTAGTGGGTTTGAACAATTACCAAACTCGTCAAAACTCGCAATGGTACTCGGCAGATTTTTTGTATTTAAAATCATAAATGTTTAATATATAAATTTATAATAATAACCTCAAATTCTATAACAACATACTCAATTTTATATTTAAATAATGTAAATAAAAAATTAAAATTTCAACATCAATCCAACACAATTCTCGAATTTAAGTATAAATTACACAAATCCATTTAAAAAACACAAACTAGTATCTAAAAATAATAATTGCATTTTATATTATCATTTAAAATAAGCACCAAGAAAAGTTATTCATTTCATTCACCACCATAAGCACCCATCCAACACGATGCATACAATAATAATTAAGATTAATATTTTCAAATACTAATTTGAAGAAAAAAATTAGAATAATAAAATAATTCATGTATTAAGTTAAAAAAATAGAACGTATAAAATTATGATAGATATATAATAATCTATGAATTAAGTTGGGTGTAGGGCACTGACTCACTGTCGCAAGCTCATGGTTGAAGAAGAAAAGAATGATTGATGAAGACAAAGATGAGAGATGGATCACGTACACACATACACAATTTTGGGCCTTTGGCTATTTGGTAATTTGAATAATTACATTATTTTCTTTATACATTTTTAGATTAAAATTAAAGTAAAAATATTTGAAAAAAATATCGCGGGTTTGGTGAATATCCATGCGGATATCTACCGGATATAAGATTAACACTAAATCCACCCGCATCCATGTGTGGGTTTTAGTATATAATACTAAACCTGTCCGCAACGAGTAAAATTACCCACAGCGAACGAGTTTTGACGGGTGGATTTGGGCAAGTTTGTGGGTACAATTGTCATCCCTAGTTGTGGGGATGTTATGCTATTATTAGCTGTGGCTAATGCGTTTACCATATCACTTATCAGATGATGATGTTGATAGTTGGTGGAATAGTTTTCAAATAATTTTATTTAATTAATCACATAAATTCGATTGTTCGTTCGATCATATGTTTCATGTTTGATTAATTAAATCTAAGGCACAAGTCATCATGCGTTTCATGTTTGATTGAAGGCACAAATCATGGCTTAGTAGCTTAGCTTATTCATTAATATTTCTTATTTTTTTATGAGTTAATTATGATTCCTCCTGATAAACATCATTAACTTATTTAATGACACATAAAATCCGCCATAGTTTATTTAGTAGAAGAATAAAATATTAATTTATGCTTTGCTAATATATAGACACACACGCACAGAGAATATTTGTCTTTTCTTAGAGCATACATTCCTATAGTTTAAAATGCGTATTCAACATTTTATAATATTATTAAATAATTTTTCAATATTGTAAAAGTTTTACAATTCAACGTTTTACAATATTATAAAATAATTTTTCAACGCACTAAAAGTTTAAATTACTGTAAACGTTTTTATGAAGTTATAAAAAAATTCTCAACAAAATGCTTTTCTGATAATGAATTCCATTTTTTACAACCTAATAAGAAAGATTTTGTGCGAGATCGCTAACCTAATAATTTCTGTAAGTGAAAGTTGTCATATGAGTTGAAATTTAAAATATTGAAATAATATTATAAAAACTAAGACCACAATAATTGCTTTAAAAAAAAAAGTTTTGGCATCACACAAGCTTTTTAGAACTTTATATTTCAATTTTCTATATATACTGGGATAGACACGACAGCTTCACCAACTTCTACTCTTAAACTTGTGTTACTCTCTCTATTAGACATCTTATTCTACAAATATTTTTCAAGTAACGACCATGGTAATTAAGTATCAATTCTCCATTTCTTTTTTGTTTTTTATCTTTGATATGTGTTTTATGTATGCATAATAATATATTAATACAGGGGGACAAGGTGGAAAACATGAAACAGAAAGGTGGATTCAGAGCTTGCACCTTCGTTTTTGGTAATCAAATATTACTTTGTATCAATCACCTTCACCTAGCTAGAGCTTATGTAATTGATATTATTAACAACATGCAATTTTTTTGTCTATGTAGTCTTTTCGGCATTGGAGAACATGGGTTTCATTGCGAATGGGATAAGCATGGTCCTCTACTTCAAAAATGAGCTGCACTTTGATCTTGCTGGAGCTTCTAACACTCTCACAAACTTTTTCGGTTCAACTTTCTTGCTTTGCCTCGTCGGCGGCTTCATCTCTGATACCTTCTTGAGCAGATTTGCCACTTGTTTGATCTTTGGAACACTCGAAGTACTGGTAAGAGAACTAGTAATATCGTTGATTCAACTGATAAAATCTCTCAAAGTGGTATAAGAAGTTTCAGGATTTATTTATTTGTTTTTTTTAATAATTGCAGGCTTTGGTGATGTTAACAATACAAGCTTACTCAAAAAATTTGCATCCACCTGATTGTAGAAAATCAAGCTGTCTAAAAGGTGCAATAGCAGCGTATTTTTATGGATCATTGTATTTGTACTCATTGGGTTGTGGTGGAAATAGAGGGACTCTTCCAGCATTTGGGGCAGGCCAATTTGATGAAAATGATCCAAAAGGAGCAAAGGCTTTGGCCAGCTATTTCAATTTTTACTTGCTTGCTACAACAGTTGCAGCTGTGGTTGGAGTCACTGGCATTGTTTATGTATTCACTGAAAAATCTTGGTGGTTGGGTTTCCTCGTATCATCTGTTGCTAACTTTATTGGTTTAATTGCCCTGGCCGCCGGGAAGCGTCTCTACCGCATTCAACAGCCCGGCGAGAGCCCCCTTGTTAGGGTTGCGCAGGTCCCTCAATCTCTTCCTGTCCCTCTTCTCCCCTGATTAAGATTTTCTCATGATCAGCAAATAATCTTAGAAGACATGAGACAAAAAAAATCTTTTAAATTCATCGAAATCTTTTCTCAGATCAAAAGAGGATTTTAATTCTTTCGCTTTGGTCTCCTCCCGTTTTTAAAATCTTATCTAAGAATTTGATTATCTGTTTGTTGCCTTGGTTACTGCTAACAGGTTCTAGTAGTAGCAATAAAAAACCGAAAGCTTTCACTGCCAGATAACCCGGAAGAATTATATGAGATAAATGAAAAAGAAAGAGCCAGTACATGGGAGAGAATCCCACATGCCAACCAATTTAGGTAAATTATTAATGTTTTTATGCTTTAATTGCACCACGCACATATATATACCCTGCATTTTCATGGGTATGCAATGCAATTTCATCCGTGAGACACGCCTCTAGAAACGTGTGCCCAAACATTCATAACTTTTGATAATTCACTTTTGTTTTACCTTATAAATTATTAAGCTTTTAAAAGTCTCATGTCACACATCCATTAATGATGAGATATATTATTAAGAAATCTTGATTGAGAGGAAATTCTAGTTCCTAATACTATAGATTTCTCTTTATATATTTACATTTAATACTGAACTAATCCTTTTGTTAACTTTTTAAATGATATATATATATATATATATATATATATATATATATATATATATATATATATATATATATATATATATATATATATTGTTGAATAAAAATATAAATTAATTAAATTATAACCTTATATTACAAGCACATACAGCAAAAAATTACCGAGAATTGAGCATTCTTTTTCAATCCTTAAGCTAAAGATTCTCCAACTTGTATACATAGCGAATATTTTATTCTCGCTTTCTTTTTCATTGTCTCTTCATTTTTTTATCCCTTTAACATTTTTAGTTCGAACCTCGACGTACGAGGTAGACTTAAAAGCTACCCACGCTGTCTTTTGTGAACGGGTATAACGTACTTCTGACACATGCATGTTTCATAAAACAATTTAGTATGACTAATAATTCATTGTATTAACCTGCAGATGCCTAGACAAAGCAGCCATTATGCCCAAAGATTCAGCAGTGGCGGCACCGTGGAGGGTTTGCACAGTAACACAAGTTGAAGAAGTGAAGATCCTAACAAGAATGATGCCAATTTTAGCCAGCACTATCCTCATGAACACTTGCCTAGCACAACTGCAAACATTCTCAATAACACAAGGCGCTGCCATGGATCCCCATCTTGGCTCTATCAAAGTTCCCACTTCTTCCATCCCTGTAATCCCTCTTCTTTTCATGTCAATTCTTCTCCCACTCTACGAGTTTTTTTTCGTCCCTTTTGCCCGAAAAATCACGGGACATCCCTCCGGAATCACACAGCTTCAACGCATTGGCATAGGCCTAGTGCTTTCTGCAGTTTCAATGACAGTGGCAGGCCTTGTGGAAGTTATAAGAAGGAATGCATTCAATCAAACGCCACCAAAGCCGATAAGTTTGTTTTGGCTATCATTTCAATATTGCATATTTGGAATAGCAGACATGTTTACATTTATTGGATTGCTTGAATTCTTCTACAAAGAAGCTCCTGCCGGCATGAAAACCCTTGCTAGTTCGTTTACATATCTATCACTTTCATTTGGGTACTTTCTAAGCAGTGCTTTTGTTGATATCATAAACGCCGTGACCAAAAGAATAACTCCCAGCAAACAAGGATGGTTACATGGGAAAGACATAAACAAGAACAATGTGAATCTGTTTTATTGGTTCTTGGCCATTGTTAGTGTTCTAAATTTAGTCCTTTATTTGTACGCTGCTGCATGGTACAATTACAAGCCAGAGAATTGCTCTGATATTAAGCCAAAGCCATTAATGGATCCTTCTGCCAAGGAAGAAAAGATTGATCAGGATGATGGTAAAGCAAAGCAATATGGCGCAGCCTCTTCTGATGATGGCATTATTGGAAAAGAAAAAGAATTCATTCATGACGAAGTCAAGTCGCAGGAATAAAATTATGCTGGAGCGGTTTCCTTTCGAGACAAGACATTATTCGATTGTGAGAAAAAAATAATAATAAATATATTGTGTATATTTTATGTGTGTGTGTGTGTGTGTACAGGTTTGGACGACCTCTTTCCACACACAAATTCCTAACCAACTACATCATAATTCATCCAAAAGCTTTGAAAAAATGAAAACTCATTGAATCGGGAAAGAAAATTATCTTAAAGATGAAGAAGCCAAGTGTTTCAAAAAAAGTTTCATCAATATAAAAACAACTACCTGAATGCAGTACCCAAGCTTAGCCAAAGTATTTGCAGCTTTATTTATGACAACTCCTTGAGACATGACAAATCCCGAAGTGCTGCTTTGGTATGCGTAGAAGTAGCGCCTCAGAACTTATCCAAAACAGCTCAGAATTATAGCAACAAGTCCAACTCAGCTAGTGGTGAAACAAATCATTTGCTTTAGCAAATCATAAACGAAAATGTAAGACTTCTGTGTTGGTAACAACAACATCATTATATGGCACCAATGTTAGTGCCTGCCATCATAACCCTGATAAGGATAAGTCACAAGCAACAAATATGGTAGCTTGTACCGCCATGGCAAGAGGATTTTCAACATCGCGTCCAAGCCATAATTGATGCAAAATATAGCAGCACATGTCATGGTGGATTCATCACAACCGCTAGTTGATTATTATAATTATTGTAAATATTGTCTTTCCTTTTACAGCATCTTAAACGTCTTTATATATTTGTAAAATTCAAGAATTGTATATAAGCCCAAAACAATTACTATTTTCACCATATTCGAGCATCTCAAATATTTTTTAAACCCAACCTCCATAATAATTTCGTATCACAGCCCCATAATTTTCCATACCTCGTTTCTCATCTACCGCCGCATCAGTATCTAGCATAAACCAGGCCTGCTGCGGCGGTTCCCAAACTACTGAAACAGCAACTTTAAGATCTTTATCAACTCTCATAGCAACCCGTTTCACACAAGCCTCCCAAAGCCCTTCAGCACAAGCTACAATACATGCTTGGGAAGCTACTGACACATCGCACGTTATTCTCTATCTCTTCCTCTAGATTCCCAAAGCCAGGTGCACCGAATATTATCGTTCTGGCAATTTTATTGTAGAATCTGGTTCGTTCACTTTACTCAACAGAACCAGATCCTCCACCAAGATTAATCAAGATGCATTCAACAGATTAGATCAGGTTTAGAAAATCAATTAAACCTAACTAGACTCAATACAAAAGATTATTCACCAACACAGAAAACAAGAAATAAGAAGAAACCGATTACAATGAACAGAACACAGAGCTCTTAACGTGGTTCAGCCATTAATGGCTTACATCCACGGGTGAATTCATCAGCAGGCTTTATTGAATGATTCAAGAAGCTTATTACAGAGAGTTTGAGAACAAAGAACAACTATTCGAATTCTCTCAGAATTCCCTCAATCTCTCACTCACGTTACCTCTCATCCCTGAAGGCCAGCAGCTTATAAACCAGTTTCTTTAAACAGTTTTAACAACCCAGAACGCACAGCTTTTCGACACTTGTGTGTTGAGTCTGTTTATAATGACCTTTGCTTTAATCAATGGTCACGTGATTGCTCCGTGATCTAACTAAAACCAAGTATTATCAAAACGATCACTCACAATGCCGTTTCGGTTTAATGACGAGCCGTGCTGATCACGTGAGTCACTTAAGGCTTAAAACAACTGAAAACGCTGTCGTTTGCTGAGAGGTGTTTGTATTCACCTTACAGCCAATATTTATATTTCGTGAAACAATTTTTGTTCAACTGGTCTCTTGTCCAATTGTTTTTTATTACAAACATTACTTTAATCGCCAAAAGAAACATTTTTTCAGCACAAGAATTTCTCTCCAAAATTAAACATTTTGGGATAATATTTTATCATTTATGACAAAATGAATGGTTGCGAAATATGATTAAAGTTGATAAAATTATTTTAGAAACTAAAAAAGGGCATAAATTTGATAAGGTCATTCTTGAGACATAATATTATATTAGTCTCCAAAGTTATTATGATTTTTTTTAATAATTTTAAGACTTCATTTTTTTAGTTATAGATGATTACCTACGGTGACAAAACTAAAATTGTAATATTATGACTAAATTTATATTTTTTTTATATATATGACAATTTATAGTTTTTTGATATATATGACCTCTTATTAAACTCTTTTGTGACAAAGATCATATTAGTCATAAAAAAGAACCATTTTTAGCACAAAATAAATTCCTTCAAAATTTTCTATTTAGGGCTACGCATGCCACAATACAATATAATTATAGGTGACAAAACTATTTTACAACTAAAATGAATGTAAATTTTGTCAAATCATCTGTGCCACAAAATTTGTTTGTATAGCTATTTGAGTGTTAGCTAGTTTTACTGACTCTTTCTTTTCGCACCAATTATTACCTATTGTGACAAAATTGAGAAATAGTAATCATAAAGTTTGTTTTAAATTATATTTTATTTTGTCAAAATCAATGGATTAGTAGATGAAAACTACACAAGATCAACCAATGATAATTTATATTTAAATTTAAGTTAAAACTGTCTATCTTTTATATCTTTATTTGTTAACCAACAATTATATAAATAATAGATAAAAGGTGCATTTGAAAGTGAGGTGCTATAGTTTTTAAGATATTGTGGAATAAAAGTCATAGTTGTAGAGTAGAACTGAAAAAATAAATAATTGTTGAACTGCCAAAACGTAATTGGAAGGTGTTACCAAAAACCTTAATAGCTGGGATCACTCTCAAACGCATCCAAACTTGTTCTCACCAAATGTATAAAAGTCAGTATTCAAAAATCCATCGGCATTTAACTCATGTGGGGATCCCAATTTGTATTTCAACCATATGAATCACTCGTTTATTTGATGATAAATATAGTAACTAGTAAAAATACTAATATATTATCAAATAGATGAAATCAAATCAAGCAAAGATATGAATTGGGATTCCTAGCATTATTCTTATATAAATAAATTATTTACAGTTACAAACTCTTGTATAAACTTATAATTGTTTAATCATTGACAAAAATTTCTAATTAATTTTAAGAAACTAATGAGTAGGCTTTAAATTATTTACTTATTGCTTAACTTGTAATAAATTTTGTTTAATATATAATTATGCACTTTATTTTTGTCATTTTTTTTGAAGATTTTTTTTAGTAAAACCTTGTTGTTGAATGGGGGAAAGTCCATCACATATTCATTTGAATGAGCGGGGCCACTTGAGCCTACTAATTTCTTCTCTACACCCTATTTTTAGTTAAGAATTTTATTGTTTTTATTATTTTTTTTAAAAATATTAGAATTCATCATTTCTTCTCTATTTCAAAAATTCTTATCAATTCATTCAGGTACATTTTTAGAGTGATGATACAACTACAAACTCTTGTAAAAATTTATCTTGTATAAACTAATGTAGTATTAATTCATTAGTTGAATGAAAATATAAAATAATATAAATAAATCATATGGGCCAAGAGATATTTAATTCAACCAATTTTATCATGCCACATCAGTTTGTATAAAATATGTTTATACAAGAGTTTGTGGTTATATCATTACTCATTTTTTTAACTACAAATAATTGGTATCACTAACCAAGAGAAACAAAACTACCATTTAAAAATAAACATCAACAGTTTTTTTATGAACTAGAAAAGCTAATGATATCAAGAAATTAATTTTCACAAAACATAAAAGCTAATGAATATCAAGAAAAAAGTCCTTCGTATAGAAAGAATGAAATAAAAATCATGATATATTCAGAAAAACCAAAATAATAAATTCAAAAGAGAGTAAAATTGAGTGTTTATTTTGCAAGATGTGAGCGTAGAGAGAGAATAAGCCATTGTAAGTAGAGGGAGAAAGTGATTAGTGAATGGTGTAATTTAGAGATTTTCAAATTGCAAAATTTTAATAATAAATTTATTTTTTTAAATGCGTATAGAGAGAAAGTTAGCGGGTTCAAATAACCTCACCCTATTCAAATATCTTAGACCAATTATTATTAAAAGAAATATCTCCAGTTTCTCACATCTCACATAGCACAATCTCTTCTTGTGGTAGACCAAATCGCTATCGACTGAAACCTTGCTGCTGAGACCACCACAGCCTGTATGTCGACTTCTAGGGAGCCATGTTATGCTAAGAAAAATTGAGGAGGTTTGAGTCATTTTCTCTTTATTTTTAATCGTAGAATTGATTATTGCTTTTTAAGGTTCTCTCAATTCTTTAATGACGGTTTTGAAATCAAATTAACCTAATTTTGTTTTCTTTTATTTATTTTGTAGTCATAATCATTTTCAATTTCAGTTAATTTGGCAAATTTTGCATCCTGACAAGTGCGACATTATGGTTGTATGCAAATATTTGTTTTTTTAAAAAATATGATTAGATTATTAATTAGATCAGTTTCTTTTGGCTGACATTATGAAAAGAAATGGAAAAACAAATGGGTTTTTGGTGATATTGAGTACGAGTGGTGGATGCCAACTGTTTTTTTATAATGGAATAATAGAATAAGCCTGTTTAGTATTAGGTGGAGCAGTTGTAATTTAAAAAATAAAGTATATAAAATATTTACTAACTACTAATTTTTGTGATTTAGAAGATAAATTAATTTAATTTAATAGTTATGTGATGAAAAATGCATAATATATTTATTATTTTTATTAAACTTATTATTTAAAGTCTTATTTATTATATATTATTAATTTTTATTTTATAATTACAAATTTTTTCCACAATAGTTGTGACTTAAAAACTATAACACTTAAATACCTAATAGAATCTTAGTCTCACTTTTCAAATTCTTTAGTATTTACTCCAACAAATGAATTGGGATTTGGGAATGATCTGGTCAGGATATTGCTTGCCTCCATCTGTGGAACCTCGTATTTCAAATCACATGCCCCATATCATTGATATGATCAAGAAGGTATTCCTACCGATTATGATTGAATTTTAGCTATTACAGTTAATAGAAAATTATTTTATCTTGCATTTTTCACATTTTCCAACTTTACAATTTACAATTAGTAATAGAGCTGGAGCATTATTTGCTGGAAACAAAGGTTTTGATGAGCCTTTACCACTCATTACGATACAAAATTAATCGGTGAGAATCAGTTTCTCAAAAAGAGCACAGGGCTGGATTACTTTTTTTTTTTTTTAATATCCTTGCATCTATTCAAAAATTTTATTCTTATCATCACTTTTATGTGGTCTTCTTATTCCTTATTATTAGGCAAATATTCTTAGCAGAGAATCTGTAGAGTTCTTAGGCACTATACTGAATTGATTCGAAGTATGCATTAAGTCAGATTTTTGTTCTTATCTCATTGAATTCATGACTCTTGGGAATAATATATTCTTTTGGCCTTTGAAATCTACTGGGAATATAGTTAACATAATATCTTGTAAGTGTACTTGTCAATTGAATTTTCTGTTGATTTGGTTAGATTATACAATTTTTGGATTTCCTCCTATATCCACGTTCTTTTCTTGTTTCTGTTACTTGTTAATTTTGTTATTAGTTCTTCCTTTGTTGGTGAAATATGGAATTAAATATACCCATTTGCTCTAACACTTGGATTTGAGGGGCATGGTCGCTAAGGAACACTTGTTTACATTATTTGTGTTGGAAATTGTGAGGTATTTCAAAATACAAAAAATGAATCATGCACACATGAGCTCACGGGCTTGGCCCATCTTTTAGCCACTTGATGTAAAATAATATATTCATTATTTTATTGGAAAATCAGTTTTAATCTGATTTGAATTAGTCAAGCCGAGTACATCTACATGTCGAAGTTCGTGGCATGGTTTAAGCACTGCAGTTGCTCGATATCCGGTTCTGAAATCAGATTCATGCACTGACAAGAATCAAGGAGATGACTGTTGTAATTCAAGGCTATAAAAAGCCTGCTGCAGTGACTGATTGAGTAGAAAAAATTCTCCTAATCTTCTTCTCCATCTTCATCAAAGTTATACACTTTACCTGAAAACAAATTAAATGAGCTGTTTCAATTTACTGTAGTTTGGAGTGTGCCATTACAGTTAGAACGCCATTGAATCCTGGAAGATCAGATTGTCATTGATTCCTTTACGCACCCAGAAATTATCCGTGAAGGGGCATAATCTGTTCTTTAAGGACAATGCTTCATTGGCACGCCTTGGCCTCCTAGTTCATCTCTTCCTGTATTTTGTTCATTAATTTTTGTTTTGCAACTTCTACACATATCAGTTGCATTATTTTTGAAGAGCTGTTGTTCCAAGAACGAGTGAAGCTACTGGAAAATTGGAGAAACCTAATTTGCAGCAGATTGTTATCAAGATTGGTGGCTTGAATACTTTTGGGTTCAATTTAGCTTTAATTTATTAGTGGTGGGCCTTTCTCACAAAGTCGCCTTCACTTGTGTTTGTGACCGTAGAAAAGTTCTTGGTGGGTGGGAAATTTTGTTTCTGAACTTCTTGTGACCTGCAGAATATCAGAATTCATTGGTTTATAAATAACATTGCGCTACAATATTGCCAGTCAAGAAACAAAGGTAGTCATCATTAAGTGTTCTGCAACAAATGATGCCCATTTTCCCAGTTTGCTAATTAAATAGCCTACATTCATTAGGATTGGAATTTCTCATCTCAAGGGAAGCAATTCCTTTTGTAAATGTTGTTACCACGAAGAATTTTTTTAATAAATTACACACTTTATCCATCTTTTTAACCTTCTTAAGAGTTTACTATTATCGTAAGTAATTCAAATTATGATCTATCTTATTATTACCCAACCGAACAAAAATTTTGATTTCCAATTTTTTTTATTCAAAGCCATTTGGTCAATGGAAATCAACAGCCCTAAAAGTAGCATTTGCAAATCTAATTCTTTTCGTGACTAACTAGATATTAATTTCTGTGACTAAAATTGGTTGTCGTGAATTTTTGCTTCTAGCGACGATGTAAAACAATCGCATAAAATTTCCAAATGCGACCTAACTAGTATCGAAATAATAGAATACATTGTGTTTAAAAAACTTTTGAGACCATATTAATCACCAATTGCAACCACGAAAAGTGTCCAAAATAATAACCAACGGAAACAATAATGTTACGTCTCGATAGCTAACATTCTGTGACAAATATATTGCCGTTGATTGTATCTTCTTAACCACGAAAAGTGTTTATTTTAAATACTATTTGCGATACATTTTACTTACCCTTGTGAAGACCATTTTAATCTATATAGTATTGTTGATTGCACTTTTGAGCATCTAACTCGATCATTTGAAATATTATTTATCACATGTGCAAGTATTGAGGAGGACTAAACTGCTCAAAACTCAAATTATTTGGACAAGAGAAGAATTTGGTAAATGAAGGACTTTATTGATATTTTACGAGAGAGACACTGTAACACTCAAGGCTCACTCTCCTTTTTCTCTTCTAATTCTTCAGCCGATGCCTACAACAAAAAGTTTAGGGGTATTTATAGTAAAATAGACTAATACAAATCACACAAATATTAAATTATAGAAATATGACAACCACATTTTACAAGTATCTCCAATATTTAAGAAATATCTAGATATAAATATTTTTACCACCATTAGATATTTTTAGAGTTAGAATATCTCTTACTCTCTACACAATAAGAATATCTCTCATTCTCTACACAATTCTTGAATCTTCCATGGACTGAACGGACTGAACTTTAAACTTGAGATTGGACAAATGTAATTAGATTGGATCATCAAATTGGTGTTGGGATTTTAACACTCTCTCTCAACACAAACTTTCATCCTTTGATTTGTATTGAGCTGCTAGCAGAACTCGTTAGACATTTTAGAACCAAGACTTTTTGTAAACAAATTTGTAAGTTGATCGTTTATCTTTATGTACCGCATTTTGACTTCATATTGCAAGATGTTTTCCTTGTTGAATTGATACTTGTTGCCCAAATTTTATTGTACTCGTAAGTGCATGAATTTATTGTAAAATAGATCTTGTGGTGACAAATGTCGATCCTACGAGGAGATAGATTTAATTATGCGTAGGGTTAATTTTCTAGGTGTAAATAAGAGTTGGTTGGAAATTAATTCTTTTAATTTTTTAATCTTAAAATTTAAAATAAAATGACGAGAATGAATTAAAGATGAAACCAATGAAAATAAAAGATTTGAGTCTCTGGATTCACACTCAACATTCACCATGGGCTTAATATTTCTTTTTTAGTTCCGATTAATTCATGAGGTGAGTATTTTCACTGCTCATAATGCTCACTCTAATAAATATGGTATCAAGTACTTAGTATGCCAGAAGTAATGATCTTCCACTAAATGTGATGTCAAGACCACGTTGTACTAGACGATAATAATTATTATGTCGACAACATGACAAGACCATCCATTAAATAGTTTAGATACACTCTTTGTTAACACTAAGTCAAGACGACCCACAAAATATTAAAGGGGGGTTTGATCTCTAATTAATATGGTGCTAAGTGCTCATTGTGCTATATAGTAATGATCATTCACTAGGGTGTCGATACACCGTGCAAAATCTAGGCAGGATACACTGTCTGTAAATAATAAATCAAAACAGCCACATAAATCAGAGATGAAGAAAAAATAAACTTACTTAATTAAGCCCATGGATCATGTTGAGACTTCACCTTCAACCCCAGCTTGAAACTAAATTAGCAACTCATAATTGAATTAGTAGTAAAATGATAATTTTATTAAAATGTGTAGAAAATACAAGAAAAGAGATAATTATAGAAAATGAAGCTTAAGAATAGATTCAAGGATGTCAAATTAAGGGGGAGCCCTCTATATATAGATACAATAGATAAATTATGGCCATTATGTGAAAATAATTCGAACGTTTAGGATTGCGCCACGTGAAAAACTTTGATTGGTTGGAACACATCAACATTTTAGTCTAACAAGATGTGTCACATCATTGATCAATGCCACATCAATATTTTGGTCTAATAGCATTGCCACATCATTGGTCAACGCCACATCATTGTTCAATGCCACATAATTAGTCAATGCTACATCATTAGTATAATATGATGTTGCTACTTCATTGGTCAATGCCACATCATTAGTCAATGTAACTCATCTTACCATTTATATGAGCAATACCGTACTCGTGAATAGTATCATATATGTGAGCAGTAAACAATACTAAATACTATTTATACTCCTCCTAAGGGTTTTGATCGTTTCGAATTTAAAAATACCATATGTTTTGTTGTCTGAGTTCTCGATATTCGTTAAATGGCCAAAACATCCATAAAATACATAAAATGTTTAATTATAATAAAACATACATAATATGATTTAAACAAGTAAAAGTAAAAAGGTTAGTGAGACTTAAATTATAAAATGATAATTTTACCCTATATAAATATGCATTCTCTAGTACTCAACAATAGTGCATCTCCATATATTTAGTCCTAGCATGCAAAACTAGATTTTCCGCTAAACTAATCGCTGATTGATTATTATAATACAATGGCACTATATAATCTACTAGTTGGTGTAGATCCTTTATCAACTGCATCAACCAAATATTTTCTTGAGTTGTCATCGCTGTTGTCTTATACTCAGCTTTTGTGGTTGGTAATGATAGAGTTGGTTGTCTTTTGCTACACCAAAAAACGACTTCAAACATAATTCTAAAAACTTACCCAATAGTTGATCTTCTTGTATCATGATCTCCAGTATAGTCAGCATCACAACAACCAATCAACTTATAACTCTCACATTTCTTGTACAACAAATTGAAGTCAATTGTACTTTTCACTTATCTCAATATTCATCGAACCATTTCCAAGTGAGGCTTTTCTGAATTTTGAATGTACTGACTCATTACACTCACTGCATATAAAAATGTCTGGTCGAGTCAATGTTAAGTTGATTAAACTTTCTACTAATTGTCGATACATCGTTCCATCTTGTAAATCTTTGCCTTCATATGTCTGTAATTTTGCATTAACTTCCATTGGAGTTAAGATTAACTTGCATTCTAACATTCTATACTTTTTCAGTAAGTCTTTTGCATATTTCTATTTGGAAAACAAATATCATTCTTTGTTTGATTAGCTTTTAGGCTAATGAAGTGTTAACTTGACTAAGCCCTTTTATTTGAAAACGAACTGATAAATTCTCTGTTGTTTACATAATCTTTTTTTTTTTATCATCATTAGCAAGAATCAAATCATCCACATACATTAGTATAGTTGCTAAGTTTCCTTCGCTAGTTCTGACAAATAAGTTATAATCTACGTGTGCTATTGAATAGCCACTCTAAGTTTAAAATTCAACAATTTCACTATACCATCAACTTGCATATATACTTCGAATAAGCTTTATTCTTAAATCCTTTTGGTTGGTTTATATAAATCTCTCAATTTAATTCTCCATGTAGAAAAGTAATTTTTACATCCATCTGCCATAATTTCCATTGTTTACTACCTACAAGTACAAGTAGGACTCTTCCTGTTGTGAGCTTTTCTACCAAACTAAACGTTTCATCATAGTCTAGTCCGTATTGTTGTGAAAATCCTCGAGCTACCAACCGAGGCTTAAAATTTTCAATTTAACCATTTGGGCCCTTCTGAATCTTGCACACTTTTTAAAATTAATATTTGCCAGATATTAATTTTGCATCCTTTAGTTTCGAAACCATATCTGGAGTCCGATTTTACTTCAGTGCACGATTTCTTCTTCCATCGCCTTCATCCAGTGAGAATTTTATGTTGCTTCTTTAAACATCTCAGGTTCTTATAGTTTTTTTTTTCTTCTGCAACCACTCTATTAGCATATCTACGGTTTGGCTTCCTTACGCTTTTAGATTTTCTAAATTGAAAATCAGGGGTTTTTGGTTCTGGTTCACTTGGTTATTTGACTTTAATAGGACTCTTATAAATGCTTGTCTTTTAAGGACTTTGAGCCCCATCATACTCAATATCATCATCCTTTGGATCATTAGAATCTTTAAATTCTTCATGGCTTGGAAGAATTTCGGCAATTTATTTCTTCAGTTGATCCTCAATTCTTTTAAATCCAGTAGCTTTTTTTTTTTCAAAAGACTTCCACGAAGATGCGTCATCAAACACCATGTTTCATGTTGTATATCACTGCCCACTAGTAGGATTACAATACCTCCATCTTTTTTCTCTAGCTGTCATATTCGACAAAGATACAACGGATCACCTTCTTGTTGTTAGTCTAAAAGGTTACACATAATGTAATTTTAATGATAACAAACATGTGTCTTAAGTGATTTAATAAATATTGTATTTCACATTTTCACTAGTTTTTTAAGGATAATATTTATGCAAGTGAAATCAAGTTGAAAATATTCAACGGACAACGACGAGATCAAGAATAAAGTTTAAAGTTCAACAGATAAATTATTGCAATAAATTCTTGTAAAGCTAGTACGATTTAATTGATACATAATTTAAAATTTGAGAAACTCAAGAGATTAATTTAAATAATTACTTTTCATAAACTAAAAGGTTTTATATTTATAAGATAGAGTATTTTGTGGATTTAAATAATTTAGGCTTAAATAAAAATTTTTCTAATATTTGAATTTAATTAGTATTATTTTGAATTCCAAAGTTGGACCTTTTTGCAAACATTTGAAATAGTTTGGGCTATACTATAATTTATAAATGTTTGAGGACTCGAATGTAATTCAAACATTTGAAATCCAAAATTGGACAGAGAGTTGGTGGCTAACCGCCTGAGGCTAGCGGTTAGCCACCTGAGGCTAGTGGCTAGCCACATGAGGAAAATCTCATATTTTCAAAATTTAGACTAAAGTGAAAGGTTTTGAGAATTTTAAAAATTATGGGTATTATGTTAAATTTTGAAAAGGATCTCTTTAAAAAATTCTAATATATTTAGGGCCACATCAAAATTTCAAAAAGTTATGAAATGACAAGTATTCTTTTGAAATTCTGAAATGTGAGCTGTTTGTAAAATTTTATCACATTTTGGGCTATAGTATAATTATATAAAGGTTTGGGCAAAATTATAATTTTATGAACTATATTACTGTAGCAAAATTCAAATCTAACGGTAACATCACTGTTCTAGGCAGCTAGCTGGGTAAATCAAGCGGCTAACCGTTTGGTTGTGGGAATTTGTCTATAACGGCTAGTTTTTGAACTTTAACTATAAAAACCCAACTCCAACTTCATTTTAGAGACCAATGCAAGTATAAATAAGATCATATAACACATATTGAGCTTCCATTTCATAAATCATAATTTATTGAATCATTATTGTGCTATTATTTGTATATCCACTCTTAAAGAGAGTTTTTGTTGTAATTTTCATTTCTTATCAAATTGTGAGTGTACAAGTGTGAGAAACACTTGGGGTGAAAAGATTGTGGAAATGATCTCTTAATTGTAAAAGGGTCATTAACACTTTGGAAGTCAATTGTAGGAACTTGAAGTTTTGGTAGGCTTGGATAGTGAAATCATCGAGCTTGATTGGTTTGGAGGTGTGAACGTAGGCAGGGATTGTCAAACCACGTAAAAATTATTGTGTTTGTTTTCTCTTCCCTTACTCTTTTTTTATTGTGCCATATTGAATTTATTATTTTCAATTTCATTAAGGTATTTTATCTTCACGATTTACAGAAACCATTATTAAAGTTTTACAACGTGACTTTTTACAAGTAAATCTTACACAGTGAAAACATTCAGAGCCAAGTCGCTTAGCTCTTTTTTTCTTAGCAAATGTATTTTTTCCAAAATCAGGCATATAGGAAATGAATGGATCAGAAAACTCATCTACCAATAGGACATTTGCTTCAATTAACTAGCGAATGTTAGCAGGAATCCCATTGATCATTAACAAATGCAGTCATTCACAATGAGTTTTGTAAATCTTTTTAAGAGCATTTTGAGGGAGAGAAGAAAAATATTGATGTAATTTTCATTGTATTTCTTCCATGCTTGACATTGAGGTTTCAGCTATTATGGGAAACTGAGAATACCAACTTAAAAAGTCATGGAATACTATTTTCTGCCATTTATATGGGAGAGTGAATCAAAACAAAACGAATCAAATCTGTAAATTCAAATCAAAAGTGAAGAAGAACAATAAAATAAAACAAAAACACACAAGGAATATAACTCACTTTCATCCTTTTATTGAATGATGATTAAATAAACCAATATTTTACCATGTACCTCCAATTCCGATTACAGATTATAAATATCATCCTCTATTTCCTTGAGTTGTTTTTCTAGATCTTTCACGTGAGATACTAACTCCAGTGGTTGTATATCTCAAATGGGATGTGATTTACAAAATCGGAGCAATTTCCTCAAGTGAAATTTTACATGTAAAAGCATTTTAATATGATCGAAAAGGAAATTTCTCATGGAGGTACTCACGACAAGTATAAAAATTTGGTGAGCTAAATCACAATTGTCAAACAACATACAATCAAAGACAATGCAATGCACTCCATTCAAGACATAGGGAAAAGGAAGAAGAAAAAAATTAAACAATTCAAACAATAAAGTAACAGTAAATCAAATTCACAAAACGTTAAAATGAAAAGACTCAATTAAAATTTTGGTGGGTCACTCAAATTAATTTTGGTATCTGCTTCACATGGTTAATATTCTATATATGGTTTCAATCTTTGGCCATTAACTTTAAATGTGACACCATCATTTGAATTCTCAATTTCTACGGCTCCATATGGATACGCATTTTTTACAACAAATGGACTATTCCACTTTGACATTAATTTCCCTAGAAGTAAATGAAGACGAGAATTATAAAGCAACACTTTTTGACCAATTTCAAATTTTTTTTTGAAAAATTCTTTTGTTATGAAAAAATTTGGTTCTTGCCTTAATAATTCTAGAATTCTCATATGCATCATTCTTTAATTCCTCAAATTCATTTATTTGCAATTTACGTACATTGCCAGTATCATCAAGATTTGAATTAAAAGCTTTAATAGACCAAAATGATTTATGTTCAAGTTCTACTGGTAAGTGACAAGATTTTCCATAAACAAGCCGATAGGGTGACATTCCTAAAGATGTTTTAAAAGTACTATGATATGCCAAAGTGCATCAATTAGTTGAAGAGACAAATCTTTACAGTTTGGATTAACTATCTTTTCTAAAATTTATTTTATCTCCCTATTTGCTAATTCAACTTGACCACTTGTTTGAGGGTAATAAAGGGTAGCAACCTTATGTGTAATTCCATATTTCTTCATTAAAGACTCAAATGACTTATTACAAAAATGCTTACCTCTATCATTGATAATGGCTCGAGGTATTCCAAATCTGCTCAAAATATTTTCTTTTAAAAAGCGGATCACAATCTTGTGATCATTGTGCCGACAAAGAATCGCCTCGATCCATTTAAAACATAATCAACAGCAACCAAAATGTATACAAATCCAAATGATGATGCCAAATGGCCCACAAAATCAATTTCCTAACAATCAAATATTTCAATGATAGGGATGGGGTTTAAAGACATCATATTTTACATTGAAATAGACCATACCATTTGATAATTCTTACACATTTTACAGAATGCATGTGAACTTTAAATAATGTAGGTCAATAAAATCCACACTGTAATATTTTTGCAGCTGTCTTTTTTTAAGAAAAATGTCCATCGCATGCTTCAGAATGACAAAATTGAATGATCCTACTTACCTTGTTGTTTGGTATGCATCTTAAAAAAATTTGATCGGAGTAGTATTTGAATAGGTATTGATCATCCTAGTAAAAGCTAAAAGCTTCTCACTTTTGTTAAGAATTTCCTCTTGTCTTGGGAACTCCAGTCACATGGCATTTCACATATTGCAAGATAATTAACAATATTAGCATACCAAGGTATTTTGTTTATAGAAAATAAAATTCATTAGGAAAAGAATCACTTATGGGTGATGTTTCAATGAAAGACTCATTCGTAAGTCTTAAAAGATGATCTGCAACAACATTTTCAATGCCCTTTTTGTCCTTGATTGTCAAGTTAAATTCTTGAAGTGGCAAAATCCATCGTATCAACCTTGGTTTGGCATCTTCTTTTGACATTAAATATCTCATAGCAATATGATCAGAATAAACAATAGTGGATGAACCAATTGAATACGAACAAAATTTATTGAATGCAAATATTACAACAAGTAGTTCTTTTTCAGTTGTAGTGTAATTCATTTTAGCACTATTCAAAGTTCTACTTGCGTAATAGATGACAAAGGGCTTACCTTCTTTTCTTTGACCCAGAACAATGCCAACAGTATAACCACTAGCATCACACATTAGCTCAAAAAGTAAAGACCAATTAGGGGTTGCATTATTGGGCCTGATGTCAAAAGTAGTTATTTTTCAAAAGCTTGTTGACAATCTTTAGTCCATTCAAATTATGTGTCTTTTATTAGGAGGTTACAAATTGGTCTAGATAAGGTACTAAAATCTTTTATAAACCTTCTATAAAATCCTACATGTTCTAAAAAAGAACATATTTCTCTAATTGTCTTTGGTGAGGGTAATTTTGAAATGACTTCAATTTTGGCTTTATCAATTTCGATTCCTTTTGAAGACATAACATGGCCCAAGACAATTTTAAAATTGGTCATGAAATGACATTTTTCCCAATTTAAGACTAGTCCTTTTTTTACATCTTTCCAAAACTTTTTCTAAATTATCAAGACATGTATAAAAAGAATTACCAAATATAGTTAAATCATTCATAAAAATCTTTAGACAATTTTCAACCATGTCACTAAAAATGCTTCGCATGCACCTTTAAAATATTGCAGGAGCATTACAAAGTCCAAAGGGCATTCTCTTAAATGCAAATGTTCCAAATAGGCATGTGAATGTGGTCTTTTCCTGGTCTTTTAAGACTATAAGGAGTTGATAATAGCCAGAGTAGCCATCAAGAAAGCAGTAATAGGAATGTCCAGCTACTTTTTTGAGAATTTGGTCTAGAAATGGAAGAAGAAAATGATCTTTTCTAATAGCATTATTTAATTTTCTATAATCAATGCACATGCCCCAACTAGATGGAATTGGTTCACCTTTTTCATTTTTTATAATAGTTATTTTAGATTTCTTTGGTACTACTTGTGTTAAACTTACCCATTTATTATCATAGATAGGGTAGATAATTCCTAAATCTGGTAGTTTAAGATCTCATTTTTTACCACTTCTTTCATGTGAGGGTTTAGTTTTCTTTGTGGTTAACGAGTTGTTTTGGCATTTTCCTTTAAGTGTATTCGGTGTGTGCAAATTAAAGGATTAATGCCTTTTATGTCTTTTAAGGTCCTACCAAATGTAATTTTATGCCTTTTTAGGACGGACAAAAACTTACCTTCTTGATCATATCTGAGCTGGGAAGAAATTACCACCGGATATGTCTGCTGCTTTCTAATATAGGCATACTTCAATTCTTTTAGTAAGGCTTTAATGCGAGTTCTGGTGCTACCTCTTCGTTTGGTACTTCAGGCTGTACCGTATCTTCAAAGTTTGATTGGTCAGCATCACCTGTAGATACCTGTATAGAATCAAGTGTAGGGCATATGTTAGCAGTATCACAATCTAATTCCTTACTTGATTCAAAAGAACTAGTAAAATAAATTTCTGCAGAGTTTGTAAAATTCTCATCTTAAATGTGTTCCTCAATGACTGGCTCGATGAGATCAATCTCCTCATTCTCATTATCATAATCTTGTTAGTGGTGAGGTTGTTTACACATGTTGAACGCATTGAGTTCAAGTGTCATGTTGCCAAAAGATAAATTCATTAATCAATTCCTGCAATTTATCAAAGCATTAGCAGTAGCTAAAAATGGTCGACCAAATATAACAGGAATTTATTTGCATTCATTAACAATTGGTTCCGTTTCCAAAACAATAAAATCCATATGATATATGAATTTATCGACTTGGACTAACACATTTTCAATTATTCCTATTAGAACTTTAATCGATCTATCAGCAAGTAAAAGAGTGGTAGAAGTTGGTTTTAACTCATCGAGATTGAGTTGTTGGTTCATTGAGTAAGGAAGTAAATTAACACTAGTACCAAGATCAAGTAGAGTATGTCCAATTTTATAATCCCAATAGTACAAGAAATAGTTGGACAACTAGGATCCTTGTATTTCAAAGTTCTATTGGTTGAGAGAATGGAACTTACCTGTTCTGCTAGAAAAGCTCTCTTTTGCACCTTACGTTTCCTTTTCACCGTGCACAGATCTTTCAGAAATTTGGCATAGGACGGCACCTGTTTAATGACATCCAGCAGAGGAATATATTGACCTTTACTTGTTTAAAAACTTCCTAAATTTTTAAACTGTGGTTTGATTTCTTTAGCTTGATTAGTACTTGAGGAAATGGGAGTACAGGAGGAGAGTTGGTTATTTCTTCATGGGTTAAAGGCTCGACAGACTCTTCCCTATTTTCTGAAATTGAATCTTTACTAGTTTCACGAGGGTCCACAATATGTTTTTCGACTACTTTACAACCACGAAATGTTATAACCTATTTGACTTGACTCATATTTTGGTTTCCTGAATTTCCCATTTAAGGATGTTGTTGATTTTTGGGGTTTGGTTCACGTTAAGCAAGAAATTTTCTTTTTTCATGTATGGTTAAAGCAAATGTAAGTTTGAAGATAGTTTTTGTCAAATTAGTTAAGGTTTGCATTATTTAGTTATTGATCGACTCTTGTTTTTAATAAATGAATGCAATGTGTCTTATAGAGTTTTTCTTGGTGGTGGGACATATGGTGGGTAACTCTGGGAGTTTTGAAAATTTTGACATAAGGGAATTGGTTGTGAAGGTTGTGCGTGATTGTCATTTCTTCAACTGAAATTTGTGTGGTTTCTCCAACCAGAGTTGTAAGTTTGGGAGTATGGATTTTTATTTGGCCTTTTGAAATTGTCAACGAAATTTACTTGTTTATGCAAACTTTCACTTAGAGTTGGTAAAGTTGGACAATCCTGCGTAGAATGGTCAGTAGAATCGCAAACATAACATGAAATATTTTGAACAAACTTTACATGATCATTCTTTTTCAACTCTAATGCTTCAACTTTTCTAGTTAATGATGCAAATTTAGCTTAAAAATCATGATCTTCCCTAAGGTTATACATGCCTCCACCAAATGGAGATTACTGGGGTTTACTTGATGACTCATTAGACTCAATTGTATTCTAGTGTGGTGCATTCTCTGCTATATAGTTAAGATAATCTAATGCATCTTTAGAACTTTTATCCCTAAACTCACCACTGCACATCATTTCAACGACTTGTCTATCTTAGGATGTCAATCCCTCGTAGAAATAAGACACTAATCTCCGTATTTCAAAACCGTGATATGGGTAAATGTTAAGTAATTCTTTAAACCTATCCCAACATTGGTAGAGAGTTTCTCCTGATTTTTTAGTGAAATTAGTGATTTGGCTTTGGAAAAAATTTGTTCTATGGGGTGGGAAGATTTTTTAAAAAAATTGTGCTTGCATTTCATCCTAAGTTATGATGGATTTTAACCTAAGATTTTGTAGCCAAGTTTTAGCTTTATCCTTTAGTAAGAAAGGAAAAAATTTAAGCCTGATTATATTCATGCTACAATTTTGATTAGTACATGTGTTACAGACTTTCTCAAATTCTTTTAAATGTAAATATAGATTTTCAAACTCAAAACCATGAAAAGTAGGAAGAAGTTGAATGATACCAGGTCTAAAATTAAAACGTGGTGCATCAGGAGGGAAAACAATGCATGATGGTGACCCTATTCTAGTAGGATGCATGAAATCTCTAAAGGTCCTAAACTGTTCATGAATATTTTGCAAGGCTTGGTCATTTACGTGCTTGAAAAATTTTTAGCTCCTGTGCCAGCCATATCTAAAAGTTGTGAAGGTGATCTTCTAATAAATCTGCCACTATTTGTACAAGACCAATGACGCATGCAATGCTAATGATGTGTGCTAAACTAATGATGCAAAAAACGCTAAATGAAAATTGCATAAGTAAAAATAAATTGGAAATTAAATAAACAAAAATGCAAAATAAAATAAACAAATTGAAAAATAAATAAATTAGGCGGAGAAATCAGCCATTAAAATAAACAGTTTAGGCGGTATTTTAAAACCAGCCATATAATAAAATATAAAATTAAATAAATTAATGCACAAAAATAAATAAACTGAAATTAAAATGCTAGGCAGTAGAACCAAAAATATAAACAAAAATACATAAATTAATAAAATTTAAATAACAGTTAGGCGATAGAACCGACCATTTAAAATAAATGCAAAAAATAAATTACAAAAATTTAAAGAAATAAATTCGATTTGAGGATTGATTTGTAAAGGTTTCTGGGCTAAATTGAAGTTTCCCACAAATTTTACGGGTAATGTTAAAGTTTGAAAAAAAGAGGGGTGCTAAATGAAGTTTTAAAAAAAGAGAATAAAATATAATCACGGGAAAGATAGTAGCCATAAAAAAAATAAAAAATAAAGTAAAGACAAAGTAACACTAAATTTAGAAAACTCTCTAGAAACGGTGCCAAAAAATTGACACGACTCAAAAGTGTATTACTCGTAAGTATAAGATTGCCTAGTTATAATATAACTCGGTGAGACCAGGGTCGAACTACAAGGAATTTTAAATCTAGTAGTCAATTTAAAACTAAGAAAATTAATTTTGGGGAAAAAATTATTTGAAATCAATTTAAAAATATGCTAAGGTTCAGGATCCACTCTCTGTATTCAAACTATAATTTTGATACTCTCTCATTTATATTTTGTCTCACTTTTACCAGTTAATTATTATATCATTTAATTTTATGTGTATTGATAAATATGAAATAAAGTACTTAATGTGCTACATTATATTAATATGTCGACATTATGTCAAAATATCATACAAATCCAAAGAAATTTATTAATATATGACATAAAAATAACTAAAAAAGAATAAAATAAGCTTTTAACTCATTTGAGAAAATAATAAATTTAATAGTTTGAAACATTAAGTTTTACCCTTCACCTCAGCTTAATAAAATTAGGCATTCATATTGAAAGAAAACACAATACTTTATTTATTTGATAAACTTTTGTATTACGTTACAAGAAAGTTGATTATAAACGGAAACAAGAAAAGAAAAGAAACAAATAAAGAAATAAATTCTCCAGCTGCACTCTATTCTCTCTCCGGCTTTTATAGGCAACAATTGCCTCCTTTTCATTCTTTTTATTCTTATTTAATTTATTTTTATTTTATTTTTTATAAATTAAATGAATGTTGAGAAGTGTGATGGCCAGTAAGCGTGATGGCCTCCTGACCCTCAGAGGCAATCAAAACATAGTTGCCTTTTGCTCTTTTGTCCTTTTGTTTTTTTTTTTAATTTTTTTATTATTATTACATCTACTCAATTGTATTCCAATAATTTTTCTTTATTCCCGCTTTCAATTCCAATTCTATCTTTATTCCTAAAAAATATTTATAAGATAAAAATTAACAAATTGCGAATTAATTTAACATAAAATATATTTGGGGAGTATTAAAATAATTTATAAATAAGGAATGCATTAATCGACACAATAAGTGAAAAACTAATAATTTAATCCTTATTAAATGTACATTTTTTGGTGTCAATCAGTCATACTATCTCTAATCTTTTTAATCCACTCCTTAACTTCTTTCATCCCCTCCTTCACAATTAGGTTTAAAATATGAGCCACACACCTCATATGAAAAAAAAATCTCCATCGATTAACATATAATCAACTAGAATCAATCTCATTAACCTATCAACCATAGAATCATTGGGGGAACAATTATCTAAAGTTACAACTGATATCCTTCTATCCACATTCCAATCCAACGTACATTTATAAAATGCTTTAGAAAGAAAATCAGTTGTATGTGAAGCCAACAAATATATGAACCTATTCATTACTAAAAAACTAAATTTTAGAATTAATTAAATTGAATTAAAATAAATATCAATTAATAAGAAAATTACCTTAAAATTCGACTTTGTAACCACCAAGACTTGTCCACAAAATGTCTCGTAACAACCATGTACCCCTTTTTTTGATTACTCACAATCCACTTGTCAGTAGTAATTGCTACCCTACTGTTATTATTATCCAACGAAGCCATTGCTTTTGCCTTTTCAGCATGCTAAAATTTAAGGACCTCACTTTTTAAAGTGTTCCCCCTCAAATTCTTCACCAAAGGGTTAACATAAGACATCAAATCTCTAAATGTATCGTACTCCACAAAATTAAGTGATAGCTCAAGCTTTACAACCAATGTTGCAATCTTTTGCCGAGCAAAAATTGGATCAAATTCTCTCTTCTCAACACAGCTTCTTCATCATCTTTCCTCATCACGTTAAGACTTTTTTGTGGGCTATAAGAAATTGAGGGAACACCCTTTGCCTTACATATTTTCAAGTGTCTATCCAAATGTGAGGTTCCATTATTACTAGATGCTATCAACTTAGCTCGACAATGATTACATTTCGCCTTCAATGCACCATTAATGGTTACCTTAGAGAAGTGTCCCCAAATATAAGAAGGTTCTTGCACCCCTCAGTTTTTTTATTACTACTTTGTTGTACCCCATCATCATTATGGGATGTCTCTTCGACTCCTTCAACATCTTGAACCCTTTCAACCTCTTGAATTGCATCATTTCTATTCTCTTCATCAACATGAAAATCCTCCATGAATTCAATTTATGTGCATCCAAATTTGACATTATAACCTAATTAAATGTGTAACAATTTAAATTAATTTATAAACTTAAAATATGATTTAACTTAATTTAAAATTACAACATAATAATTAATATTTATAACTTTATATAGCCTTATATTTAGCTAAAATATAATATTTACAGTAACTACATAAATATCATGAATATATTTAGCTAAATTATAAATTAATTTATAAGCTTAAATAAAAATTAATTAATATTTATGAAATTATAAACTTAAAATATGATTAAACTTAATTTACAATTACAACATAAAAATTAATAATTATAACCTTATGCGTAGCCTTATATTTAGCTAAAATATAATATTTGCAGTAACTACATAATTATCATGAATATATTTAGCTAAAATTATAAGCTTAAATTAAAAAATTAACTAATATTTATGAAATTACCAAAGCTAATGCCGGTGGCAGAGTGTGCACGTGGCTAACAAGGTTACAATCGTTGGCTGGCGAATGTGGTAGGACGACGAGACAATACGTAGCTAGTTAGCTAGTTCACGTCGCGGCGTCGCGCGATTGATTGGAGCAAGCGAGCAATGGTAGCAACATGGTAGGCAGGCAATTGACGGTGACAATACTGGCCGTTGATGGCCGACATAGGGTTTGTCAAGATTTTTGTACTTTAGCCCAATTGCTTTTGTGATTCAGATATGTGTAACAGTATGTGATTGCGATGTCGTGATGTGTGCGTGTGTGATGTTGTGATGTCTGTGATGTTGTGCGTGAGTTTGTTATTATTTTTTTTTTGTTAATAGGGTCGAGTCGGCTTAAGCCTGACCCTGACCCGAAATTTGATTGGGCTTAAAAATTTTGACGAAACTCGACCTAAACTTGAATATTCAGGTCAAAGCCTGAAAAATTAGGGTTGGGTTAGTTGGGCCAAATTGTCACTCGCACTCGCTGTTAATTTGGCCAGGTATTGCAATTGCGAGGGCTAGCTCCTCTTCTTCAATGGCGATTGATGCTTTAGCTTCCCATTCCTCGTCACTATCCTCCTTTTGATTGGGAGTGGCAACATTACTCTCCTCGGACTTTTTTTAAGATTAGCAATCTTTGATCATGTGGCCCTTCTTTTTGCAGTTATAGAAATTCCCTTCAAACTTTTTCTTTAGCTTGTATTGGCCACCATTACTGCAATTATTTTGTGCTCCCTTTGTCTATGAGCTACTTTCTTGTTGATGACCTTTTGACTTGTCAATATTTCCTTTAGATCCTTTATTCTTATGTTGTTTCAATTGATATCTCTTCTTATTAGAGAAGAACTCTTAATCGTTATTCTTTACTGAGGCTCCACTTATTTGCTTGTCAATCACTTCTTGTTTGGTAAGCAAGTATTTAAATTCCTTAATGGTTGGTTGAATTGGCCAACCTTGGACAGCTATAACAAAGCTCCCAAACTTGGGCCTCAAACCATGGACTATAATTCTCCTTATTCTAAATTCAAAAATTGCATCCGTAAGATCTAACTCAAAATTTTCATAGCATGAGGACTTTACCTTGTTAAAGTACTTGTCAATTGTCATTTTTTGCCGTGAAATTGACAATGGCTCATTCTCTAGAAGCTGCAGCTGTGTGTTATTCTTCTTTGAAAAAACCATTGCAAAAGTGTCACAAGGTTCCTTAAGCATTTTAGTCTTTTTTATATGTTGTAATATCTCTTTTTCAATTGTCCTCTGGATGGCAAACACGGCCTTATCAACTTTAATACTCCACTATTTCAAAGTGGCATCATCAGTTGGTGGTTTTCCATTGTTACTACAAACGATGTCCATAGATTTGGCCTTGTAAATAGGACTTCATCAATGTTGCCCACGTATTCCAATTTTTGTTGTTGAGCTTCTTAACTCCTCCAACTACTTGAAGGTTACCTTTTGTGTTTGCAAGACATTGACAATACCAAGCAAACTCGATCTTCACCAACGAACTTGGAGAGTTACAAACTTCTTACGATTTAGCGAAACTCCACCAAACGATCCTCGATCGTCATCATTGTACTCTTACAACTTCTTCACGATAGTCCTCAAATGTTGTGAACTTTTGGTAGAACTCCAACAGTGATCCGACCAACCATGCTTTGATATCAATTGTTGAAAATTGAGGACTAAAATGCTCAAAACTAAAACTATTTAGGCAATAGATGAATTTTGCTAAATTAAAGAACTTTATTGATATTTTACAAAAGTGATACAACGCCACTCACGGCTTACTCGTCTTTTTATTGTCTAATTATTCACTCTTCGCTTTACGCTCACAACAAAAAGTTTAGGGTTTTTATGGTAAAATAGAACTAATACAAACCACATAAATATTAAATTACAAAAATATGACGACAATATTTTACAAATATCTCTAAATATTAAAGAAATATCTAAATTTGAATATTTTTATCACCATTAAATATTTTTAGAGTATAAATATATCTTAATCTCTACACAATTCTTGAATCTTTCATGAATTGGGCTTTGAACTTGGGTTTGGACAAATGCAATAGGATTGGATCATGAAATTGGTGTTGGACTTTTGACAAATACCAGAAAGTATAGGCACTTACATCCCACCATGCATCCATTAAAACATTACTAAATTAGATAACTTTGATATATCCTATATTAGTCCTGGATTAAAGATTGATATAGACACAGTCCACTTTGATTTCGAATTTGCTATCAATGTTGGATACAAGTAATAATTGACCCCATCCACTAGATGACTCACATGAAAAAAATAGAGAGAATAAACAACTAAAAAATATCGATAAGTGATAGCATGTGGTTACTAGCGAAACCATGTTCTGAGGATTCGATATAGATAAAAATGGTTATAAGATCTTACAGTCCAAATCAAATCAAGAGAAAGAATGGCTATGATTCAAATCTGAAATAAAATTTCCTACCATTCACTCTAGGGATGGCAATGGGGAGGGGAGGGGACCAATCTACCCGTACCCATCGCCGATATATTTTGTGTATATTCCCGTCTCCATCAAAATTACTTGAGAAAATCTTCATCCCCTCCCCGAATAATAACATGGGTTCTCCAAGGATCTCCGATCTCCGAATAATTAATATATTTTTTATTTTTGATTTTGAGTTAATATATTAAAATAAAAAATTCAAATAAAAGTAAGTTTGAAATATATCTTACATTAATATCCATTACAAAAGTCACATACATTAAATTAGTAAGTAACGCAGCATGTAAGGGATTCAAACTTCTTTTACAAACTATCGTGAATAAATTAATAGTTTAATACAAAATTGTTACAAATAAAATCAAATTTAGATTCAAAATTAACTTTTTCAATGGTGGCGTTGGTACTTTATAAATGTGGATTATTCCCTTTACAACACAATAGTTAAGTCGGAATAAATCAAGAGCAAATATTAGATTAAATTAGATTGGATTAAATTAAATTAGATATTAAAATTGTGATTCGTTGTGGGCAATTATAATATCTAAAAATAAATAAAAGATATATTTAACTTTAAACATTTAATGAATATTAAAATTAAAACAAATTTTTTGGGCTTATAGAATACTTGGTTGTTTTAATGTCCTAAATAAAATTTAGGACTTTAATTAGTTAATTAGGCCTAAAAGTTTAATAATAAAACTATTTTGATATTTGTTATTTTTACCAATATTTATAATTTTATAATTCAAAATTTATTATTTATTTACTAATAATTTAAAAAATAAAATTAAAAATTAAAATGGGGAAATATGTAGGGGATGGGGATTCCACCTCATCCTCGTCCCCTTCCTGAATAAGAAATTGGGTAAAAAAATTTCCTCGTTCCTTCTCCGAATAAGAAATTAGGTATGAAATTATCCTCATACCCTCCCCGAATTGAGAAAATTCCTTATGGTACTCGTCCCTGTGGGGATTTTTACTATCCCTAATTCACTCATCTATTCTCTATAAATAAGAGCCAAAAGATCCTTTCATGATCTTTTGGTCAAATTCCTGGAAATTAAGTTAAGAGAAATTTTATTCTTGATTAAATCTTCAAAAATTAAACACTGAATTGAACAGCAGTGTTTCCTGTAGTAACACTTTCAAGTCATATCAACAAGGATTCGAGAAGATTTGAAGTTTAATCTAGATCGATTAGAGGAATTAGGTATTGCTCTTCATTCCTCTAACCTTGAAGTATCTAGCATCTAGCATTTAAGGTTTTAGAGCCTTCAACCTGTTTAATTTAAATTTAAGATAAATATTTTAGTTACAAAAAATAATATTTTAAGTAGTAAAAATAATTTTAGTCACTAAAACCTAATATGACAAACTTTCTATAATTAACATGTGACTGACTTATTTTATTTCATAAAAATTATAAGACAACTAATTGGTTGTGTTTGGTGACTTGGGTCGGCAGGTTGAGTCAGTCACAGCCCTTTTAATCAGCAAATTTAACATAAAAGGCAGCAAATCAGATAAGCCACGCCATAGAAAAATTTTAACTGTGGAAGGTACAAATAATCCCCATGCAGACGCCCACATACAAGAAAGAGACCACTGGATGATTCATCACATTCACATGCCAAGATGGCAACCAGACTTCGCAGAATACTCCCCATGGCGATGAAAATGCCACAGAACCCGATCCTCACAAGACTGATGCTAATTTGAACTTCACAATGATCTCTTAACAAAGGCAATTAATTCAGGGCTTTAGATTAGAGTTAGATATTAATTTTGTGTTTCTTAAAGATTAATGAATATATCGTGAATTAGATATTAATTTTGTGTTTCTTAAAGATTAATGAATATACCGGAATTAGATATTAATTTTCTGTTTCTTAAAAGTTAATGAATATATGGTGGATCCGTTTATTAACATTAAAACGGGCAAACTGATGGTAGCTATTCTACGTCATCAATTTGTTAGAGAAAAAGCATCCATTATGTAAATAAAACAGTACATTGACTGTCGGATCACTCTACAAAATTTTGAGACTATTTTAAAATTTTTTTCGTCACACATTCTCTAGACATTGTACCTGAGCATAGCCAGACTAGTTGTCAATGTACTTTGTACAAAGATCGGTGTTTAGTGAGTGAGATTTCTCAACCATCCAAACTTTTTTTTATCTTAATTAATTTTTTTAATATAATTCACTTTAGAAATTGGACTGAAGCTCCCTATTGGTCAATAATTAATATTTGTCAAAAACTAGGAAATTCAGAAGAGCACTTTATTTAGGTTTTATTCATTTAACCATTGATAAGGAATTGGTTTCACTCTCTTGTTTCGATTTGTCATTGTGTATTGAAATTTGTGAATAAGGGCTCTTATATGTGTGTGTATGTAAATTTCTTGATTTTATTATTTAATTTTAGTTGGACAAATGACTGTTTACAACCTAAAATAACCTAGATACAACTTGAAATAACATGATTTTATTGAATAGTTTAATTGGAATTCTTTCTAACACTTTTGAATATTTTCAAAATCTCATGTCACATGTGTAGTGTTGAGGAGAATATCACACATCGGTTGAGAATAGTTATCGTGTTAATAATATAAACTTGAGGTGACACATATCAGTTGAATGATCTTTTTAATATGAGTTATGTCTATATTTTTCATTAGTTCATATACTTCTCTAAAATATTAGAACCAAACTGATGCATGAGTGCTTACAAATTTCTCTTTCACCTATAATAAAGGTAAATGTTTGTCACCACTAATTCGGATGCTATTTGATCAATTAAATTGTGTGTAACGGACTATTTGCTTATCAATCAATTCTATGTGCTGCAAGCTTATAAGAAATATGTTCACTAACAACTGGTAAGGGAGGATCACGAAGATAATTCTTTGATCCCACTGGAATATGTTACACTTTTTGTAGGCGTATCATATATGTTCACATCCAGGACCTGAATAAGCATGTACTCAGAGAATCTTTGAAAGCTCCAAGATTGCGATATCTCCGAGTTTGAGCTTTGATTCATCCGTCCAATGTCAACAAAGCCTTACATTTTTAATTAAGTTTAGATTCTATAGCCAAACTGTCAAAACAAAAAATCTATAACCAACAATAGAAATAGATTAAAAAGAACAGTAATATTAAATGTTAGGACCCTAGCTTTGCTAAAATAAAAAAGATATCTGCAGCTTCAGTTATGAGAAACAAAGCTCAGCAAATACCGACGATTACAGTAATGAAACGTTATAAACTATGCATTTGAATTTTTCTATATATATTCTCAAATAGATGCCAGCTTCTTCTCTAACATTAATTTCTCTCTGAATTAAAGCTCTCCTTGTACAAATATTTTTCGAGTATCGCCACCATGGTAACTAAGTTTCAATTCTTCTACATATGTTTGTCTTTCTTTCTTTCCATTTTTCTTTTTTAACACGCTGATATGTGTTTAATATATATGTCCAACTTTATCACAATCAACACAGGAGGACAAGGTGGCTACTATCAAACAAAAAGGTGGATTCAGAGCTTGCGGCTTCATTTTTGGTGAGCAAATATTAGTTAGTATCAATTACCTTCACCTAGCTAGAGCCTAGAGCTTATGCAGTTGAGTACATTAACATGACACTATTTCTTTGTCTTTGTAGTCTTGTCCTCACTTGAGAACATGGGTTTCATTGCAAATGCGATAAGCATGGTCCTCTACTTTAAAAATGAGATGCACTTTAATCTTGCTGGCGCTTCTAACACTCTCACAAACTTGATGGGTTCAATTTTCTTGCTTTGCCTCGTCGGCGGCTTCATCTCGGATACCTTCTTGAGCAGATTTGCCACTTGTTTGATCTTTGGAACACTCGAAGTACTGGTAAGAAAATTAGCCAGAAGTATCGTTGACTCAACTGGTAAAATCTCTTAGAGTGGCATAAGAGAGAATTTCTGGGTTTAATTGTTATTAGTTTTTTAATGGCAGGCTTTGGTGATGATAACAGTACAAGCTTACTCTGAAAAATTGCATCCACCTGATTGTGGAAAATCAAGCTGTGTAAAAGGTGGAATAGCGGCGTATTTTTATGCATCATTGTGTTTATACGCGTTGGGTAGTGGTGGAGTTAGAGGGCCTCTTCCAGCACTGGGGGCAGGCCAATTCGATGAAAAGGATCCAAAGGGAGCAAAGGCTTTGGCCAGCTACTTCAACTATTTCCTTCTTACTACCACACTTGCAGCTGTGATTGGAGTCACTGCCATTGTTTATGTTTCCACTGAGAAAGCTTGGTGGGGCGGTTTCCTCATATCATCTATTGTTACCTTCATTGGTTTTATCGCTTTGGTCATCGGAAAGCCTTTCTACCGCAATCAACAGCCCGGCGAGAGCCCCATTGTCAGGGTTTTGCAGGTCCCCATTCTCTCTCTCCATCCCTTTTCTCTTGGGACCAGAGAAGGATTATAATTCTTTCACTTTGCTCTCATCCAATTTTTAGAATCCTCTTCTAATATGATTCAGAGTTTTAGATGAACTTTTGACACGTTTATGTTATCATCCATTTATGATTAAGTTGTATCTTTTTTTATTTCTTGTAATCCAATCTATAATATTCCAAATAAAGATCTGATCAAGACATAATCCTGGTCCATTCACATGCCTTACCTAATAATTTTATTTATTTATTTTTTACTGCTTTAACCGTTGTTAACAGGTTATAGTAGCAGCAATAAAAAACCGAAAGCTTTCACTGCCGGAGAACCCGGAAGAATTGTATGAGATAAATGAAAAAGAAAGAGTTGGTACAGAGGAAAGAATCCCACACACCAACCAATTTAGGTAAATTTATAGTGTTTGTTGTTTTTAATACATTGTGAGTGTCATTATATTAATCAAGCTTCAATTGTTCTACATACATATTTCAAATGAGATTAAGTTCATAATTAAAAAAAAAAACTAAAGTAATATAACCTCCTTAATCATGGGCATCAATTGCCATTTCATCCGTGGGACACGCTTTAAAATGTGTGCCCAAATAAAATTTTCTTTTCGTACCTGTATTGCATCATATATATTGCCTGTAAATAATATCCCACTTATGGCTCCTAATTGTCTAAGCAATTTAATTGAGACTGAAAATCTTAATTAATCAGCTAATTAAAAAACAAAACTTTTGACTTGAAAGAAAGGAACATAATTATGACTTCCAGCTTTTAATTTTTTCCCGCAGAAGGCATATTCTTGTTGTCTTGTGGTATTATTAGCAATGGACCATCAAAACATTGAACATTGAATTAATTAACCTGCAGGTGCCTAGACAAAGCGGCCATTGTTCCGAAAGACTCAACGGAGGCAGCACCATGGAGAGTTTGCACATTAACGCAAGTTGAGGAAGTGAAGATCCTAACAAGAATGATGCCCATTTTGGCCAGCACCATCCTAATGAACACTTGCTTAGCACAACTTCAAACATTCTCAGTAACGCAAGGCGCTTACATGGATCCCCAACTTGGCTCTATCAAAGTTCCCACTCCTTCGATCCCTGTAATCCCTCTTCTTTTCATGTCAATTCTTCTCCCAGTCTACGAGCTTTTATTCGTCCCCTTTGCCCGAAAAATCACAGGACATCCCTCAGGAATCACACAGCTTCAACGCGTTGGCGTAGGCCTAGTGCTTTCTGCAGTTTCAATGACAATAGCAGGCTTTGTGGAAGTTAAAAGAAGGAATGCATTCAATCAGATGCCACCAAAGCAAATAAGTTTGTTTTGGCTATCATTTCAATATTGTATATTTGGCATAGCAGACATGTTTACACTCGTTGGGTTGCTTGAATTCTTCTACAAAGAAGCGCCTGCCGGCATGAGAACACTTTCTACTTCATTTACATTTCTGTCACTGTCCTTTGGCAACTTCCTAAGTAGTGTTTTTGTTGATATCATAAACGCCGTGACCAAAAGAATAACTCCCAGCAAACAAGGATGGTTACATGGGACTGATATTAACAAGAACAACGTGAACCTGTTTTATTGGTTCTTGGCCATTCTTAGTGTCCTTAATTTTGTTCTTTATTTGTACGCAGCCGCTTGGTACAAGTACAAGACAGCAGAGAATAATTTTGAGGCTAATAAGCCAATACCACCAACATTAATGGATATTAATGCAGCTGCTGCTGCCAAGGATGAAAAGATTGATCAGGACAATGGTGAAGCAAAGCAAAATGAAGCCGCAGCCTCTTTTGATGATGATCATATTGGGAAAGGAAAAGAAGTCTCTTCTGATGATCATGTTGCAAAAGAAAAAGAACCCATTGATGATGAAGTCAAGTTGTAGGCATTAAATTATATTTATATATTTATGGATTGTGCTGAGAGGTTTTGAAAACTGATTGAGTTGTAATGAATCTTCAAGATACAAACAGAGTTAAAATAAAACTAGGCAAGAAATTGCGTGGATTGCTAAGTAGCTGTCTACTCATTATGTAGACCACCCACCCCCTTTTTTCCAATATTATATCCATGCAGATGGTCATCAGAAATTCATCACATAAAATTCTGCAAGTCAAATAATTTCAACCATTCATTCATCTTTGATATATTTTTAGGATTCAAAATTTCGGTTAATAGAGAGTGGTGGACAAGTTGGATGCTTCTTCAGCCCGACCATTTTGATTGCTTGTATCAACTTTTTCAGACATCGTCTCTCATCTTCTTAAAGATGCTCAAGGTTCTATACAGATTACAAATACAGTTTTATTTTATTCTTTCTTCAATATGCATGAAGCCATGAATCATTACCTTTTATACTTATAAATTAAAATTAAAATTAAAATGAGATTGCTAATTTCTTCTTATTGAAATAATTATCTATCAAGTTTTAAATATTTTTATAAAAATATATCTAAAAATAAAAATAATATTATAAAATTATGTTGTCAATATTATGAATAAATAGTTGCAACAAATTAAAGGTCCAAATTTTTTTTATCCGCGACTTCATCTTTGTATGTATAGCGTAATTGTGACATCTGCTTGCTTATTTAAAATGACGTACAGTTTTCGTTTTTTTATTACAGGCATAGGAAAAATCCGAACACTCAAAATTAAACAAGTACACAGAATCATGACTTGTTTCAGCAAAATTATGCTGTCACTGGCTCGGATCTTACCGTTCATTGCAAGTCTAAGGATGGAAAAAAATTTTAGAGTATATCGAAGGTATTTCATCTAAGTAATATACATGTAATATGAATTATTTAATTAAATATAATTATTAATTATATAATGAATTTTTTAAAATAAATACACACATGACACACAGTTATTAATTGAAGGTAGTACCTTTAATATACTCTAAGATCCGTGCTATGAATGATGACCTTGGTGTAGCTGTGCTCCATAAATTAAGATGAGGGTTGGTCATTGCACTTTCATATCCAAACCCTTTTGATATAACTCACTTCCATTGTAGGTTGGGAAGATTCATAGGTTAGACATATATGATGCATGGGGCAAAGGGATAGGTGCTTCAAAGATTTTAACTGGACTGTGTCACAAAATAAAGAAGCTTGTTATCCTTATTATGAAATGACACTGTTTTTTATAATTTTCATTAACTAATTAGGAATCAATAATGCTCCTTTGTTGTTATGATTATCATTATGAGGGAATAAATAGGGGCAAGGTCTATGTGTCCCCCCCCCCCCCCCGGGTCCCAAATTTTGTACTTTTTTTCTTTAAATTTATTTAATAGAAGTCTTCCCTAAAGAATTCTCCTTGTTTGTTTATTTATGCGAAATAAAAATCTTGTTGGACATTGTTTTGGATCTTATTGTGGCTCCAAAATTTGTGCATGTGATTATGGGACCATGAGATCATCACGTGTAGTGAGCTACCGGTATGTGACATTGAGTATCATCATTTTCTTAATTGGGCTCGCCACCACCGCCTTAAATTTTGGTGTCTCGGTTCCACATGATCACAAGTTCACAACAACAATCACCTAATTAAGCCAATAACTGTTAGAATTAATGGTTTTTCGTTCATTGGATTCGATTGTTCCATCAATCGTTTTCTTTTCTTATTAGTCAGAAACGAATTGTGATAAAAACAAAACAAAAATTCTACATTATCCACCATTTCTTAATTAATCTACAAGTTACCAACAACAAATTCTTAAAATGAGTCAAATGAGTTTTCTGTTATGAAAATGATAACATGAGTCTTTTTCATCAATGATGAAGTCGTGCATAGCATCATCATATTATTATGTAAATGTGAGTACCAAAATTTACAGCCTTATACCGCGCCCTGTGTCGAGATATATTATAAAACTTATTTATAAATTTATAATATTTGTTAGATGAGGATTAGAATAAAGAATCTGCGTATATATGAACACATAGGGATTACATAAAATCATACAAAGCCCAGAAACAAGATTAATCCAAGCTGAAAATATAGCAGTAGCAGCACATTTCAATCCAGGCTAAACTAAAATAATGGTTACAAACTGTTTATATATATATATAGAAATTTTTTTTAAGGACTAATATGAATATTGTTTATTATAAGAAAAAAGAGCAAAACCCCCTACTCCATTTGATAAAACCAATAGAAAACTATCTGGTATTTTCAAAAACATCTAAATCCCATGAGTGTCAACTTTTAACTGATCTTACTAATTTACCCTCAGTGGTTGTTTAATGTTGGGAATATAAATATCTTTAATTATTTAATCAATTAAATAATTTTTTTAGGTAAGAGAGTTATGTTATTATAATTTCCCAATTAATTTTAATTTTTTTTAATTGATTAAAAAATCAAATGCAAAATAAATATATATACATTTTTTGGAGAATAATAAGTTGAAGGTATCTAAAATAATACATGTATATTCAATTTTGCATTTATTTTTCAATAAATTATGAAAAAATTTCCATAACCAATTAAAAAAATTATGATAATTTTCTTTTTTCTTTTATTTTAAATTTAATTTTTCAATTAATTATATTTAAAAATAATTAAATTAATAATTAAAAACATTCATATTCTTAATTTCAAACAACCATCCAACATAAAATGGTAAGATCAGTACAAAAAATTTGCAATCAAGGAAGCTTGGATATGTTTTAAACACTAGAAAGGTTTTTAGTCAAAAATAAGGGCGTTTCACTCTTTTTTCCTTTATTATATTATGTATTATAAAAGTGTTTATCTTTTAGCGGATACAGGGAAAATAATTTTAAAATTATTTAGCCTAAAAGATATTGAATTACAGCCCAGCCTTGCCCTCTCAATCCTTCGGCAGTACTAGCGGCAAATGATGTTGTTCACGTGCCCAAAACTCAGATAAAGTAGAAAAACAGTTAACAAATCTAATCGTGAAAAACAAGTGCACAAAGACTACAGATGGAAATTTAGATCTAAAATAAGAATTTCTGGATAACTTAAAGAAAAAATCAAGTTCAGATTAATTTTAAATTCACAAAACACAAAATTGACAAGAGCATTGAAGTGTTTTTTTTTTTTCAAATACACGCTCGAGTTACATTTGTGGAGAGATATCAAGAATGATGAGTAAGAATTTTGCATATTCTAAAAAAATCAAGTATAATTTTATCCATTACTTGATTAATTTCATGTTTCCGAATTATCGAATGGTTTTTTATCCTTCAGCTTCAGCAAATATTATACATAAATTATATATAAACCTAGCTACTTATAATTGACCTTACCGTGTAGGACTTGTAGTAGAACTTTCATAATTTGTGGGTGCCTCTTGGACATTAAGTTAAGTTTGTACTTCAAATCCTCTCCTCCGAGCTTCGAAACAAGATACGCATAAATCTAACATCATTTGTCCAAATTAGTCTTGCTTGTTATGAAGGCGTCCCACCAATTCATTTAGCACATTAATTACCCTTGTTGCTTTTGATTAATTTATTGCTTTATGGGAGCAATTAGATCTTTCTAATCTACAAGTAAAAAAACTATTTGCAAAAAGCTAAATGTAAATGTTGGGTTACCGCTATACCTAGGAGCTTAAGTTTAAGTGTTAATTAAGGTCCAGACAATAGTATTTAATCTTGATATTATGACGGTTGTTGATTTTTTTTACCAAAAAGAACAAATGAAAAGATTTTACTAGAGGATTTATATACTATCAACCCCAGCTAGCTTCCACTAATCTTTAATTTGAATATGATGGTCCGATTCTAAATTTCCAAAGAATTGAATAATATGAAACAACTGCCCCCAATACAACGCAGAAGTGATTGCATGACACATAGATTTGGAGGAATATACGACTGTTTACTTGTGTATTGGGGGACGAACACATATTACAAGAAGACAGCAGCAATAACATCATACAAGCTACGTAAACGTAACGCAAGTGTAGCATGTGAACCTAAATGCCAAGAGAAGACTAATCACACAAAATCCTGTTAAATATTTAGATATACTATAAATATATATAATTCTTCTTAAGTGGGGACATATTTTTTAAAATATAAATTCAGTGTTTTACAAAAAAAAAAAAAATGATGTTTGAGCATTGTAAAGGTTTTATGGTATTTTAAAGTAATTACGCTTTTGTTAAACACAGAATTCAAATTTTAAAAAGTAAGGTCGTCCGAATTAGAAAATGATTTTTGGAGTCTTTCTCTCCTAGGGATGCCCATCTAAATTTTTGTATATATGGAACAAAGTTCACATCAATATAAATAATCTTATAATGTTGTACATATTGTCTTATAACATTGTAAACTAATTTACAATGTTGCGAAATTTGTTTACAGTATTGTGAAAATGGATGTAAACATGAAAATTTAAACAGACATTCGTATCTAAAAATTTTTCTATATATATAAAGTGTGGGTGCCTTTATTTTTCTTTATACAAATATGTTGTTAAACTGTACAATTTAATAACACGTTTACTCTATTAAATTATATAATTTAAACCCTACACTTGAGAAGGGCCAACGACTCAAAAAAGGTAGTAACTTAACGACAAAGAAAGGTTTTTGTGCATTTCCAACATTCCAATCTTTGCTAAACAAATCAGATTAAAAAAAGATATAATCCAAAATTGAGCCTCGTCCGCTTAAACTTCTCTTTCACTCCCCTAACTATATTTGTTGGTTAGCTAGTCTTGTATCCCCATTAGTTATTGCTTCCACTTTTCACTTTTGAAATATATAACCTCCTTCCCAAAAATCTCTGGTGCATGCTTTTTCATAACTGATCATTAAGAAAAGAAGGTAACGACTCGTATTATCCTATACTTTTTCATTTCATGAGTAGTGGTTTGCGTAAAATGAAAATAAAATTCTTAAGACATGAATGGAGAGGGCTTTGATCATTAATTAATGCAATGAGTGAAAAATACGAAAAACATAAAATCATGTCGTGTATACTCACATATATTAAATGATCATAAAAGTACATGCATATATATACACTATATACTACTATGCATATTGATAATGAGATGTGGATCCTGTTGTTTAATGTGTGAATTGATATTCAGAAGGTCCACCGATTAGCAAGCAAAGGCGGAGAGTCAATTTCAAGACCCTACAAACTAGACTTGCCATTCATTTTTTGCCATGAAATCATTCAAAATTATAGCAAGGAATCTCTCATTATTAATTAACTAATTCCAAAATCCAACAAAAATTTGCACACATGCATGCATGATGTATAACATTGACAGCTAGTGATGTTGCGTTTAGTTTAATGCGAATAATTGTAAATCTCTTATGAAACATTTTAATTTTAATGTGCGTAGCTTCTTGATTTAATTAAATTCTTAGTTAAACGGTGGGTCATCGTTAACACTACCGACTATAATTTTAATTCTTTTCCCCCATTTGATTTCGTCACCAGTTAAAGTACTCAGACAGATATTAAATATTATAACTGCCGAAAAATTCCATGAATCTTTAATTGGTTTGTTATTGAATCTTGATGAGGAGACAAGTCGAAGAAATAAATTTGAGGCGATCATATGGGGGAAAGAAATAAAGATTTAAGAAAAGCACATCCCGTTGTCATAAATGTCATCTGGAAAATGCCCGGCGATTAATAGTCTACTTAATTGTTTTTGCCTGTTACAGGCTAATATAATTATGAATTGTAATTAAGTTGATATTCCTCCACTCAAATAATATATTACACATCGGATAATGATTTACTTAGCGTAGGTACCCATTATATGGTGAGTATTTAGACACGTTAATTTTAAAGTTGTGAATTAACCTATGTGACGTGACACTATCGCTTACAATAAAATAATCATTATCGCCTACTAATCCAAGACTCCTTGTATATCTATTTTTTTATATTCAAATCTAAATAAATATTAAAATAATTTATCAAGTTTGGTTCCTTCCACCACCAACTTTCAATGATGGGTCAAGGTAGGGTAGCTTTGTGTGAACGAAAGATATAATTATAGAACCCCTTTTTTGAATTTCATATAAAGAACAAGAAATTAAGGCAAAATAAGGAAAAATTTTCAAAGTGTTGAATTTATTGTTTAATATTTGTTACAATACAGCAAACGAAGCCTAACTTACCCATGACAACACCCACTATCAGGATCTCATTGGTTAAAGCATTTTTTTAAGATGAAATATACCGTCAAGTACTCAAGTATTAGATTTTGACAATTTGCATGTATATAAGAATTTATATTACTATTTATCAAGTAATTAATGAAGTAAACTAATAAGTCATCAAAATATCATATTAAAATGGATAATGAAGAAGGTAATTCAACAAAAAGAAAAAAAATTCAAATTACGTTATGATTTGCAAAAGATCAAATAGGAATATAACTAGGACCACTGTTGGTTCCATTATTACATGTGCATGGACTTTATGATAGAAGGAAAAGTCTGGCATGAAGTTGAACAATATATTGAGAAGTGCCTTTTAGTTTTGATCACATATATTAAAAAATAATTGTAAAATTCATTTTTTTTTAAAAAAAAAATCTTCTGAAGTTGGAGAAACACTTGAATTTTCCTTATTTTTATTTCTAAAAATATATAATTAATAGATGCTCTTTCACAAAATATTACAACGAATTTAAAATAAACAACAAATATGAGGAATTTTATCTAACGAAAATTTTTGGATAATGTAATAAAAACATGCTAAATGGATAAAATAAAATTAGATGTGTTAAACAAGTGACACGATGTGATAAAGCTAATAAACAGATTGGATTAGTGATTAAAATTTTTGACATAATTATTATAACTGCTTCAAATAGACGTCGACTTAAATTCAACACGAATAAAATACAATACAAACAAATCGGGCAACTCAACTCAACTTAGTCTAATGGTAAGGGGTAACCCACCCTCTCAACAAATGTTGAGTGAGTAACAATAAGGTGCATCAGCTCATGTTTCTTTCCCATAATTAATTAGAAGTAATTTTTATCTCTTAGAAATGTAGGTGGATGGTAGATTTATTTCTCTGAATATTATTGTGAAAGAAATCTAAACAGTGACATACCCATAATGGAACTGATTTAGTTTAGCCCCATTAATTTATAATTGTAAAAATATTCTATGCTAAAAAAAGAAGTCATTTTATTGATATTAAATTAAAGTTCTAATATAGGTAAAACAATCTAGTGCCTTTTGATAACTTAACAAAAAGCACTTTCCCTAACACGCCCTTAGGAATAAAATCATTAAATCACCGAGCATTTGCACCGAAGAAGCACAAAAAACAGCTGTAAACCGCACAAGCACGGGTTCCACCACAAAGAAGAAGCCCTAAAAGCTAACCACACAGACATGACACAACACAAATTAATTGGAAAATGGAGGCCCCCACCGTTTAGATCTGTCGTTTACACAAACACCTACACCAACCAAAACTTATTATCTCAGCAGTCCATCAGTGGGAACCACCCATCGAACATCCCACGATTGTCTGTGACAAGAAAACAACCACAACCCCTTGTAACTTTAACATAACTCTCGTTAATTGTTAAAATCTTAAATGTTAGATTCTAAACGTGAGCTCTGGTCTTAAAATTCTTAAAAAGCCCGGCAAATCCTCACACTGTTCTTTGGAAGAAACCAAACCAAGCAAAACAAATCTCTCTCCACTAGCGACCCAACATTTACGTTCATGGGTTTTTATTATCAAATGTAAAAAATTTCTCTTTAAAAAAAAAAAGAAAAATACCATTTTATTACTTCTCTTAGGACTATATAGACAATAACTCATTGTTATAGCGTCAAAGATTGTTTTTTTTTTTGGGTCTTATTTTTCAAGATTTGGAGAGAAAAGATGAAGCTTTTGTTGGTTTCATTTGTTGTGTTGATTGCATTTGGCAAATGGGTTGATGGGTTCTTGGAGTTTAATGAAACAGAACTTTATCAAATTGAGAATTACAGGAGTGGTTATGTTAGTAATGGTTCTGTTTATGGGATCTCTAAAGCTTATGATAATGCATTAATGGTTGGACTCACCCTCATTCAAAGTGCTCGTGCCAAAGGAGCAGGTAGCTATATATCTCTTTAACATTCTCTTTATTTAACATTGATTTTGTTGCTTTGCTTGTAATGTTGTTGTTTAAAAGATTGCTTGATTTGGATTTGTTTTCTATTTTTGAACTTGATTTAGATTTGATTGTGTTTCTTTTATATTTGCTAAATTCATTGATTGTATAACTTGATAACTTGAACTTTACTTCACCCTTTTAAAAAAAAAAAGTTAAGGATTTGAGATAACGATTGGAGTTTTTTTATATAATTATTTTTTTATACAGATGGCGATTTAACGAACCCAATGTTGGTTCTGTTGTCTGAGACTGAAAGAGACATTTTTTGTTCTATTAATTGCTTGTTTTTACTTTAATATTAGTCAATTGGTTCATCTATACTTGTTTTCTGCTTTCACTGTCGTGGCAATAAAGTTTTGACGCACCAAGCTAATGATTTTCATGAGCATTACTGCATGAAAGATTGTTTAAGTGTAAATTTTAGATTCGTTTGGCAGATCTAGTGACAAATCTTGACACTGATGATTTGTCATATGGGTGTTGAAATCTGTTCTGCATCTTCACCTAATCCACCTACCTGTATTTTTTTTCAATCTTGCAGTCTGTTTAGATGGAACATTGCCTGGATATCACTTGCACCATGGATATGGGTCAGGGGCAAATAGTTGGCTCATTCAATTAGAGGTTAGCTGGATAGATCTGAACATAATTTCTTGAATAGTTCAGTCATTTGCTTGCCTATGTTATTTTTTGCGTCTCTTTTTGGCATGAAAGAATCTGATAACAGTTCTGTCTGGTAAGCTAGAAAGTGAGGGTTTGGCATGAAAGAATTTAATAAAAGACCTTTTTAGTAAGCAAGAAAGTGAAGGAAAGTTAAAGAGAGAAAATGAGAAAAGGAAACAATTTTATTAACTCAGCTTTATGACAAATCTGTGCAAGCATGGTATTTATAGCAGCAAGCATAACTAACTTTAGTTAATATATCACTAACACACAGATGGTCTAAAGTAACTTGCTCAACACACAGACAAACACACCTGCATGCCTAACTAATATAAGCTTGTGCTTATGTGTGCACTGCCACATGATAAGCTTGGTCATAACTGATTCTGTTATGAGATAAGCTTGCTGTATTATAGAGGATTAATGTCTTTGTTGCACCAGTTTGGGGTTAATGAGCTAGCTATGCAAAGCTTCACCGAGCCACTATGCTAACGTCAACCTTGATTGATTATTTGACACTGCTAACAATCATGTGACAGGGAGGAGGATGGTGTAATAATGTTAGAAATTGTGTTTACCGTAAGAAGACTAGGCGTGGATCATCCCGGTATATGGAAAAGCAGATAGCATTTACAGGAATACTGAGCAATAAAGCTCAAGAGAATCCTGGTATCCTTCCGAACTTTGTATAGAACATTCAAGACTAATCAAGAGCTGCATACATCTTTCTTCTTCTGGTAGCTGCTATCTTATTTTGTTTTGTATTGCCTTTTGCAGATTTTTTCAATTGGAATAGGGTGAAGCTTCGTTATTGTGATGGTGCATCTTTTACTGGAGACAGTGAGAATAAGGTAGGTTGCAAACAGACTATTAATGAAAATTTTTTCTGTGATGCTTAATAAATTCATATTCTTTTTCATTTGTTTTGATGCATTTAAGTTGATATACTGTCCCTCAGATTTGACACATAATTAGGATACGCATCTGGTTGTGCTAGGTTGATGCTTGTTTCTTTTCATTTACACGGGTAAAGCACATGCTAAAATCAATTGAGATTTGTTTTAGGCTGCGGGACTACAATTTAGAGGACAACGTATATGGTTAGCTGCAATGGATGATTTAATGTCCAAGGGAATGCGCCATGCCCATCAGGTCTTATATTTTGTCTTGCATTTGATCTCTTTTCTTCTTCTTTCCATTTCTTTTCTTCCTAAGAAGATAAAACAAATTCATTTCAGGCTCTTCTTTCGGGGTGCTCTGCTGGGGGCTTAGCATCCATTTTACATTGTGATGAATTCAGGGACTTCTTCCCTAGAACTACTAGGGTGAAGTGCTTGAGTGATGCTGGTTTATTCCTTGACGCGTAAGTACCCATTAACTCACATTCTTGTGTTGTTTGTACATTACTAAAATTTAAACTTGTTCCATAGCTCTGTTCTAAAAAAAGCTTCATGTATTTGTTGGCTCTTGTTTCTGGAATTTCAGGGTTGATGTATCTGGTGGCCACACTCTCAGGAATTTATACAGTGGTGTAGTTGGCTTGCAGGTACCACCAGATACTATGGAGTTGCCGACACTCATGTTTAAGAATTTCGAGTTCTATATTTCTGAATGCTTCTTCTGGGGTTTTTGATCATGTTAATTTAATCCACTGCATGCTAATGGAATTTTTCCGGTTTGTTACAGGGCGTGCAAAATAATCTTCCTCATATTTGCACTAATCACCTTGATCCAACATCGGTAATCCTATTTCCTGTTGAGTGACATTTGGAAAAACGTAGAGCAGTCACTGCATTATTCATTGTCCTTAAACTGAATTTTCTGTATTTCTCTTCTTCTTAGTGTTTCTTCCCTCAAAATATAATAAGGCAAGTTAGGACTCCGCTATTCATTCTCAATGCAGCATACGACTCATGGCAGGTACTCTTTATAATCCTTAAGGAGCAAAAAATTACAACTTTCGAAAGATTGGCTTTTTAACAAGTGGCACTAGAAGATTAAAATGACTAGCTGGATGAACTAAGTTGTTCCTTCCTCTTGTAATCAGATCCAATCCAGTTTAGCTCCCCCATCAGCAGATCCCCATGGCCATTGGCATGATTGCAGGTTAAACCACGCAAAATGTTCTGCTTCACAGATTAGATTCTTGCAAGGTGAATGATCTATGAAATATCTATTGGGCTTTCAAACCGCAATAAATGAAATCAACTTACAAGGGCAGTTCATTGTTTCGTGGAACAGGTTTCAGGAATCAAGTGCTGCAGGCAGTGAGAGGCTTTTCAATGTCTAAACAAAATGGATTATTCATAAATTCATGTTTTGCTCATTGTCAAACAGAGAGGCAAGACACGTGGTTTGCCGATGAGTCTCCTGTTGTTGGGAACAAGGTACAGTTGTTTGCTTGTTTGCTGGTGAATACTCTGTTCAAGTTCTAAGAAAAAGAACCTTTAGCTTATTTTCAGTGAATGGCATTGTGCAGGCAATTGCAATAGCTGTTGGAGATTGGTACTTTGATCGTTCAGGCATTAAGATTGTTGATTGTCCCTACCCTTGCGACAAGACTTGCCACAATCTGGTTTTCCAAAGAGCATGATTTTGTCAATTGCCTCAATTTACATGTTCCTATAAGTGTACCTTATATTCTTCCCATCATTTATCGAAAAAAGTTGAATTGTTGGATAGAAGACAATAAAAGTGAGAGGATTGCTGAGAAATGCAAATGCGTTCGGCAATCTGCATCTATATCTGAATTAGTAGTAGTTAGTGTGATAGCTTGAGTGTGTGCAAATCCTTATCTCATCAGAATTCATCTTTATAATTAGCCAAGAAATGCAAGCTTCTTTGTGTCCTGTACTGTACTAATGTAAATGCTGTGCTCATTTCCTTTGGTGGCAAAACTGCTCAACAGGCGTCATCCACTGAAAAATACATATATTGAATGATCCTATAAAATTCCTTCCGACTATCACATTTTTAGCAACCACATTCATCAAATCGGATTCAATGATAAATGGAAACAAACCAGCATCACAAGCTATAGATCAACCAAAAGAGATGGAAATCGATTCTGTCTAATCAACTCTTACTCTTAGACAAAGCAAAAATATGTATCATAAGCGGTCGCATGTGATACCCAAACCTAGAATCAACAAGTTGTAATCCCATAATTTGAAAAATTGCTATAACTAATTTATAAAACATGAACGCAATAAAAATTGAGTAAGAGGAAAAATTCAATTCTTGAGATCGCAATGTTACTAAATACAAAAGAATAATACTCTAATACTAGCAGCTGCTGCAGCATCAGCTGTGTGCGCCAATTTGTTATTTCATCCACAACAAATGCTTTGTATTCGACCTACCTACTATCAAACTGTTGAAATTTTTTGTAAATTTCCATGTACTCTCATGAAAATTTATATCTGGGTCGGCGACTGGTCAGTAAGCAGCAGCAATCACCAAAAAAGAGAAAAAAATACAGAGGCCCCAAAATTATTTACTTAATATAAGGAAAATGAGATTTTTATCACATTAAACACCACAATAAGCACCACACAGTGTAATATTTAAATAATAACTTTTTAGGGGGAAAGCCATTTTCCCCCCTACAGAAATTAGTATATACCATTTACCCCCCTGCTGTTTTATAATGGCCAAAAACCCCCCTAACAGTATAAGTTTACAATATTACCCTTATTTTTAATTACTCTTTTATTTATATTTATTATAAATTAAATAAATCATATGAATAGAAACTAAATAAAAAAATTAAGTATTAAAAATAAGAAATATATGTTTTGATATGAGAAAAAATTAATAATAAAAATTTTTTCTTGTAATTATTTATTTTGTGAGCATTTTCTTATAATAAATATTTTGTAATATTTTAAAATTAAATGTAAAAAGATAGGCAAAATATTTTATTATTTATCTTATAATAAATTTTTATTTGTCATTCAAGTTTTCTTATAATAATTTTTTTATCATTTTATAATAATTTTCTTATATATTTATTATAAGAAAATTTCATAAATTAAATAAGTACAAGAAAAAATTTTATTATTAATTTTTTTACTCATATCAAAACATATATTTTTTGTTTTTAATGCTTAATTTTTTATTTAGTTTTTATTCATGTGATTTATTTAATTTATAATAAATATAAATAAAAGAGTAGTTAAAAATAAGGGTAATATTGTAAACTTATACTGTCAGGGGGGTTTTTGACCATTATAAAAACAGCAGGGGAGTAAATAGTATATACTGATTTCTGTAGGGGGGAAAATGACTTTTCCCCTAACTTTTTATATTACACACAAAATATACTGTGGAGGATTTATTGTGGTGCTTAACGTGGTAAGAATATCGGTGCTGTAATATAAATGCAGCAAAAATAATAAAAACAAAACAGCACCGACATTCAGCCTACAGTAAGCACCATAATAAGTACCGAACGGTGCGTTTTGGGTGCACGATAAAAAGTTACTGTTTAAACACAAACACAATACACGTGCAGTAGATCTCACAAAAATGCCGTCACTCTCCCTCTCATTCACACCAAATCCACTCTTCATTCAGGCTAGATATCTCGGCAGCTAATTCTCCCAGGCCATTTTCTGTTCTACTCGTGGACTCTCCCTCACGGTGTGAAATCCGTCAGCTCTCTCTCACGATGTCTCACGCTCTTATTTCTCATGTATGAGCATGGTAAAATTCCAAGCAGAACATCATATGACACGCTGATTAAAAAGCTAGACCAACAGCCTTAGGAAACCACAGCCTTAAGAAAAGCTTGTTCTACAGACATGTTTATCTGATTGGAAAATGAGTTATTTAGTTATCATATTATAGAAATTCTTTTATATTGATAAGTCGTAATGATATTACTGGAATTTCAGCTTATATTACAGGGAATTTCGTAACACTAGCAGATAAATTGAAACTCTTGCTCAACTGAGTTCTGAACTAGGTCGATTCGATAAAGAAGAATTATATCGACTAATATTTCTACATGTATGTAAATGGAACTAACTACAGCATAGAGCCAAGGTTTGAAACCCCTTAACTATCTCAGGCTCATGTACATTTCTGACATCAATGAAGATACAACAGGCTACCATTACAGTAAAAGTATACCAAAAATTTTGCCAATGAAAGAGATCTCTATAAGCTAGCCTATGCAGGAGTCATGTATTGCCCAGTTCTTGTGTACACCAATATTTCATCACCTATATTGACAAATAATGGTACATTCAGCACAAAGTAAAGCTTAAGCAAGCCGAGAAATGCAATCGACAACGAGAGAACGGAGGGGGAATTGACGGCGAGAGAACAGAGAGGACAGGAAGAGAGAGAGAGCAAATGGAGAAACGCACGGCGAGAAACCCACTGTGAGAGAGAACGAGAGGACAGAGAACAAAGAGAGACCCACGGCAAGATAAAGCGAGAGGATGAGCAGATGGAGAAACGGTGAGATAGATTTCAGTGAGAGTAGATGGAGATGGGTCATTTTATATTGCACCCAAAGCGCACCGTTCGGTGCTTATTGTGTATTGTGTTGCTTATTGTGGGAAAAGTCTCATTTTTCAAAAACAAAAAATGGGCGCCAAAATTCAAGAGCCTATCAATTAGCTACCTAAATTTGGTAGTAGGAAAACGAAGACATAGATTGGCCCAGATAGTTATACTGATTGACTGCATTGATATTTGCGATCTTAAAAGGGTTTCTGTGGTAAAATCAAAGTTAACTTACTGCTGAACTTGTAGCCCTCGTAACCAATTATATATTTCCTTGGTTCAAGTGTGCGCGCGCGCGCGTGATGGAGATGGACTTCTCTAGAAACACAAGTGTTGTTCCTTAGGCAAGATTTGAGTTGTTGCCAGCTATTTTGAGCTTATGATGTTGGAAAATACGTCACTTCGACGCGATCATAAGAGACCCGTCATCTTCCGAGCTGAAATTCCAAATGATTTTAATAAAATAAGAGATTGCCTATCATTTTGGATGGTATGTGGTCCCCTTCATTCATGCCACTGATGTCGTCTCCGTCATTCGTATTTTTTTTTTGGTTGAAAATTGATTTTAACAAAATAGTTGAAAAGTCAAATTGAAACATTTGAATTTTTTTTGAGTAAAAATACATATGAATAATTAGTAGTTAATAAATAAAGAAAATAAAAAAATTAAATCATACTTATATACTATCACTTAAAGATAAATGACATAATATCTTTAAAAAATTCATGAGTACTCATACAAGAAGAGAATTTTTATCTCATTTGAATTCAATTTAGAAGGCATCATTTGAATTCCAATTGGAGGTGGCCGGGAACTTTGACAAGCAATTGGAAGTGGCCAAAACTATTGAAATTGTGGGTATTGAATGTTGAAAAATTGGCTTAATCTTAGGCAAAATTTTGCCTATAAAAGGAAGCTCTCATTTGAGAGCTTTGCATCCCAAAAATTCCAGAGAGGTAATCCAATTGAGGCATTCAATTGGTGGATGCAAGAGAATCATTAGGTGCTTCTAATATAGGAGAGAAATGTTTTTAAGCATGTAATTATATTAAATGAGCAATTGCTCCTCAATTTGGGTATTACGACTTTGTTTTATCAAGAGATATTTTTCAAGATTATGTATTTAGAGTTTGGGTGAGAGAAAATTATTTCTGAAAGTGTGATTATAATAATTTTCTACATAATGAATATTTTTCTCTGGTTGTTTTGTGATAACTACCGTGATTTTTCTCTGAATTTAAAATTTTTTACATAAATCTTGTGTTGTGTGATTAGTGTATTCTCCATTTAAATTTTCTTGTTAATTTATTTATTGACAAATTGTTTGGGATGTCTTGGAAGAAAGCTCAATTTCTTAACATTTTTCCCCACCCCATAAGTCCAGTGTCTTTAACCCTTGTTTTATATGGATCGGATTGAATTAGAATTCAACTAAAGATTCCATTGAATCAGATTAAGGGTTACAAAAAAATCCAATGTATAATTGGATCAAATTGAATTATACAGAATGGTTGGATTCCTACTGATAAACTCAAAAAAATTTATTATGATTAAAATTTAAAAATATAAACAATTTAAAAAATTTCACATAATTTCAATATCGCTGCATCATACTAAAGGATGGGCCAATAAAAAGCCCTTACGAAAATTTCTGAAGGCCGCCAAGGTCCCAACAAAAATATTAAGTTAAAAAAAATATTAAAAAAAGGATCCCCATTCAAAATTATGAAGCTAATGAAACCAGGAGGCTGGACAATATTTGGGCGGCAAAGCAAACTAACCACCTTACAAACAAGGGTTTCGGCTAACGGATCCTCCTCTGTGGCTCCCACTCTGGGAACGGACCAATGTATATCACGTCTACTTTCCTAATCCTAGGTTTTTTTTTTCATTTTTTTTCCAATTAAACTTAATGTTATATTTCTATTTAATTTTTCTGGGGTTTGTTTGTGATATATGTCGTCATTGTTGTTAGTAGCATCTTCTGCTGCTTTAATGGCTCAAAATTGTTTGCTTCTAATCTGGGTATTGTTTTGAATGTTGAATTGTTAGTACCCAACAAATAAAACTACTTGAAAACCACTCAGCTAGCGCTGTTTTTAATAATATATGTATTACCCATAATATTCATAATTGGAAATGAAATTTGACAGTTTGGGAGTCCAATATTTGCAATATTAGCTATCCTGAGGGTTGTGTGAAGCAGCTAAGAGATGGGCAGAGGCAGCAATAACAGTGGAGGGTTACATAGAGGAAGCACAGTGTATCGACGCCTTGGATCAGCTCAACAACTCTTCTATAACCTGTCAACTTCCAGATTCTACTCTGGGTTTTATAACCCACTCCCTCTGCAAAGTTAAGTAGGTTTCTTGTTATATGTATTAGGCTTTGTCCTTCTGATTTGCTGCTGTGTTATGCCAATGGATACTTGGGTAGTGTTTATAGTCTACAAGTTTCTGCTTTATGCGTTCTTCTTTTTTTAATTTGAAAAAAAAAAATGTGTTTGAGTTGGTCGTTTAAAATTATATCACATCATATCTTCTTTTTATTTATTGACTTACTTTATTGCTGTTGTTTTCAATTGGAAAAAAATTATTTCTCTTCGTCTTTTAGGTAAATCTATAGAACATGAGGATACAATAAGAGTTCTGTATTTATTTATTTTTGGTTAAGTCTAGGAAAAAAGTAACTTTAGGTTTATTAGACATGATGGGTAGACATTTAACATGAATCAGTTTACTTATTTTTTCTTGGTGGCATTACCAAATTCATTCATCCTTGTCAAAACACAAATTGCTTCTAATAATTCTAGTGTGAGTAACAGGAAGAAACACTAAATGAGGAAAAAAAAAAGAAGGAACAGACGCACAAACAAATTCTGTAAATGAAAATAGGCTTTAGATTATACAGTATGGTCTGGAATTGTGTCCCGAACCAGTAATTGCAAATGGGAAGGAGATATGCCCCTATGCGTGTAAGTCATACAATTGACCAGATATTTTTTAACGTAAAATGTTTCCCAATTTTCTTAACCTGTTGCATTATGTACTCTCATCTGTATCTTTTAGAGATGTTCATAATGATTTATGGCTACTTTTGGATGGTTTGCTTTTATACTTTTCCCATTATTTAATATATATTCCCACTTTACTTAAAGAAAATATTTCCCAGTTCACATAATTTCTCGATTTTTTCTTTGCTTGCAATCACTGTTTGTTTGTAGTTTGTATCTCATTTTAATTTATGGATGATGATTCCACTGATGATTGCTAAAATTTTACCCAATGGGGTCAATCTTTGGTTCAGTGCTTAATGGTTGAATCTACCCTCTTAAAGCTTTAGCTAATTCCTTCCCAAACACCCCCCCCCCCCCAAAAAAAAAACTTTTTGCAAGCCACAGAATTTTACCATCGATTGTTTTATTGTCATGAATAGTGTGTCAAGAGAGGCAATGATGATATGGATGACACTTCAGTTATTTTGATTAATAAGAAAAGAAGGAGACACAATTGGGATGAAGATCTTACTTCTCTTCTGTCGATAATGAAGGAAGTTAAAGAAAATGATATCCTGATCGGCTTAGTGAATTACCTGATGATATTATTGTTTTTATTTTTGTTGCTCTTGATGAAAGAGGCAGTCCATACCAGCATCCTATCAAGAATATGGAGATATGTGTGGACATGTCTTACTGGTTGTTTGGACTTTGAGGATCAATTATGTTTTGAGTTCACTTCAGAATTGGATTAGATTCAGGTGTGTATAGAAGAGAGTTGAACTTTACATCTGCCGTATGGAGAACCACTGGGCAATACACTTTTCCGTCACATGTGGATAGTTATTCCAACCTTAGGTCTCTTACAGCATTGCACTTCGCAAGTGTAGATAAAACAGGAAAGATTGTCAAAAATTTATTATCCTGCTGTACTGTCCCTTTCTTTAGATGTTGTGTATTGAGAGGACTACATGCCTGAAGAGTCTAAAAGATTCTGGTCCATTACTCCAGTTGAGGCGCTTAGGGGTTGAAGTTTTTAACAGTTTGGAGGATCTTAAAATTGATCCTGATGATCTGACATCATTTGAATTTTTTGGGAGCAACACAACCATTTCTTTTGAAATGTCCCAAGCCTTGCTGAGGTATCTTTTGATTGTGGTTTTTCCTTCTACTTCACGCATAACATTAATCAGCTCCCCTGTTTTCTCTTCCAACTGCAGACTCTTAAGTTGGAAATTTTTGGGATTCCGGTTGGTGTGTTTTATCTTTTTTTTGATAATTTTTTTATCATTCATTTTTCTTTTAATATTGCCGAACCAAATTGTTTTAGGTGCCTGAGGCTGTCCCATACAATATTCCTCAACCATATAGTGTCAAGCATTTGGATAGTGCTGTTGAGGATGATGACTGCCTTCTTTCCTGTGCTGCCTTCTTTAAAGCATCTCCTTCATTATACAAATTTGTACTCAAAAGGTAGATTCTTTTTCTGTCTACTGTGACATTATGTAATTTCAAAAATATAAATGTTGTCTATCTCTTCTCCTGTGCAGATATTTTCAGTAGAGCCTTCATCAGGATCGGCGCGGCGTGTTAAGGATCATCCGTAACCGTATGTAAGCTTTACAGATTTAAGGATCAGAGTGGTGGAATTGAACAGGTTTGAGAGGCTTATAGCGGATGTTGAGTCGTTGATTTGCTTGATTGAAAATGCTAAGCCGCTAGAGAAAATAACTGTTGATACTTGTAAGTCCTATTACCTGGGAATCTTCAAAGGAATTATGTTACGGGGAAAGTGATGGGTCAATCTGCTCGATCGAGTTGTGAGCACAATTTCCCTTCTGGGAATTTGTTATATGGTAATAACTTCAACAGTTTACATTCTAGTACTGCTTAGAGTATAAATTAAGACGGCAGGGATATATGGAGGTTCGATTCCATAAACAACGTCAAATGGAGTGAAAAATTTTGTAGAAGAATGAACAGACGTATGTATCCAATAACCCATCTAAGTATCCAACGTTTTGTGGTCTTTTTTTTTTTTTTTTGAAGAAAGATTTAACTTTCATTAAAGTAAATTTGAAAATGTCAGACATAATGTAATTGGGTATTGCACCCTTCCATACATAACTTTCCCGATTAACTAAAGCTATTTTTGCTAAAGTATGAGCAATAGCGTTACACGTTCTTTGAATTTTCTGGAGTTCCACCATGTTGGCACAATTCTGCAGTTTTTGTTGGATTTCAGAAATGGTCCAGCAAATTTCAGTTCTGCTGCTCCTGTTGTGTAGCACAAAATCCACTACATCCTGGCAATCGGTCTCTAATGTTAGAGGACTCAGCCTTGCTTCCATCACAACTTGCAACCCGAAATTGACAGCTGCTGCCTCTGCTTGAGCTACATCTCCATGATACTTTGTGTGGTTTACTGCTGCGATTATGATTGCTCCACTATCATTTCTGATCACCACCCCAAGCCCCACTTGATTTTTCTCTTTATTGACTGCAGCATCCACATTTGCTTTGAAATGACCCTGTGGAGGAGGAATCCACTTTGCCTCTGTCGCTGGGATTGCTTTTGCTGCTGCTTGAACCTTTGTCATTCTGACTCTTGCATAAGACTCAACTACTGCTTCAGCTTTGGCTACTAAGATTTGGGGGTCTTGCCTTTTGTTTTCAAACACGAAAATATTTCTTGTGTGCCACGTTGTCCAGTAGAGAGCGATTATCAATCTCAGATCATCTTTGCTTCTTCTCTTTACCAGCTCTTTTAGCATGCTCAACAGGTCTTGGTTTTCAAGAAGTTGTATTTCTTCTGCAAAGGGGGTTAACTTCCACATTTTTTTTGCTGCTTTACAACCCATAATTGCATGGTTGGTATCTTCCTTATTCATTTTGCACCTTGGACATGTTGGCTCTTGCAACATTTTCCTTCTCCAGAGGTTTTCTACTGTTGGTAGTAAATTTCTTGCAGCTTTCCACATAAAGATTTTTATTTTTTCTGGTAATTCCAACGCCCATATTACATTCCATTGAACAAGGTTACTGTTGGAGCTACTTGGCCAGTCCGGATGTTTTATTCTCATTGCAATCTGGTATCCACTCTTTACCGAATAATTCCCCTTCTTATCGTAATGCCACAATATTTGATCAGGTTTTGGGTTACTTGGGAGCTGAATTCTTGAGATTAGCTCAGCATCTTCAAGGTTGAAATGCTGTTGGATCAAAGGTTCATTCCATTGTTGATTTTCGTTAATGAGTTCTGCAACTGTATAATCCATACCAAGGGTTGGGGCTGATATAGGTGTGAAGGTTTGAGGTCTTGGAATCCAATGGCTTTTGTAAACCTTTACTCTGTCCCCTGTTCCAATTCTCCATCTCATCCCATTTTCAATGACCTGTCTCCCCCATATTATGCTTCTCCAGACAAAAGATGGCTTTGACCCCAGCTTAGCTTGTAAGAAATCCGCATCCTTGAAATATTTTGCTTGTAAAATCTTTGCCATTAGAGATTCTGGATACTTAATGATTCTCCAGCTCTGTTTTGCCACCAAAGCCTGATTGAAGCTGGTGATATCTCTGAAGTCTAGGCCTCCTCTTTCTTTTGCTTGGCACAACTTCTCCCAATTAGCCCAATGGGTGCTTTTTCGATCCTTTTTTGCTCCCCACCAAAACCCGGCAATTACTCTTCGAATATCCTCACATAGTGTCGTGGGAATTCTGAACACACTCATTACATAAGCTGGTATAGCTTGAGCCACTGCTTTGATTAATGTCTCCTTGCCTCCACTTGAGAACAATTTACTTTGCCAGCTGGAGATTTTGCTTAGAATTCTCAGCTTTATGTCCTTAAAGAAGCTGACTTTTTTCCTACCGATCATTGACGGTAACCCCAAGTATTTTTCATGCTTTGAAACAATTTTTAGCTGGAAAATATCTCTTACTTTGGACATCTGCTCTGCTGGGATACTTCCACTGAAGAACATAGAGGATTTCTCAAAGTTGAAAATCTGGCCAGAGGCAGCTGCATAACACTCAAAAACTTTCTTCAGGGACACACATTCGTCAACTGTTGCTCTGCTGAAAATTAAACTATCATCAACAAAAAAGAGGTGATTAATAGAGATTTCATTGTTGAACTTCAGCCCCCGAATCAACTGTTTTTTTTTCCGCTCCGTTCAGCAAATTTGAAAGAGCTTCTGCACAGATAATAAAAAGGTATGGGGATAGCGGACAGCCTTGTCTCAAGCCTCTTTCGGGTCTGATTAAGCCTTTAGGAACCCCATTTATCAGCACCGAGAAAGATGAAGTGGAGATGCAGTTCATAATCAGCTCTATCCAGGACCTATCAAAGCCTAGTTGATACATTGCATGTTCTACAAAACTCTATTCTACTCTATCATAGGCTTTGCTAATATCTAGTTTAAGAGCAACTAACCCATTCTTCTTCCCTTTACTCATTCTAATCTTATGCAAACATTCATACCCTATGATAATATTGTCTGTAATGAGTCGATTTGGTATGAAAGCACTTTGGTTTGGGGATATTACATCATGAAGAAACCGCTTCAACCTATTAGCTACTGATTTGGCTATGATTCTGTAAATTACATTACATAAGCTAATAGGCCTAAATTCTGTTACATCTCTTGGTGTCTTTATTTTTGGAATAAGAGCAATATAAGTGTGATTTAGAGGGGCTAGAGTACCTTTCTCGTTTAGGATATATAGACATGTTGCTGTAACACCTTCTTTAACAGCTTCCCAATGTTTTTGAAAAAAGGCTGCAGGGAGGCCATCCGGTCCCGGTGCTTTGGTTGGACACATCTGAAATAAAGCTTCTTTGATTTCCTCTTCGGTGAATGGTCTTCCAAGCTCCTCATTCATCTCTGCAGTGACTTTCTTCGACATATCTTTTAAGGCTGCCTCTCTTTGTTGTCTTGATGGGTTTGTTGTGGTGAAGAGCTTTGCAAAGTGTTCACAAAACCTTATTTCGATCTCTTCAGCTTCAATGGCCCAGTTTCCCTTTTCATCCAGCACTCCCTCGATCCTGTTCTTCCGCTTCCTTGCAGTGGCTTTGGCATGAAAAAACTTTGTGTTACGGTCTCCTTCTAGTAGCCAATCAGCTCTAGACCTTTGCTTCCAATACACTTCATCATCAAGCAACATGTTATCAATCTGCTTCTCCAGCCTCTTGATTTTTCCTCCACTCATATAATGCTCAAAGTTTTGCTTGACACGTTTTAGCTCGTTGATTAGCTCTTTCACTTTTTTTTTTCTACTACCAAATTCCGTTCTACTCCAAAGCTTAAGCTCTGCCAAAGATTTCTTTGCCACCTTTTTGAACTGCTCTGAGGTAATTTTTCCATCCCACTTGCTTTGCTCTAGCCACTCTCGCCTCACTATCTCCTGACACTTTTCATATGGGCTTCACATATCTTCATAGTGAATTCTTAGGAAAGTCCTGTTGTTGTAGCTCGCTCCTTTTACTTTTTCTGCTACCTCCATAACAATGGGATAGTGATCATAGCTCCAAGATTCCAGGTGCACAACTGGAGATTCTTGAAAAATATTTCCCCAATTCTTACTGCACAAAGCTCTATCTAATCTCTTTTCAATTATTTGAGGGCCAAACCGTCTATTACACCAAGTGAAGGGATAGCCTTTATACCCAAGATAAGTTAGACCACTATCTTTAGCTGCTTCTCTGAAGTCTGTGATTAAACTTAATTTCCTATCATTTCCCCCTATTTTCTCATGCAGATGCATTATCTCATTAAAGTCTCCCAAGCAAATCCAAGGTAAAGATGACAAACCTGATAACCTTTTCAGTAATTTCCAAGTGTGTTTTCTTTCCTCCATTTTTGGGTTGCCATAAACCCCTGTGCCTCTCCAGCAGCTGCCTTCTGCAGTTTTAATGCACGCGTCAATGTGATGCTTACTATAAGACTTGATTTCTAAGTTCAAATTTTCACTCCACATCATTGCCAACCCACCTCCTTTTCCACTACTACTGACTGCAAAACAATTTTGGAAATTTAACTCTGCTGCTTTTCTTTTCATGAGTTGTTCCGATAATTTTGTTTCACACAAAAACACCATTTCGGGTTTAAGCTCATTGAGGATCCTTTTGATTTCTCGAAATGTCCGGTCCTTCCTCAATCCCTGGACGTTCCAGCTTATAAGCTTCATGATTGCTGGCGGGGCTGGCATCCAGCCTCCGCCGTTAACTCCTCTGTGGTTGTAGTTTTAAAATAACCATCTCCTCTCCGCTTAAAGCTTCCCAATTCAAACTGATTTTTGCTTGGGGGGACTCACATTTGTACTCAGCAGCGATCATCTCAGATGTGCTTGCCACTTTGCTTTTTTTGTGTTCTGGACTTGTCCCGTCCATTTCCCAGTTTTGTCTCTTTTTCAAAAGTGTTCCCCTGTTTTGGCTTTGCTGTCCATCACACTTTCTAGCTTGGTACTTCCATTTTCGTTTTTTCAATTGCTTCCCTCGTTTTCCTGGCCCATCATCTATTTCCTCCACATCGATTTCATTTTGGGCCAGCGTTTGGCCCACTTGTTTGCTTATGGCCATTGCTGCTTTTTTGGTCACATTTCCCGCCTTTTCATTTGTTTCTTGCAAGTTGCCCACATGATCTTGTTTTCCCTCCTTTTGTTTTTCTTCAATTTTTCCCTCTATTAATTCCCAGTCCCCAGGGCCTTTTTTCTTTCCAACTGTACTTTCTGAAATTTGGCTGTTGCTTTTTCCAGTGATCAGAGTCTCCACATCCTTCATTAAATGTTCTGCACCTATCGGATTCATGTTGTCCAATCTATGCTGGCTCTCCTCATCCGGTTTTTTCTGGTTCGGTTCAGCTGAATGTTGGTTTTGACTTTCTTGTTCATTCAGCGAGGATTGAGTATGCTTCCATGGACTTGTAGGCTGTTTCCCTTCCGTCTGAATTTCATCGATCTTTTGATCTGTTCTGTTTTGCTCTTTCCACCCAGTTCATTGCTTTTAACCATGGTCCATAGTGAAGCTCTTTCTTCGGCTGCCCCTTATATTTGTTGCATTCTTTGTATGAGTGGTCAAGGCATCCACAGCAGTAGCAAAAATCTGGGAGTTTCTCATACTCTACTGCAACTGGGATTTTTCTCCCCTCTTCGGTTTCAATGAAGAGGATTTTCTTCAAGGGCTAGGTGATATCAACCAAGATTCGCATCCTTATACTGTGTCCCATACAGTCACCTGCCTTATCAGTATCCACTTCTTCTACTTTACCTACGAGCTCCCCAATTCCCGTACATATCTCTTCATCCATGCACATAATGGGGACATTTTTAATTTGCACCCAAAATGATACATGTGTAAATAATTGTGCTGTAATGTCCCCAATGCCCTCTGGTTCTTTTAATACAATCAGTGATTGATTAAAGTGCCATGGTCCTCCCGCGAGAATCCTCCTTTTATCCACTTCATTCCCGAATCTGAAAATGAAGATGTTATTCCCCAGGTTCTCAATTTTCACTTCCTTTTTTGTTTGCCACACCTGGTTCAATGCATTTCTTAGCCCCTCTGTGTTTACACTTCTTGTGTGCAGCACCTTGCCAATTAAACATTCGGCTGCTATTTGTGCTCCTTTTTCTTCGACTCTTCCTTTAAAAGAGAACTTATTTCTTTCTGGCTCTTCTAACAATATTGACTTGCATCTCCGAATTAATTCCTTTGTGTCCATTTAAGGCAAATCTGTCCACTTGGGTTTGTTGGAAGCAGTTATTACACCATTGACAATCTCTTCTACACTTGACTGACTATGAACTTTGCTAAGAAAGTTTTAAGAAAAGAAGTATTTGCTCTGTCCAGCAAACTATGATTTAACTATAAAGATAATACACTTAAAAGAAAAGAAAAAAAACGAAGAAAAAACACTCACGAAGAGCCATTTTTTGGAGCTAAGATAAGCTCAGTTATTACTTCTATTCTCTAAGCTTTCTCAGAGAGAGAAAACTTTTGGAGAGAGAAGACTTACGAATCTGACTGTGTTAAGATGGAGAAACAATCTGTTTTGTGGTCTTAAATATGAGTTATTTAATGCATTGTTTTTGTCATTGATAGCCTTGGGCCTGTGAGCCATGATATGGGCCTCCGTGGATAAGTTGTATAATTGGTAACCAGGTTGGGTTATTAGCAGGGATGATGAAAGCTAGGGTTATACGAAAGGCAGCAACTTAGGAGGATAAATTTTTAAAGTATATCTGAGATAATATAACTAATTAATGTATGTATGATATGTATAATTAAATTTAATATAATTAGTACTTGCATGGTAATTATTTAAAATAAATATACATAAGTCATAACATTATTTATTTATTGTATGGTTGACATATTACTTCCGAATTAACTCAAATTCGCAGACATGCATTAGATTCAACTGTAGCAAATGTTATGTATTTGGCATTGATAATTATAAAATGAGTAGAAAAGAATATTAGAAATTAGAACTTATTGAATTAGAATATTTAATAAAATAAAAAGAGATCCAAGTTTTGGGTATTGATCCTCAAAGGTCAAAAGTTTTTGAAAAATAGGACATATGGGACGAAATTTTTGTGTGGTTGTACGTGTGGGTTCGAATCCTAGACTTTTAATCTTTCCATAAGAGATTATTTTGACTGGACTAATTAGCACCCTGCATAAGTTGAAGTATAACGTTGCATTAACTTTTGATGGTTTCATGATTTCAATTTTTTTATAATAATAATAGTAGTAGAAGAAGTCTTAAATAGAAGATTGATTAGAAGGGAATCGAGACTTTATTATTCTCGGATTTGAAAATTATGCCTAAAAATGAGTGAAAGGAATAATAGAATGATCATTATTTTCATCACCATGTATGGGAAGTAGAATATTTTAATTTTATGTATTAGTGGTGTGTGCATGATTATTTTTATTATAACATATGGATCGCGCGCAACCAAAATTCATCCAATTTTAAGTCATTTTTAAAAATAAATAAATAAATGAAAAGAGAGAATTATAAGCTATGGTTTGATTATATTGAAAAGTAAGAAATAAATTCAAATACAAGAGATTGACTATTCAAATACAAGTTTGACTACGTGTTAACTGTGTAAGCATAATTTTTTGAGATAAAAATTTAAGCATATAAATTCAGTGGTAGCATTTAATATTTATTGGAACTTATGTGTTAGTCATTTTCACTTTATTGTTTCTACTATAAAATTTATTAAAAGAAAAAAAAGAGGAAGTAAGTTGACAAATTTATATCATGAAAAGTAATATTTGCTGAACCGCAAGAGTTTTCATGTAAATATTTACATAAAGTAGCATGTGGTTTATGTCACTAAGTATAAGAGGAACGAGCAATGTTCATATTAAATAATGTATATGTGACTGTATTATGTGACCGCCTTATAATACTTTTTGCTTTACTTTAATACTTTAAATAACCTTTGCTTTACTTTTTTCTTTTTTATTTATCCTCACCATAGATATGACTATATTGAAATTGTATTTTACTGATCATACTCTTATACAATACAACTATTAGTATTGATGATGTGGAATCACTTTCAAGCCAAATAAAAGACCAATTCATAGACTAAGCAATCTCAATGGGAACATTTGACCAAAGAAAGAAGTGCAATGACCAAGCGGCATAGCAGAACAACAATGGAAATCTCCATTGAAACCTCAAAAAGTAGCACTAAATGCTGAAATGCCTGGATTACATTTGGCTAAACCATCAGTACATCCATCGAGGGGCATGCCAAAAAACCGTTTGCACTTTAGGGCTTATGGCATGGTCAAGAAGTTGCAAAGACGAATATATAGGCAACGAAGGGGAGAATGATCCTCAACAAGCATCAGTTAGCCCTGTTTCTTAGTGACGTATTATATATGGTTTATGAAAAAAAAAAAAACTGTAAGGATAAAATAAAAAATAAAAATACATAATAAATATGATTTTTAAATAATAATTTTTATAAAATAATAAATATATTGTGTATGTTTTATTATTAGGGATGACAAACACTTCAAGTCCAAACCCAAGCTCGCTTTAAGTTTAGCGTGAGGGCTTGGGCTGGGAATGGGCTTGAACTTTATTTATTTTAAAAATTTTTAAATTTGAAATAAATTAATAATTAACAAGTTATTATAATCATAGATAAATTAAAAAAAATAAATATTTCAATGTAAAATAATAAATAAAGTAAATAAAAACTCATAATTTTAATTTTCTTTGAACTTCAAGCTCAAGCCCAAGCCCAAGCTCACTTTAAGTTTAGCGTGAGGGCCTAGACTGGGAATGGACTCGAACTTTATTTATTTTTAAAATTTTTAAATTTGAAATAAATTAATGATTAACAAGTTATTATAATCATAAATAAATTAAAGAAAATAAATATTTCAATGTAAAATAATAAATAAAGTAAATAAAAATTCATAATTTTAATTTTCTTTGATACTGAATTTTCTAATTTAAACGTTATCTTAATTAATTAATACAAAAGAAAAAGTTTAGTATAATAATTTTAATTTTTTTGAATCATCATTGATTTATAAGTTAAGAATTTAAGTTTTTTTAATTTTTTAATTACTTTTTAATTTTTAATTATATTATTCTAATTTATAAATTTATTTTTAAAAAAACACAGGCTTGGGCCGGCCTAGACTTTTTTACTCACCCTATTTATTACATAGTAATGATACAACCATAAACTCTTGTACAAACTTATTTTGTACAAACTAATATGACATTATAAGATTGGTTGAATTAAAATATAAATTAATAAAAACAAATCATGTGGCCAAGTGATATTTAATTCAACCAATCTTATCATGCCACGTCAGTTTGTACAAAATAAATTTATACAAAAGTTTATAACTGTATCATTACTCTTTATTATATATTTATCAAATATTTTAATTCTATATCTTTTAGATACAATTAACTAACCTCAACGCGAAACAAACTCATGATCAAAGTCGTTCTCACTTTGATTTGCTGTGTCATGCAAGAATATTTTCACTCAAAGCAAGCTCTCAATAAATTATTTCAGCAATAGTGTATTTTGACAATATGCTAATTTGTTAAATAGTTATATCATTATCATTGCCGTAATCATTTCATCATCATTGCATCAATCTTCCCCAATAAATTATTCATTGCTTGAACCTTGCTGCATATTAATATATTTGAGGAAAAAAGCAAAGATTCCAAAACATATTCAACTTTCTTAATATAAATAAACTGAAATCAAAATTTGCCACCCAGAAAAGCTGGTAACTTATCACTGAGCACTTGAATCTGCCATTTCTAATGCAATAGTTTTGTATTCTTTCTTCATTCATGATTGTTGTAGGGCCACAATTGAAAGGTCTAATAATTTACTTCACATGTGTTTTGAGTTTTATATATGCAAATCTGTACATATCTCCATATATTTATTTGTCCATTTTAGTATAAACATTCACCAAGCGGCAAAGCCTCCAATTAGAAGAGGTTTATGCTTATTTTATTGAGATATATTACTTCTTTGGTGCCTATGCACATGGAGGAACATAAAGCTTTCTGTCTTGTTTGTGGAAAGCAAATTAACGAATATGGCAACCCACTATTCATGCGTTTTAATAACCTTTCTAATACTTCATATCACATAAAACGGGTGAGCAAAACTTAAATATATATTTTTTACCCTTTTATTTTTACTAATTTATAAATTTGAGTGGTCAACTGAATAAAATTATTTGAAAATTACTCGACCATATTTTATTAGTTTTTTAATTTTTATTAAAGAATAAAATTTTAAAAAGTAAGTGTAGTATTATATACTAATTAATTCAATTGATAAAATTTTAGCAAGCAATTTTATAATTAAATTAATTTTGTTTAGACTTCGGTTTGTATTTGTATCTTTAAGGAAAAAACAGGAGTAGCACATTGGTTCTAAATGAGAAAGAAGTTCAATTAAATTGATTGCGAAAGAAGTTCAATTAAATTTTCTTCTCCACAATAACTTGCTTTTGCGTTATATATTTATCTCCAACGCATGCCACTGGGCCTAATCAATTCTTAAGGAAATGATGCTCATTCTTCATGATTATGATTAACATACCGAACTAGCCCCCTCTTATCTTTGCAATCAATCAATCATCCTCTGTTACAAAATTGTCCTTTTTTCCCTCCATTGAAACTTCAGAATCAATAGGCGTCCATTTGAGGGACCCTTTTCACAGTTTCTCAGAGAGGAAGTAAAAGTATAGGCCCAGATGGCAAGGACACATAGGGCTTGGTGTCCTTTTGTGATAATTGATATGCATATCTTGTCACCTATGAGTGCACACTGTGCATTGGATTGAAATTTTTCATGCACTTGGCCTCTCACCAATGTCTTCAGAAGATAATATAAATGCCTAAATGGCTGTGATGAAGTTATGAACGTATGGTTACAATTTTTATTTGACTTGCTTCTGTGTGGGACATTTTTGCATTGCCTTTGTATTCGCTTTAGTTGGAATAACCATTTATGTTTTTAAGACAAGGTAACACCCAAAAGAAGAAGACAAGTATAATTTCTTGGCATGGACCATTTGAGTTTTGAAGTGACTTAAAGGCTGTGAAAAAAGTAAAAACTATCTCAATCTTTGAGAGGGACAGTGATAGACCCCCATTTATGAAAAATGGTCCCTTGAATTTTGCATTCTGCAAAAGCACTTGTGGAATTTTGCTGTATGGTTGATAGTATTAAAGTAACTATGAATCCTAGAAACCAAAAGATACATGGATATGTAACAAAGACAGTCTCAATCTCCATCCATTTTGGACTTGAAAAGAATCAATCTTTTTGATTGGATTTACACATAAAGTTGAAAGCACAGGAGCAGAAAAAAAAGCACTCATCACAGGCAAGCCTTATTAGCATAAGCTTACTGATTTGTTCAAATGCAAATATGGATTAACAAAATAAAGAGGAAGATTTATATTAGACACATTTACAAATTCAAAAGAAAAATTCTATGCTTTAATAGCACACACGCCTGTGACTCCGAAGACACATTCCCCCCCCCCCCCCCCCCCCCCCAATCCACAATAAAGTTAAAAAACTTTGTATAATATCTCTCTTCCTTTTGATTCTACAAGCTAAAGGGTTTGTCCAAAAGCCACAGAAAGTCTTTGTAAGTCCTTTGTATACATTGCTGGTGTAGTTTGTGAAGCTTGTTGATGCTGGTTTTGAATCCAAGTGGTGGTGTTTGAGCCTTCTGATATAAAATGTGCTTCTGGTTTAACATCACTGTACATAGACTGAGAGGTTTGATGATTTTGTATTGTGCTTCCAAGAAAGAATGGAGTGTTGAGGTACTCAGACCATTTGATATCTTCTTGATCGCCTTCTAATGCGCGAATTTGAGCTTCTTGATCATTAGATTTGCCACAATCTGCAGTTATTCCCCAAGAGAAGACGTTGCCTTCAAAGAAGCCACTGCTGCCTGCAGTTCAATAATTGTTGTGCTTTCATTGCTGGTGCTGCAATTGTTGCTAAAGCTATTAGGTTCCCAGTTTTGTATTCCATTGATGTCACTAGTGCCTACAGAAGGATTCTCGGAAGGAAGACTAATAGAAGGCTTTACGCGAATTGGAGTTTGGAAGACTGATGCCGAAATAGAAGGGATTATGCTGGAATTAAACTCAGAAATCATCTCAGAAGAGGTGGAATTCGGATTGAAGAAAAGAGAAGAAGTGTTTGTGTTAACTGAGAGACCAATATTGGGGCCATAATTCAACTTCTGAAAGGGAAAATATCCCATCAAATCAGGCCTACAACTTGTGGTTGAGCTTTCGTTGTTAGAAGCAGCTGCAGCAAACTTATCTACCAAATTTAACATGCTGGCATTATTATTATTGTTAGTGTTGATCTCAGAGCTCGAAGAGACTTCAAGTGGGTGCATCATTTCAGCAGCCAAGTCTTTTGATGATTCTGCAGAGGCTTTGTCACTGTTCTTGTTGATTAACGTGAGCTGCTGTTCTTTATCGTTTTCAACCTCAGAAAGCGGCTTGTGAGTGTTGGGGTCAATGCCCCTTTGCCTCAGCTTCTTCTTAATGCTTGAATTCCATAGATTCTTTATCTCATTATCAGTTCTTCCGGGTAACTGAGCTGCAATCTGAGACCATCTGATCAATTTGCAGCCGACAAAACATATTAGCCAAAAGCATCAAAAACAGAATTAAACGAAAATGAAGTTTACTAAAACAACCTGTTGCCAAGCACTGCATGGAGCTCAATAATCAAACTCTCTTCCTGTACGGAAAATGCTCCTCTCTTCAAATCAGGCCTAAGGTAATTAATCCATCTTAATCTGCAGCTTTTGCCACATCTTTGCAGGCCTGCAAGTAAAAACATTTTGTTAAATGCATTGAACATTAAAATAACAGAGCAAGCATGATTGGTTATTTTATAAATAAATTTTACCGGCTAATTTAGGGACAGAGCTCCAGCAGCCATGGCCGTGCTTAGTGATATAATTCAGGAGCTTCTCATCTTCCTCAGGAGACCACAAGCCTTTCCTCAGCTTCTGCTTGTAACAACAAGAATGCCTCCCCATGTGCAAGCTGTTCAACTTTTTTTTTTTTGGCTTCACTGCTGGCACAATAACTTCAAAGAACTTGTTACTAGCTAGGAAACTTTATAACGAGTCTTTTAGCTATAGATTCTGAACACACAGAGAGTCAGAGAGAGAGAGAGAGAGAGAGAGAGAAGAGAGAGGTGATAATTGATAAGAAAAGCTGAGAATTGAAAATGAAGTAGAAGCTTGGTAGGGAATCAAATTAATAGGAGACTTAAAGAGGCTGATTGTTAGATTATGGATGTAAATTTATATATATATATAGATATCTTATGTTCTGAGTTGTGCTTTCCCTATTCTTTGGTTGGTCCATGTCAGCATCCGGGACCACGAAACGACAGGTCCCAGTTTCATCCAACGGCTTGGATTTAACTAAAGGCATAGATATGAAAGCATGGAATGGACCATCCAATAATTTGACTTGGCATCATCAAAAGTTCTTCAGAATTTAAGAAAAATTTTCCGCTCCTAGTGGGGCTTTTAGTTTGATATATTTATATATATTTTATGGTTGAAGTGAAAACTTTGCAAATTGGGTTTTTCAACGGTGCATCATTTGCTCTATACATTGTCAAAAAAAAATTATTAACAGAAACTAAATTGTATATACAACATAACAATTGTTAACAATAATGAAAAATTATTAGTTAAAAAAAAAGGAATGGATGTACTGTGCAGCTGATGCTCCGTAGTCACTGCAAAATTTTCATATCAGCTGCCAAAGTAAAAAATTTAAGGTGGTGGTGATAAATCACACAAGTCCAAACAAATACGGTAAATAAAATAATACCTTATTTTAACAAAGTTTGTATCAAGATTCTTAATAAAAAATTAGCCACAAGGTTGAAAAATGAATAAAATCTTTTGAAACAAGAAATACCCAAAATTAGGTAAGATTTTCAATGTAGTATGGTGCAATAAATTCATGATAACGGAAAGCTATTTATATATATATACACACTCCTTTTTTTGGTCATATTTATTATGATGAAAATACGTTAACAAATTGAATTTTCTATTCAACGTTTCTTTCTTTGACTAGAAATATCTATCACTTGGGAAACTTTCACTTTTAGTACAAATTGTTTTCAACTTCATTGAAAAATGGAAAATAGGGAGGCATATTGCTTTTTCAATAGATTGGCCTTCTAATTCCACCAACCCCCCACTGGTTTTTCTTGTTTCTTTAATCTGAAATCCTCCATTATTTCTTGAAATCAATACACTAATGCTTTAATTTTGTGAGCTAATGCAAATTAAAGCTGTGATGCTATCCAAGGATAAAGCCAAAATCATGAATAAAAGAAGTAAATTTGTGTACAATGTATAAAGACAATCACAATAATGATTTTGTCCTCCATGGCATTGCGTGTGTATTAATTCTGAAACTGGAATAAGGACAAATTTGGATGAATTATAGAATTCAGATTCCTGGCTTCCTCAATATGATAAGTGACAGCATGAATTGCACAATGCCAGAATTCAATTTGGCTCTCTAATCAAGACTATGAATTGATTGAAAATGTAAAATTTCTTTCCATAATTCTCATTAATGTAAAGAATTTCTAACAGAAGCTTAGGCTACTAAGTAAGGATGTGAAACTAGTGCTTATGACTAAGACAGTCTTAACAGACTCTCTCATGACATAAATATAAGTTGAGACTGAGCACATGGGAGGTTAAACATAAAACTTTAGCTTTAATGCCCTGTTAATTAAACTATTAAACCCAAAAACTTAAGCGATTACACAAGGGTCCAACATTAGTAGTAAATTTAAGTTACAACAGTTGTGTAAATATAAAGAAAGACAAGGTGTCTATTAGAATATTTTGGAGAGTAATTATTCCTTTAGTCCAAGTCAATTAACATATGTTTAATTTGTTAATTACAATCAATTTTTCGTCTGTTGTATGTCAGATTTATTTAAATTTTAAGTTATATCAAACTAAAGTATTATTTTACCCTTAAATAGTCAGATTCAACTGCTGCAAGAGTAATGGTATTGTTATTTGGGTAATGTTTGAAAATACAGGGATTGGATGAATAATTGATTCAAATGTCAGAGATTAATTAAGCAGTTATATACCCATATTATGGGTACAAGGAGGAAAAAAAAAGTTGATAAAAGAAAATAGGGTAATAATAGAGCAAGTTGATTTGTTTTAAGAACAAATCTTCAAAAAAGATGTCAAAAAGACAAAATATTCTATGCAAGATATGCATGGGATACAAACATCCAAACTGATGAAGAGCTTCTAGCTTTCTGAAAATTTTCAAATATTTTTTTCTTAAGCACGTTCACTGAATTAATAATAATTTGAATAATTTGATTTATGTGATACTTAATCTGTCTCTTTGTTCTGACATTGTGAAGCTTCCTTGACCTTTATCAACGTACAAACTCGGCCATCCAAGTTTGGTGTTAATATTAAATAAAGACTCCATTAAAACTCATAATGAGCTTCTGAAGCTTATCCTTATAGCAAAAATATGAGCTGTTATGTTATCAAGTCAACTTTTGTTACATGCATATTCCCTTCGGCTTTGCTGTCAAATAATAATATCAGCTTGTTCATAATATAAAGCCCAGTTTCTGATCATTGTTTCATTTTACTTTATATTAAAATTTTATGATATGCTTTTTTTCCACCGAAGGGAATGTACGTACCTGTGTCATATATCAAATGATTGGAACACACAAACATGCAATATTTTAAAGGTTAATAATTTTGTGATAATGTACTAGTTTTTGGGTTGACTTGGGGGATTCATCATCAAGCTAGAAATTAAACACATAAAATTCTGAGTGGTTAGATGTTGCTTCAAAGACTCGTATTATGTGTTGATATTCACAATCACAGGGTGGTGCATTAAACAACAAAAACAACATGTACTACCAGAAGTGTTTCAATTGAGTTTTGGGAGAAACAATTTGATGATATGCCTGAAGAATATCAAACCCGAGATCGAATTCAAATGTTTGTACATGTCTTTTATTGCAAAAGCTTAGCTGGGGATTCCTTTAATTTGATTAGGTTAAAGATTAGTTTACTTAGGAAACCTAATATTGGAGTCATGGGGTCCCATAAATTTATATGCATGTCTAGCCAGCAAGAGAAATGAGCTGTGGTACTATACATAAAATAAATAAATAGTCATAATTAACCTTTGTAGACAGGTCCATGACCTTTATATAACTTAGCCAATAATGTTTTAGACCCCAAGAAAAATGCCCTAAAAAGTAGACGCCGAAGGCTAATCCATAGTACAATTTGTTATAAATAGCAGATTTATCCAAGAGAATAAAGTGAGAGAAAAAAAATTTAAATACATATCATAATTCTATATCCTATTAAAACGTATTTATGTAAGAATTGGTAAAAATATATTTATGGGAAAATGCGAAAAAGTTTTAAAACCTCACCTTGTAATTTTAAAGTGTTAATTTTATAATGTTTTAAAATTGTGTAGTTTTAAAAATTTCCCAAACTTTTCCGCAAATCTCCAATCAGCAATTCCTAATTATATTAAAGTGAAAAAATAAGTTAAATAATAAATAATACAGATTTTAATAACTACAAATCAAATACACTAATTGGAGTTTATATTTTTTGTTTTTAATTTATTTTTTTATTTTAATATCGTGAGCGATCCTTGATTGGAACATTGGATATATATAAGTAAATTGTCAAAATCAAGAGTCTTTGTAATTATAACCATCAGTTGTAATATTTGATCGTGTTAAATGAGATTCATAGACAAGACTTTCGCTGTGATATTGTGCTAGCAAGTCATCGTCTCAGAATTTTGAGTTCCAAGTTAATGATCTAAATATTATAGTTTTCAAAGTCAAATTTTATAAATTGACTGTTTCGTGATGGTTGAATTTAGTGAAAGGACTTATTAGACGTTTGTACCAAAACTTAGATGGAAGAATTTGCATGATTTAGCTAAACAGCTTGAAGCATACAATTTGAAAGTGCTATTAAATTTTTTTAGTTAATTTCTTACTTTTTCTCACTTCCTTCAAATGAAAAGTTATACTAACATCAATAGCTCTATAACCAAACCCAAAAGCAAATTCATTATATAGAAATAAAAAAAAAAGAAATTATATGTTTGTTAATGATGACTTATTGGTAAAGCAATGTTATAATTTCCAAATTGTAAAGGGTTGCTGATCAGATATATGTGATAGGAAATTTTGGGATTGAAATATATCATGTGAAGAAAGATGTTGGAAGATAAAAACAATCGATTGCTTATTTGAAATTAATAGCGGGCCGGGAGACATAATTCATGTGTCCTTGAAATTGGAATTTGGCTCTTTCAATTATCCTTAAGCCATCTTTTCCTAAGCTAATTATCCAACCACAGACAAATAATTGAAAAGAAAGAGCCATTGTTAACCTAATAATGTAACTATGCATATTGCTTAGTCTCATCTCCATGGCTTATAATTTATAGTCTTTTCGTTTCTTTTTTTTTTCCAAAAAGGATGAAATTACAATTAGTAGTAGCGAAATTTTTAAACCAGAAATCTGTTCTTTCTATGAACAGATGGTGATCAAATTCTCAGGAAATTTCAATTTTTATGCATAATTATTACATTGGACTCTTACCTAATAAGTCCGATTCGAATTCTATATCTTGAATGTCCACGTTTCATTTCTGTTTCAATCAATTCTTCTCGGCAACTAACTTTTGTTCCGCAATTCATAATCAGAAATTAGTTAAACAAGCAACCAAATACTTTCATATGCAAAGTGAATTTCTTTTTCAATTGTCACAATTTATGGGACTGGCAGAAGAGTGCTATTTGAACTATTACATATATCACAACAGAAAGGTGTAGGAAACATCCCACATTTTGTTGCCAATTAATTGAAACCGAAAACTAATAGTATAAAAGCAAAAGGGTCCATTTGAGATGACCCCATAATGTAACCTTCATTAACACAACTAGGAAACATAAGCACATGGATTCTCAATGACTTTTAGTTAAAATCACAACTAATAACTTAATTATCTTTGTCTTGTCAAAGCAACAAAAGTGATGATGATGATGATGAAACATGAATGTCATAATCATGATGTTGCTTAATTACCATAAATGGAAGCTTAATATCTCACTTGCAATCATTATTAGTTAAAACTAAATTCTATTCTTTCCCCATTACCAGTGTATCAGCTGTCCCAATGGCCTTAGCAATGTGACTTCTGAAGGCCCAAAGTCACAGTGGAAATTGACTTTAAAAACAAGGAAGCATTATTGTTTATGTAAGAACCAAATTATGAAAAGTGTTTAGGGGCTTTAACCAGATCCATTATCAAAAGCATTTGTCTAGTTGAAAATGTTTTTAATGTACCCCATCATCAAATTATTACATAGTAGCTTTTGCTTTGTGGTAGGAAAATGATAGTCAACTTTTTTTTTGACACATTTGCATAATTGTTTTGCATGTTGGGGAGGGGATACTTAATAGGATTTGTCCTTTTGAGTTGATTGTTTTGACATACAAGAAAGAGCTAGAGGTAAAGGGGGCCGGGACTCAACATCTCTTTTATGGATGTGGTGTAAAGTTATGGTTGGGCCCTATTAATTTGATTATAGGTGTCTATTATGTTTCACTAGAAGGAGAACGTTCGCGAAATTAGTAAACACATGCACACTAATATTTATTACTTTACGTCCTTTGGTCTAATTATATGGGCAATTAATTAATATTTTAGTTTTATCTGATTTTACATCAATTTTTTGAGTTTTTACTTTTTGATTTGGACTATTTTTAAATTTTTCGGTTTGGAAGGATCTTTGTTTAAGTGATTGGGATTGAATTATATGTAGTTGATTTTTTTTCTTCAATTAAGGAATTTCATTATTGATCTTCTAAATCTTGAAATTACTTTTTATATTGTTATTATTATTAAGATTTGTGAAATGGCATTAAAAATTTAAGGAATCAATCTAAATTATAAGTAGTAATTTAGAGTTTAGCAAACAGATCCACAAAGATCCAAATTTGTACATTAAAAAATTCGGATCCGGATGCTAAAACTTAGAATTTATATGGATCCAAATTCAAATTCGAATGTAAATGCATCTAGAAAATCAGATATTCGGATCTGAGTTATTTATTAATTGAATTATTTATTAAATTAAAATAAATAAAATATAAGTTAAATAAAAAATATAATAGGATTAATTAAAAAAATAAGTTAAATTAAATTAAAAAATATATCAGAATTCGCGTTATTTTACATGGACTTCTCGTGTTTTATATAATTTTATTTGTAGATTTTTGGTGGGGTTAGACTTAGATTTATGTTATTGTTAATGTTTGATTTATGTTGTGGTTAGAAATGGCCAATGGGCTGAGCGGCACGTGGCACAACACAAGCACGTTTCGGTAGGGCACGAGGCACAACACGCACGTGGGCCATGCCGGGCTTAGAATTTTAGGCACGCTGGCCTTAAAAGCACGGTACGATTAGAAATGGACTAAAACACGGCACGCGAAAAAGCACATAATAAGCACGGTTCATTGGTGGGCTAGCACGTGACCGTGTGCCATCAATAGCACATGGGCCAAAATATATTTAAGTAAATTTTTTAATAAAAAGTAAATATAAAATGTTATGAAATTAAAGTAACATATCTTGAAATTAAATATTTTAATATATTTTTTAGCGTAGACTTTTAAAAATTAATTTAAATCATTAAATCTTACTTAAATAAATATTCTAATTTTTTTATATTTATAATTTATTAAATGAATAAGTAAATATCATGATTTTAATAAATAAAATTATAAATATCATAATTTTATTTATGATATTTATTAAATGAATAATGTTATTTATGATGTTTAATTTTATTTATGATATTTATTTAATTATTTATGTTTATAATTTATTAAATGAATAAGTAAATAACTAAATATCATGATTTTAATAAATAAAATTATAAATATCATAAATTTATAAATGATAAATGATAAATGATAAATAAAAATAAAAATTTTTATAACATTAATAGTAAAATATTTTTATATGAAATATTTTTCATATTAATATTAAATCATAACTTAGTTAATATTTAATAGAGATATGTTTCATTTGTGAATGAAATATTTTTCATATTTATTATTATTATTGGTGGGCTTAAAAAAGCATGCTATATATGTGTATTCAGATTCATTCAAACTTTAAAGTCTCCTAAGGAAAGCTCTGTCTTGTGGTAGAGAGGCTTGCATGGGAGCGTGAGGGGTTGTATGGACCCATGTGGTCACTCCCTGTGAGTGGAACTTTTATTCCAAGGCAATAAGCTTTTGGGCTTGGTGTACTGGTGGGGAAAAGTTCACATCAGTTTTAGTCAGTGTTGAGCGCTGGGGCACGGTTTAATTGTTAGTGAGCTGTAATAACTCACTCCCTGCCATAAGTTTCAACCACTATGGATACTGAAGAGATAATTCGCAAATGTCAAGCAATACATATTAGAGAGGAAGAAAAAGCTAAAATAACACTAGTAGTGAATATTGGGAGAAAGAAAGAACAAATGCTGGCGGGTTGCTTAGTGGGCAAAGTTCTACTCACAAGGGCAGTGAATAACGAGGGGCTTAAGGCAGCGTTGCAGCAAGTATGAAGGACAGTAAAAGCAGTCAAAATCGAATGTGTGGGAAACAACATTTTCCTGTTCAAATTTGCGGATGCAGCAGATAAAAAACGAGTGCTAACAGGGGGACCATGGCACTTTGATAGGGCATTCATTGTTCTCGCTGAGCCACAGGGGATCGGGGAAGTCGCCAAACAAGCTTTTACTCATGCATTATTTTGGATACAGATTCGAAATGTCCCTTTAGCATGTATGGACAAAGACTTTCTATGGGAGTTGGGCGGGAAGATTGGATCAGTAGAGGAGGTCCAAACTGATGAAAATGAAGATTGCATTGGGGAATACGCTACAATAAGAATTTCAGTTAATATAACATAGCCGCTAGAGAGGATTTTATTCCTCAAGCAAGAAGGTGAAATTGATATTCCAATGCCGGTGGTTTATGAAAGCTTGCCAGATTTCTGTTATTGCTGTGGAATAGTTGGACATCAATACAAAGAATGCGGCAAATACCAAAACCAACCAAGAGAAGAGCTACCTTTTGGGAGTTGGATGAAAGCGATTACGGTGGGGGGCTTTACAAAGAGGCAGCAAAATAAGGGAAGGTGGAACCATGGGACTGGAAATTCGGGTGAGAAATCAACAAGCTCAGAAACTCATAGTTTCCAGAATCAGCAAGGCCACAAACAAGACACCCGGATAGGAACACATGGGTCGGGTCTAAGAGAAGAGGAAATGGGCAAACCTTGGAGCATGCGAAGCATGATAATGGGATAGGAGATGTAGCTAAGCAACAATTAATGCGAGCAATGGTTCAAGTAGGGGACAAAAAGCAAAATGACGGCCACAAGCAAGCTCAGAACAGTGGCACTGCAACAGCCCCAAGGAAAAAGGGCACTTTAGTGGGAAAGGGTATTCCAAAAGAGAGGGAAAAAATACAACTCATTTTAGACGAGGAAGCTGGGCAAACTGATGGGCTGAGGGAATCCAAATTGCAGCCCATTAAGAGGAAGTGGAAGAGATTACTTAGAGAGCTAAGTGAGGAGGGGGGGATGTTGAGGTGCAGGCTCAGAAAAGGCCAAGGGGGACAAAGCTCGGGCACAGCCCAAGGAAAAAAACCAAACCATCAAACTCCAAAATGCTCGCGACCAACAAACTGGAGCTGGTCTCTCCAATGGCAAGACTTCAATTGGGACGGGAAATTCTGATGTTGGAAGAAGTGGAAGTGAGGGCAGCTAAAAATATGGAGATATCGACAGAGGCTGGTGACCAGCCCCGCCGGAAGCTATGAATATACTTAGCTGGAATGTTCGGGATTTGGAGAATCCCCGAGCATTTCAAGCCTTACGGAAAATCCTCTTTTTGCATGGTGCTCAGCTGGTATTTTTGTGTGAAACGAAGGTATCAACCATGCAAATGAATGAGATTGCACATAAGCTGAATTTTGAGAATTGTTTGGCCGTAAATGGTAATGAAAAATGAGGTGGAATAACAATGCTCTGGAAGTCAGATTTTGAAGTGCAAATAAACTCCTACAGTCAACACCACATTGATGCCAAAACTTATATGCCAAATGGCAACCAAATACGGGTTACGGGTGTGTATGGGCACCCGGAAGCAAGTAAAAAAAAACACATTTGGTTGCTCCTTAGGCGGTTGGCGGCCTTATCTTCTAGTCCTTGGTTATGCTGTGGAGACTTCAATGAAATTTTACATTTGGATGAAAAAAGGGGCGGCAATGACAGGAGCGTGAATTCCATTAATGATTTCTGAGAAGCGTTGAGGGATTGCGGCCTGAAGGATATAGGGTATCGGGGATATGCTTTTACTTGGAACAATGGAAGATATAGAAAGGGCTTCGTGGAGGGACGGCTGGACAGATTTGTTTGCTCTCAAGCTTGGAGTGATAATTTTGTAGGCTGTAAAGCAAGCCACCTAGACTCGTGGACTTCGAATCACTGTCTAGTGTTGATGGCTATTCAAGGAAGAAGGGAGGGCTCAAATAAAAGGGGTAGACATTCCTCGCGAATCCATTACGAGGATATGTGGAGCTCGTATGATGAGTGTCAAGAGATAGTTAAGGAGGAATGAAGGCTGTTTCGGAATTGGGATAGTAAAGATCCAACCACTTCTTTTCGACAAGCGTCAAAAGCATCGATGGGTAGGCTTTTGGGATGGAGCAAGCTGGAATTTCAGAAGCGGGATAGAACATTGGAGAAGCTGAAGAATCAGCTGGGGGAGCTCAAGCAATCAAAGGTGTAGTTTGTGAATGGGGAGGAAATCCGAAAAGTGGAAAAGCAAATCCAAAATATTCTTATGGATGAGGAAATTTTCTGGAAGCAACGCTCAAGAGTAGATTGGCTCAAGGAGGGAGACAAAAACACGAAATTCTTCCACGGCAAGGCGTCGGCGAGAAGGAAAAAAAACATAATATGGGGGATTGAAGACAATTCCGGGAGCTGGATTGAGAAGCCAAATGATGTAGAGAATGAATTTTACAACTACTTCACCAATCTCTTTACATCAACCCAGCCGAGCCAAAACCAAATTGCAGTACTTTGGATGGAATAAATCCGAGAGTTACTGCCAGCATGAATGAGAGTTTGGGGGAGCCTTTTATAGCTGAAGAAGTGGTGGAAGCCTTGCGCCAAATGTGCCCAACGAAGGCTTCAGGGTCGGATGGATTACCAGCAGTGTTTTACCAAAAGCATTGGCATTCGGTCAAGGAGGGAGTGCTCACCACATGTCTGCATATTCTTAACTCACAAGGTACCATAGGCCCTCTTAACCATACTTACATTGCTTTGGTGCCGAAAATTGGAAAGCCTAGGAAAGTGACAGATTTAAGGCCTATTAGTTTGTGCCACGTTATCTATGGAATTGTAGCTAAAACTATTGCAAATAGATTTAAGCAAATCTTGCCCAAAATTATCTCCCCGTCGTAAAGCGCTTTCATCCCCCATAGGCTGATCACCGACAACATAATAATTGGCTATGAATGTTTGCACAAGATAAGGCATTGTAAAGGCAAGCGAAATGATTTAATGGCTTTAAAGCTTGATGTTAGTAAAGCTTATGACCAATTAGAGTGGGATTTTTTAGAGCAAACCTTAAAAAAACTAGGCTTCTCGCATCAGTGGGTTGGTTTAATTATGAGGTGCATTAGCTCGGTTTCTTTTTTTGTGCTAATCAATGGCTCAGTGAGAGGCTTTATTAAACCTCAGAGGGGTTTAAGACAAGGCTGCCCCCTCTCCCCGTATCTGTTTATTACATGTGCAAAGGTTTTCTCATCTTTGCTGCAGCGGGCTGAGCAACAAAGACTCATTCATAGGCTATCTTTTGGGCACGACTTAAAGATCTCGCACCTCTTATTTACTAATGATAGCCTCGTCTTCAGCAGAGCTTCCATGCCTTGATTGTCACAACTTGAAGATGATCCTTGAGTGCTACTCTACAGCTTCCGGCCAAATCTTCAATTTCGAGAAATCTTCCCTCCTTCTCAGTGGCAACGTTCAGCAAGAGAGAGTTGCGGCAATTGGGAGCCTCTTTCAGCTCAATATTGTGTCGAGACATGATAAATATTTAGGACTCTCGTCTATGATCGGGAGGAAGAGGAGTAGTTTTTTCAATGATATCAGGTTGAATGTCTCAAATAAGATCTCAAGTTGGCAGCACAAATTTTTTTCTTGCGGAGGGAAAGAGGTCTTAATCAAAGCAGTTGTTCAAGCTATCCCAGCCTATGCAATGAGCGTATTCAAATTACCGATGGGGGTGTGTGATGATTTTTAAAAGCTGGTGGCAAATTTCTGGTGGGGCTCCAGGAGGGAAGGGAGAAATATCCACTGGGCGAAGTGGGAAAAATTAAGCAAAGCGAAGTGCCGGGGAGAGATGGGCTTTCGTGACTTCTCAAGCTTCAATCGAGCCCTCTTAGCAAAGCAAGGATTCTGCAGGCCTGATATTTCCAGTCAAAGAGTTTCTTGGATGCCAAACTCGGCTCAAACCCTTCATATATTTGGAGGAGCATTTTGGGGGGAAGGAAAATTATTTGTTCGGGCTCTAGGTGGAAAGTTGGCAATGGTCAGAAAATTCATGTTCATGGGGCTAATTGGATCCCATAGCCCTCAACTTCCAGCCAATTTTTAAGCCATCGTTGCCTCCTGATGCTATGGTTTCAAAGCTGATCAATGAGGAAAACTACTGGGATGAGGAGAAGATTTATGAGCATTTCAACAAGATGGATGCTGATTTAATTGCTAAGATCCCTCTGCCTCGAAGCCAAAGGGAGGATGAGCTGCTCTGGCATTACGAAAAAAATGGCCAGTTCTCGGTCAACAGTGGTTATCAAACAGCTCTTCAAATCAAATTTTCAGCCATACCTTCTAGCTCAGTGAATTCCAAAAATGAATGGAATATTATTTGGTCCCTTGCATTGCCTCAAAAGATTAGGATTTTTGTCTGGAGAGCAGCAAAAAACCAGCTACCCTCAGCTGAGAATCTTGGAAGAGGAAAATTATTCAGGAACCCACTTGCCAAGTGTGTAAAATGGAAACGGAAACTGTTTTTCATGCTTTAGTGGGCTTCAAATCAGCTGAGAAGGTTTAGAAGCTGATCCATTTTGAAGATGATATTCATGCAGCTCATAGCCATGATGTGTTAAGCTTGCTGCATGTTATGGGAAAATTGAGAAGCAGCGATGACCTGGAGCTGTTAGTAACCATTTTCTGGCAAAATGGAATGCTAGAAATCAGCTAATCTTCAAGGGGAAAAGGGAGAACCCCAACATCTTGGTTGCTAAAGCTGAAGCTTTGATTGCAGCCTACAAGAGGGTGCATTGTCCAGTTGAGATATGCAGCAAACCAGAGCAGAGAGCAACTCTCCAGAAATGGAACCCCCCTCTTGATGGCCTTGTCAAAGTAAATATTGATGCAGCCATCAGTTTCGAAAAGAGCATGGTGGGGCTGGGGGCAGTGATCAGAGATGAGCTGGGGCATGTTAGAGCAGCTGCTATCAAAGTATCCAAGTTACAGGGTGATGTCTCCTTTGCAGAAGCAAAAGCTATGGAATGGGGGCTGTTGGTGGCGAGAGATACAGACATGAAAGTTGTAATTGTGGAATCAGACTCTCAAGGAGTGGTTAATCTAGTTAACAACAAGTAGGGCAACAGGTCCGAGATCTATTGGGTTGTCTCCGAAATTCAGAAGTTAGTGAAAAATTTCGAGCGAATTAGCTTTAATTATACACCTAGATCTTGTAATGCTATTGCCCACTATTTAGCTAAGTTAGCTCTAGAGAATTGCGAGATTGTTGTGTGGAAGGATTCATACCCTTCACAAGTGTCGAATCTTTTTCATCTTTGATTTAATGGAAATCTTCTTTAAAAAAAAAGATTCATTCAAACTTTAGCCAAATTCAAACAAATTCAAATTTCAAACAAAAAGATAAACTCTACCCAGCGGGCTAAATGATTGGCCCAATCTAAAATGATTTTCCTTAATTGACCCTACACGCCATAAGTCTATATGAGGCCTAAGTCTAATCTATAAACCTATAATGATGCAACCCCATTAGTACAGGTGTTCGCAGATTGAATTTTACGGATTGAGTATCAATCCATATACAATCTACGATTTTACAGAATATAAATTTTCAATTCAATTCAATGCACGGATTGGTAAAACTCAATTCAAATTCAATCCATACATACGTGGATTGGATACAGATTTGACCTAATCCATATCCATTCCACTATTTTGTAGATTTTTTTGCCGACTAAAAATTTTTAATTCTTTCCAATCCACGAACTAATTAGATAAAAAGATTTAATATAAAAATAACTTTACTACCAATCAAATTCAAAATTAAATAAGATTTAAATAAATAAATTGTCTAAATAAAGCTAAAAAATACATTCAAAGTTTAAAATATAACACACCAAAAAGAAAAAAAATCTCATATGTTGAGATCAGTACATGAAAATTTACTATTTAGGAAGCTATATTTGTTTATTTAACTATTTTTTTATTTTTATTATTATTGGATAAGATATAATATTGAGTTAATGTAATTGTATTTTAACTTATAAGTACTAATGCTATATTTATAAGTTTAATTTCTTAATTAATTAATTTTTTTCGGATTCACGGATTTTTGAGGATTTACTCATATCCAATCCATCGACTAGCAATTTTCAAGTTTTCAATTTAATCCTACCCACCAATCCACAAATCGGATTTTTATAGATTGAATTTCTGCGGATCAGACGGATTAAGTGGATTGGATTAGATTCTGGAGTATGGACACCACTACCCATTAACAAACCTAAACAAGAATCCCTTCTTTTGAATTTTAATTTACCCTATTTAAAAATCCAATCAAGCTATGACATGAATACTAAATTTTCTTCAATTGTTATAGAATAAATTAATAGATAGAACAATTCAATAAAAATGCAATAAAGCTATGACAGGAGTTTCAAATTTTCTTCTTATTTTACGGTCGTGTAATAAAATAGATAATTAATTATGTTAAAATGGGTCTAGGTTGAGCACAAAATGAGTGTTAAATTTTCATTTTCATAAAATAACTAAAATCCAATAAATAATAAATTAGTATTAAAATAATCCAAGATGAAAAAAAAGTAATAATTCCCTAAATAATAGATATTTTACAAATAATTGAGGGATATTTTAGTAATTCTAGTAAATAATAATTTTTAAAACATTAGATCAAACGAAGGACCAATACCAAAACTGCAAAACACGAGACAAATAGTAATAACTGGCATTAGGCTATGCATATCTTTGTTATTCTCAACTATTTTTATAATTATTTTTTTCTTTTTGAAAAAGTTTGGGAAATGGGACAGAACTTTGAAATTCATAGATAAAGAGTAATAAATATCAATTGTCTTTAATTAAAAAAACTTTGGGTTTCTTAAAGTTTAATGCTCAAGCGTGTAACATATACAGCTGTTCTTTAATTAAGCATGGTCCTTTCCATTTTTTTCAGATAATTTTAATTTAGTCGTATGGATTCATATGGAGACTCACATACCACTAGAATATGTGGTTTACATATATGCTACATGCATCTCCCTTGTTTATGAGTTCTGCATTCACCAAGGAGTATTAGTGGTTATAACAAAACATGATCCTATCATCGAGAAGTCTCCAAGTTCGAAACCCTCTCTTCTTAAACTAATGGTGTTATCGAAGTCGCTAATGCAATGTCCTTAAAAGCTCTGTATGTAAGCAGTTTTTCTGCATATTTGTGATACATAAATTCTGTTGTTTGTGTGATCTTCTGTTCGTGATGTAAAAATTTCGGTTTCTTTTTCTCTTCTGTACCCTATTCTTCGGTTCTACAAATTGTTCGTGCATTGGTTTGGATGTCAGTGTGATCAAGAGACAAGAACTTTCATTTTTGAAGATGAATAACAGATATTTGTCACAGTAATGTGATTACTGCAGTGATTCAACACATTACTGTTGCCATTGAAGTTCATTTTAATGTCCAACAAATCAAATGGAAGCATGGTTTGTCTCTCAAATCATGTCGAACATGAAAATTACATGATGGAACTTAATGGAAGTGAAGCATGTTGTAAAACCGGTTCCTTCTTTGTTTGAATTTATTTATGTTTATCTATTTAATTGTTTATGTCTGAATTTGTTTTAATTAGCATTATTTGAAATAATGTATAATTTTATTTATTTTAAAAAAATAATTATAAGGGATTATCTATCTTTATCATATTATATATATTTCTTTTGGGCAAAACTTAGTGAGAATGCTGATTCTCTAAAGGGGTGTATGTAACACCCTAGGCAAATCCCACATCAATAAAACACGGGAGAAATGCTAGGTTTATAAGGGGTAATCCGCATTTTGATTGGTAAGACGCATTTTGGAGAGTATGAATGCCCTATAAACAAAACCGTGTGGGTCTTGTTAAGGCCCAAAGCGGAAAATATATTGTTGGATCTGGATTGAGTCATGACATATGATATTAGAGTGGCTCTGCGTGACCTCTTGTACAATCGTGGGGTAAACCTCAACGTAACCTCAGCGAGGACGTTAAATCCCTAAGGAGGAGTGTATGTAACATCCTAAGCAAATCATATCCCACATCGACAAAGCACGAGAGAGATATTGAGTTTATAAAGGGTGATCAACATCTTAATTTGTAAGACTTATTTTGAGGTGTTTAGGTGCGTTTTGGGGTGTATTGGCAAGACTTTTTTGGGTGGTAGGGGGGGGGGGGGGAGGGAATCTTAGTGAGGACATTAAGTTCTTAAGGGGGCATATGTAATACCTTAGACAAATATCACATCGACAAAACACGAGAGATATATTAGATTTATAAAGGATAATTCGTACCTTAATTGACAAGACGCGTTTTAGGGTATACGAGCACCCTAGAAACAAAATCATGCGGCTTTGTTAAGGCTTGCCAAGTCTGGGTTGGGCTATGACAGATGATATCAAAGTGGCTTTGCGTGTCCATTTGAATAATAGTAGTAGGGCAAACCTCAGTAAGGACACTAAGTCCCTAAATGGGGTGTAAGCAAATCTCATTCCACATCAACAAATCATCACAGAGGTGTTGGGTTTATAAAGGTGATTTACATCTTAATTGATAAGACGCGTTTTAGGGTGTATGGATACATTTTGAAGTGTATTTGCAGGACAATTTTTTTTTTGACAAATCTTAACGAGGATGCTGAGTTCCTAAGGGGGTACATGCATTTTGGGGTGTATTGGCAGGACAATTTTTTTTTTTTTAACAAATTTTTTTTAACAAACCTTAGCGAGAATGCTGAGTTCCTAAGGGGTTGTATGTAACACCCTAGACAAATCTCACATCAACAAAACATGGGAGAGATGTTGAATTTTTAAGGAGTAATCCACACTTTAATTGACAAAATGCGTCTTGATGTGTATAAGTGCTCTAAAAACAAACCCGTGCGGGCCTTATTAAGGTCCAAATCAAACATACCTTACCAAGATTGAATTAGGTCATGACATATGGTATCAGAGTGGCTCCGTGTATCCTTTTGAACGATGGTGAGGCAAACCTCAATGAGAACACTGAGTTTCTAAGGAGGGGGGTGTATGTAACACCTTAGACAAATTCTACATCAACAAAGCATGGGAAATATGCTGGGTTTGTAAGAAATGACCCACACCTTAATTGCCAAGATGCGTTTTGAGATGTATGGACGCCTCAAAACAAAACTATATAGGCCTTGTTAAGGTTCAAAGTGAACCATATCTTGTTAGGCCTGAATTGGACCAAGACACATGCTATGCAATTGAATGTGTGCGATCTATCATTTCCCTAATGTCGGAAAATGATCAAGAAATCCATCAACAGATTGACAAATTAGGACCTAAAGTTAGAACAAAGAAAAACAAGAGGACAGGGATATGAAAGAAGGGAAACTGACATTTAGCACGATTATCAAAAACCATGAATGGTAGCACATAGTTAGAAAGCGCTTACACTTAGTCCAAAAAGATTGAAGGAAAGAAAGACTATAGCTTATAAAAATTCCTTGTATGACGAGCTTCGGCTCGTGGTCATGCTGAAGCTATCAGGAACAAGATACATTGTTTTCAACTCTTGTAAACATGACCATGCATGGAACCTTGTTCATGATTGGAGACTGCAGAATCTTTCAAGGACTGTCTTGCTGGATATGGAAGTGAAAATGCAGGCTGTAGAATGATTAGCAGTTCCCCAATGCAAACATCTGCACATTATAAAATTCAGATTTGGTGCTATAACACTTTGGATTGCTGTAATTTGACACTATTTTATAGTCATTGTATACGGCCAACTCTAGATTTTATAACATGCAGACATCTGTGATGGAGGACTCGGAGAATGATAGTCCAAGAATTCCCAGCAAAGGTACTCAGGAGTTTCAGGAGTTAAAACTGGTTGTAAGTTCAGTATTTTCATAGCTAGAGGCAAAAGGCTTTAAGATGCAAGTTCACCACTATTCACAATCACTGCTAGAAGTAAATAACTTTATTCTAATAACGAAACGGAAAACTAAAATTCCTAACAAATTTCCACCCACATAACCCTGTTGGAATGATAAATAAGTCTGATAGTTATTATGCTGTCATGAATGGAAATGAACACAGGATTGTTGTATACTTGTATATAGAAACTCGACCTTCCTTGCATAATTCTCAAACCACATTAAGATCAAATTATCAGACAATTGGAACAGTGGCAGAAGAGAGATAAGATAAAGAAATCTCGGAACATTATCATTTCGCCAGTAAAAAGAATGATATCCATATCTACAATAAACAGTTGACTACATGCCGCTGGGACATATAACTCTTTAAAAGCCACATTATTTCTACGGACCGAGTCAAATAAATGGACAAGAACCAGAAAAGATTTCAGTGTCCTAAACATACCAAATTCTGTGCAAACTCATGTCGTTCTGTCCTGTTATTAGAATTCAGATTGCTACTCTAAACAAAGGAACCAACATGAATTTTTCTGTCATCCAATCACAATTATCAGAACTGCCTGTCACTCGAAAACTGCACAAATAAGCAAGCATTTAATCACTCCTCTTAAAACAACAATTTCATAATGTAGCACTTTAACGTAAAGTTAATGCAGTCACCAACGTATACTCACAGGCTGGATTACTAGATTCATTCTCATTTTTTCTGGATGAATTGTAAGTTACAAGACCATTAACTTCTGAGGCTTGACAATTATCCTGCACTGCAGCTGGCTCTGCAGAACTTTCATTTGTTGCTTCGCACTGAAATTGGAAATAATGTAAGTTAGATTAGATCCAGGAAGACTAAAAGCAGAAGAAAAAAGGATTCAAATATCCAGGTCGTAGGTTTTCCTCATATCCATGTATTAGTGATATCAAGGACTTATTGCTTGTGCAATTGACATCCTAGAAGAGGGTAATATCAAGGAATTATTGCTTGTGCAATTGACATTACATTACAGATGAGGGAGACATTAGTTAGCGATTCTATCAGTTTCTCTGACAAAATGATTCATTATCCTTATTATTCTTCTTCCACAACGAGCAAAAATTCCTTTCTCACCTTTTTTGGTAGAAATTTTATAAAATCAGACCAGACTCTCTACAATATGAGAGTTCAAATTTTTCCTTATTTGTTAGACCAAAACAATTATGCGAAAGATATTTAAGAATCAAAGTCTAAAACTAATCACTGTTGCAGAACAATTTATGTGTACGATTGTGACTGCTTTGGTTTAGCAGCTTAATTTTGAAAGCACAGCAGCTATATTGTTTGGTAAACAACCACTTTTCCTTGGCAGCAATTATTTACCCACCACTCACCCATCAACTTATTTTGGCTGCTACTGGTTCTATTCTGCAACAACTGTGAATTAAAAGCCAAACCACAGTACCTCAACCGCAAACACACTCTATGTAAATTCTCCCTCTAAGCATCTTCTTCAGGTTATTTACAGGACAACTGGGAACTTAAGGATATACGAAAAAAGTATCATGCCTATCATTTTGTGCTCTTATAATGCCAAAATAATGGTGCAAAAACTAGAATTGAAGAATAATCATCTTTTAAATGAAAATGTAATAGTGAAATCTTGAATCTGATAATCCTTATCATGAGCATACTTTCTATTGCCATAAACTCATCAATTTCTTCTTCAATGCTATATTTTCTATGGTGTGCCTGTATAGCTAATTTCTTTCCTGGTCAGTGGTGGGAAGGAAAAACTACAAACCGACAAAGCACACAGATCCATTCTTTTGAAATTCAAACCCCATTCTCTTAAGGACTTCACTGAAAATGTGACTACATAATGAATTTACTAACCTGGCCCGATGCTTGATCCACTGGGCCCTTGGCACCAGTGTTTTGCTTTACTTGGGAGTTGACATTCTGCACCAGATCCTTTAAGGTTGAGCCTTTAGCTGCATCCGTATTATCCATTGAACCTACCATGCCAGCGGGATTCAGTCCCATTGCTGACTTCATTATGGGGCCTCCTGATAAAGGATTTAGAGGTGCATGTGGCATTGACATATGACGTCCTTGAGCAGGAAGCCCAAGCAGCTGGAAGTTAGATCCGGCCATCCCCTGCAAAGCAGAGGGCCCTGAAACTGATGTTCCTGGGAAATGTGCTCCATGCATAGCAGGCACCTGAACCATCGGATAACAAGAAGAGCCACCATTAATATCAGGCATACCCATTCCATACCCGATACCCATTCCCATTCCAATACCCATTGGGGGGAAATGAGCCATGTGAGCTGCATGCATATGTTGCATTCCCGACGGATACATCATTGGTGGCATATAGAAACCAGCTCCCATTGACATAATCTGCATAAATTTGGTCAATGATACAATTTTGTCACTGGATTGTCCAATTCCAAAAATTTAAACAAGAAGGAGAGAGAGGGAACTTCAGAGTTTACCTGCACTTGAAGTTGGAGTGTCTTCAGATATTCGATGGCCTCATCAAGCATAGAAGCTTTGTCCACCTATGCAAAATAGTGAAAGTCAGAAGAACTTAAATATGAAAAGAATGAAGTGTTTTGTGGTTCTGTTTTTAAATTTTAGTAGAGGCCAGCACAAGGTCAGATTATTGTATTGATGAAAAAGATTTTACAATTTAGAAAAAGCTATCTAAAACTAACCATAACCTTAAATAAAAAAATTGCCAACCTTATTGCAGTTTGGTATGAGTTCTTGTAATGCACGCATCTTTTCATTTATCCTGTCTCTCCGCCTCTGTTTGTGGCAAACCAAATGAGTACCCTTTTACAGTTTATAATAGACAACACACGCATATAAGATCATATGCTATTTTCCTAGAGCTAGTATCATATCTGAACGGTCTAGCTCACCCTTTCTGATAAATTATGCACTTCTGCAGCTCGGCTTCTCTTCGAGCCTGTACCTACTCGACCAGGAACCTGTTTTTTCACACCCACTGATTCTTCTTCAACATCCTGTTCCTGCACATAAAATGGACTGCAAGGTGATAGGGAAGAACGATATAAAATATGGGTCGACAAGGAAAAACAAGCATCAACCTTAAACTTACTTCACTAGGACATTCAGAATCATCAAGGTCGCAATGTTTTCTCTTCACATTATGAGGTAGATCATCTGAAGCTCTCTCTACACTATTGCCTGAGCAAACAGAAGAAGCAGCAACCACAGGCTCTACAGTCTTCTCACTTTCCACCACTCCTTTAGTTGCACTTTCAGCATGAACTTGACAAGGCTTTTTATCATTATTCAAGGCATCTTCTCGGCATGCGGCCTCAGGTGGTTCAGAAACTGGTTGCTCAGAGGACTTGGCTTCCTGTGGTTTTACATCAACCTTGGATGTCACTGCAGCAGGTTGACAACTAGATTCCTTCCTTAAACAACCACTCGAGTCAATTAGAGGGGATTCAACTGGGCTACGGCTTGCAACAGAACTCTTATCCTTACTTCCTATCCTTTCTATCCTCGATAATCTAGCACCAGGCATCGATCCAATATTCTGAAGATTAGCTGTAACAAGAGCAACAGGTCGTGCAAAATGGGAAAAATTCATCACACCAGAGTTATTAGTGGACAACCTTTGATCTTGCTTCTGCAATTTTAAGCCAGAAAGATTTCCAGTGGCAGTTGGATTTGGACCCTGGAAAATACCATTATCAGTTGAATTCTTGATACCATTGCTAGTGCTATCAGAAACTCCTGATCTAAGATTCGGCAATGATGTCTGGCATTGCTGTGATGATGAAGTGTATAATGGATTAGTACTACTTCTAGGTCTAGTAGCCTCACCACCTCCTACTAAAGAAACCTTGGAGACATTCCCATGTTCTAACCTCGCACCATGATTAGCAAACACAGAATTGAATTCCCTATCAAACTGATTACTGCTACTTCTCTTATCAAAAGATGCAAAATTATTCTGGCTGGAGAGCTCATTTCCAGTGACTCCAGACAACTCGTGCAAGAAATCAGAACAGTAATCCTGTTGTAAAGATTCATCAACTGCATAATTCAACCACGGTACCATGTCATCATCTTGATTCAAACCCATTTCACCAGATGGATCCGACATTTGAATCCCATTCAACACAGCATCCACAGTTCCAAACTTTCCTGTCTTTCCTAAATCTTTATCTCTATTCTTTGGAGTGTGAGCTCGTAAACAATATGATGGTAAGCTATTAGAAGTTGGACTCTTTTTGGTTCTACTAGACTGACCTTGCTTCAAAATCTGACCATTTTCCCATACAAGTTCAACAAGATCATTCTCAGGTCTGCACAATTATGCCCCATACAAGAAAATATGATCAAATCAAAACAATGATTCAACAAGAAAAACAGAAAGTGCTAAATCTTAGAAGATTGTAACAAAGAAAATGAAATAGAACTTACTCAAAGGACAAATCAGTTGAAGATGAAGGGTTTTTCTGCTTGGCTGAATCAAGCTTCTCTTTAGTCATTTGATATAGCTCAAACAAAGGCATGATTGATGATTTGGAAACAGCTGCTTGCTTCTCAAAAATTCCCCAAGAACATCAACTTAACCATTATTTGTACTTACCACACACACTATGACACCACTCTTAATTCTATATGCACAGTTCAATGAACCTCAAAATAAAGAAGCCAGCCAACAGCAAGCTTTGAAGACAAATAAGGCAAAACAACAAAAAGCCTCACTATAAGACAATCTCAGTAAAATTTGCTTTTACAGTCACAATTTTCACATAATAGAAACTTTTCTTTTCGTTCAGTACAAAAGTCTTTATCACCTATCAGTACCTATCACTGAACATACTTTATTAAAATATAAAGTTATAATACTAATATAAAGTATCAGTCAAACCAGTTCTTTAATGACTCCCAAAGATCCACATTAAGCTCCTTCAATGATCTTCCCAACTTTTCCAATCATTACATCAAAACCCCAGAAAATCCCAGATCAGATTATCAATATTAAACAATTAAACTACAGAAGAATTAAAAATAACCTCCATGCGCTCAAGAACAAGAGCTTAGACTCATCACTACCCACTAACCAAAAACTAAAAGTTAACACAAAAATCAACCAAATGGAATGAAATACTGAGCAAAAGTGAGCGAGCAAGTGAGCGAGAGTTCCTCGAAGGAAGTCAAGGAACACGAATCCAAATGCAGTGCATGAAAATGTCAAAACTTAGTTGTATAAAAACGAAAAAGGCTATCAGAAACGTAATCTTTTGGAGTGAGTGAGGGATTACTCGAGCCCGAAGAAAGAGAACTCAAGTTTTGATGAAAGAGAAAGCAGAGAGGCAAGTGGACACAGTCTCAGAAGCCGGCGAAAGCCTCGCAGAGAGTTGCAGCCTGCAGGGGACCAAAGACATATACAGAACAAAACAAAACGAGAAGCTACTTCTTAACTCTTGGATCTTAGTAATTTTTTTTTTTCTATTTTTGGTTGCTTTGATAATTTATTTAAACATTCTCTTTTATGGAATGGCTATAATATAAGACGATGTAGTTCTATTCTCTAGGTTACACCTACTCAAATCCTCGCCGCTGACTTTATGAAGTATATTTATAGAATGAAATTTTATGATATTATTAAGATTTTTCTGAGATACTATTGTAAGGTACTTATTTATTCATTTAAATTTTTTAAATCAAATAATTACTCTAACATGATATGAAAGTTGAGGTCTCAAATTTGAATTTCTCTAACCATGTGTATACTCTTTCAATAATTTCTTTTAATTTTCACACTTATTTTCGAACCCTTACTTTACTAGCCTATCTATGAGCTTTCGTCTCAAAATATAATGCATGTGTTAAGTGAGTAAGATTACTAAAATTTATCTTTATTATTATTATTATTATTTAATAGTTAAATTAAGAGAACTGAATTTTTATTGAATTTCATTATAATTACCATAAACTTAAGCTTTACCCCAGTTCCATGCGATAGTATTGCTCACTTTCGCTTGATAAATCATCTTCTATATACTATTGACAAAATATTTGTAAGAACTAACATGTACAAATTATTGATTAGAAGAAAGAATACAACTTAATGAAATTAATGAAAAATAATAATGTGGACTCGATAATATTTTTATCCAATCAACATAATAATGTCAAATAAATTTGAATGAACAAATTGTAGATATACTATTACTAATATTAAAAAGATTTAATTTACATTTATATAGATGGATGTAGTTCCATACTCACATGTCTTTGGTTTGCTGTTTTAAGATCCATTAATTGTTGGTTGGTAAAAAAGAAATAATAGTAAAATGGTAAATATCTTCTATTTAAGCTATATATAACTATTTAACCAAAGCCTACTATAAGGTGAGCACCTAAACAAATGATGAGATTTTATAATTATTTTGAATAAAATTATAATTATAAATTAGAGTCTAGTTATAGTACCATAATAGTATTATACCACAATTGAATTTAGTTACTGAATTCAATTATAATGATTATTGTGGGCTGAATTCAAAACTGTAGTATGGTGCCATAATTTTGCGTTATAAATTAATCAATTAACATTATGTTATTCAGTCCTTCACCATAACATTGAATATAAGCCATAAAATTCTTCGAAGACAAATGAAAGCAAGATACGTACATGCTTCATTTCGCACATGGAATAGGCGTTGCCAACTTTATTGCTAATATAATGTGGGCCAATGAAGAGACTTAATGAATCTAATCCAATGGTTAGTAGCGACCCAAATAACTTGACTGTCAAACTGCAAACCAGGACCACAAAAATTTACCCAATGGTGGCCGGTGGGTTAGGGTTGGGTCTTTCTTTCTATTAATTGATCCGGTAGGTCTAAGGTCTAGTGTCCCTATTCTATGCATTGGAATTGAACTCGTTATCCTTTGATAATATATTTTATAATTTACTAAATGTTATCCGATCAATTTGGTTATGGAACATTTGATTTTGTGGTTGTGGACTTTAAGGAACACAATAATATCGAATCTAAATCGGACGAGACGTTGGGGGGGTTGAACTGTTCCCGTCTGTCTTCTACTTTTACTATAATCTTAAGGTTTGAAAAAATAAATCATTGATTTTTAAGGGATTGATAACTTCATTGACTTGCTTATGATAATGCTTTCATTTAAAAATTTTCTTCTTCCTCTTCATTTTGGGAGAGACTAATTGATTTTAATTTATTTGGAGAGACTGATATTTGCAGTTCTATAATAATAATAATAATAATAATAATAATTTATCAATATTTATTTTAGTGTGGGGACAATTTCGTCTTTTTTTACCTAAATTTAAGAATTTTTATCTATATATGAGAGTCTTTTTGAAATTGTGCGACTTTAAAGAACTTTCGGTAAACCTACTCGGTTATTGTGACCGGAAAGTCACCAAATGATTACACTGTTTTGTAATTGCGTTTGTTTAGTTTAATCACGATTAGATAAGTTTTCAATTATTAATTGAATCAATAAGCACCACACACACAGACACTCTGTAATTGGCTCCCCTTGATTAAAGGCATGTAAAATATCTTTTGTATCCTTTTGATTAGAAGTAAGTTATTAAAAAAAATCAAGGTCTTAATTGTCTTTGCATGACTGAACATTATCAATTAACGGAACAAATTAGTGAAGATTGAAGAGACACCAAAAATCACTAACATTACATAGGACCCATTAATGCAAAGCAGAAAATGCTGTGAAAAATAATATAAAAACAAAGAATTAGGGAATCAAAATCATAGCTAATTATTTTTAGGTAACTTTGATCATGTTTTAAATTGGTAGTTAATAAAATAAAAGAATATAGTAGTACTATATATTCTAAATTTTTTATCCTAAACAATTATCTCAAATGATGTCTCATTAATTTAGTAGTTGATAATTCTTTACAAAATTTAACTGAATTAATTGTATTATCTCACCAACTAATTAATAAATAACGCATTATTTAGGATAATGTTTTGGGATGAAAAATTTGGGATGTATAACATTACACTAAAAAACAATAGTCTTGATTAATAAAATACAAAATAATTGTCTTGATCATATTTTATCAATAATAACAATCACGTGTCATTTTCTTGAAGATCAATATATATATAAATGAAGATCAATAAAAATTTCAAATCATATATGGCTAAGAGGAGATATTTGTAGCAGACTTACTAATTGTTTAATATAGATGTTATGTATATTTGCACAAAGACAATTCATTCAAGGTTAAACTAACTACAGTCATTATTTATAAAGTTATAAGCAAAGGGGTTGGACATTTGTCTGCCCTTTCATAAAAGAAAATGAATAAATTAAAGTTGATGTAAAGTGTTAAGAGTCATCTTGATTTTTTGCTTTTCCTGAGGAGATCAAACATAAATTGATTGTCAAATCGCATATTAAACAATTAAAAAATAAAATAAAAAAAAAAAATTTTTTTTTGGAAGATGTGTTAACAGGAAATACTATACTAATTAATATTACCAGAACCTTAATTTTTTATATTACATTTAAGGAAAGAGACATTTGGATTTTTAAGATTTATCCAAGTAAATAGTTAGACTTTTAATATTATATAAATGGACATTTAGACGTGCTACTTTTAATTGATTTCTTCTATTTGAAAAGAGATAAGAACATTAATATATTATAACGAGTTGCACGACTGTGGATTATCAAAATATCATAATCGTATGTTGGAAAGGAAATAAAGCAATAATTAGTTATATTGACTTGATTTTGATCCTTTTCTTTCTTAACCAATCTTAATTGTTTAAATTGAATGCAATTATGATTTGAAGATAAGCCCTGGCATTTGAAGATATTAGTGTTGTTTTTTGAAACGTAAATTTTACTGCAATTTTAGAGGAACAAAACAGTAGAACAAGTGAACAACATATTTTAATGTAAGGCTAAACTTCGATTTACCTCCTAATTAGAATGATAATGTTCAACTTATTTCTTACTTAAAATAATAATATTTAATATACTTCCAAAAAATATAAAAATATCAATTTATCCTTATGTACCATTTTGGAGATAAAAAAAGAAAAAATCATCAATGAACCCCTTATTTTCCTTAATCTTTTAAATGAAGATGAGAGTAAATTGACGTTTCTTTAAATTTTTTAAATAAAAATAAAAATAAATTGACGTTTTTAAACTTTTGAACGGTGAAACAAAAATTGCCATTCCAATTAGGGGTAAAAAAAAAAGAAAAAAAAAAGTACCCTTAATAAAGCCAAGAGGAAAGAAAAGAACAACATGTCTGTGGAAGTATCATCAGGATGTGGACCAAGGAGAGGAAACATGGAAACGTGGGCAATGTCCACGTGGAGCCTTGCAGACCCAGTAAGGGATTTAGCCATTTAGGCATATCCAACTGCATCCGCCTTTTTCTTTCTCTGTTTGGGGCATGAACTCACTCTCATCTGTAGGCAGGTTGCAGCCGATCTGGTCTATGGGAGGATTAAATTTTTAGGTCCTCAATGGCTTAAATTGACATCTCGTTCCATTTGTTTAAAATTTGGTGATATGGGTGTGTGAATTTCACGTGCATGTTTTCTTTTCACGTGACACTTTATTTTTCTCTCCATGATCGTCATAACTTCAGCATCTTCTCCATCATCAACTCCTACATACCAATAGTATCGACCACTCTATTAATACTTTAGCGTAACATTACTTACGTTAGGATTTGTAGTGTTAACATCTTATGCTATAATATGTAGTCTTGGTTATATTGATTAATTTCCAAATCAAGGTTATGAGCTTGTTTGGGAGTGCGGTGATAACAGTCAAACTACTAAAGTGTTTGACAATACTTGTAGTTGGATTTTTACAGTTTAGCAGATTTCTTTTCTTAGCTTCTACTCTATAATTATAATTTTTACTCTGCAGTAACTGCAATTTAAAATTATAGCATCTCATTTTCAAACACATTCTATAACTTTAATTGTAATACATACAACTCAAGTAATTTTGTAATTAATAGAGGCCTCTTCTAATTTTTTCAGGGTTGAGTACTCTTATTAGTGTGTGGGTTCTATCGAAAACCCTGAGAAGAAAATTTTGTAGCTCAATTTCACTCGTGGCAATGAATTTTCTCTGGCTTTGGCCTTTTTCCACAAGGAGTAGAGACTAAAGAGTTCCAATATTGAAAAATGACATATGACCAAAATGTCGTTAAATCGACTCTATTGATTTTTTTTGGGGCAATGGCCCATCACTTAATTTTGGATTAATTTAAACGGAAAATGTTAATTTTGGTAGTTCTGATAAACAAAATTTTGATTCGTATATCAATGTTGTCCAATATTTGAAGATTCCTTCCATAATAAGAAGATACAATGTTTAATGTATTTTTAATTATTTAAAAAAAGAATCCTACGAAGTGTTTCACTTATTCAAAATATGCAACTAGAAAAGATTAATTTTGACAAGCTATATATAGAAAATTTAATTTCCACTGATTCTATAGATATCTTTATATTGAACACAAGAGATTAGTGTTTGAATGTGTCGAAAGGGTTGAATTATCATTATACTAAATATATACCCAATAAACAATAATTAGAAAAACATATCTAGTTCTAGGGCTGCAATAAATTTTATTAGATTATATCACACATTAGCTGAGAATAAATTTTATAGATCTCGATAACTAATCTCGATAACTATTAATTCATAAGCTAACTTTAAACTATAAGTTAGGGCTACATGACTTTTATAAATTTTTCTACTCACCACATGCAAAGGCTTATTCAGAAATAATACATCTTTTAAAGTTTTTCATCAGGGATTTGATTCAAAAGTGTGCTTCTTGATGCAACGAGATGCAATCAATTTTTTAAATCTTTTTTTGCAGGCTTTCGATATCAAAAGTCTTCTTCACATGATGCTTTATAATGAGTAAGCATTATTAAGAACTTGAAGAGACATTAAAACCCTAACAAACCATGATGAAAAGAGTAGAGAGACATAAAAGCGAAACTAAATTATAAAGAAAACAAAATTAATAGGCCTTTGGTCCATGGTCCAGTGGGAGAATCTTTGCACTTACAATAATGAGTATAAGGATTCAAATCTCCATAAAAGTATTTATGAGAGTTATTTACAATTATCTCTCAATTATCAAATAATTGAGTAGAGTCAGTCTATCCGTCACGAAATATAAGTGAAGTGGACATCTCTCGAATATTTGAGAGGGTTTAAAGAATTTAGACAGCGCTTCAGAAAAATATATGTCATAAAAAATGTCTCAATTGTAGAATCTGTTTGTAAATATTAATTGTAATATTTGATGTAATATATAGTCATGTATAATAGTATTAAAAAAAATTAAAAAGAAAACAAACAGTGTCTGCTTCAAAGATGTGGAAAGAAATAGAAAAGGTAATGTAAACAATTGAAGGGGTGACCCTTTAGCATTGAATTGATCATATAATTATATACAAATAAATTATATATTAAGTAAATGCCATATTGGCTGCGCTCGCACTAGCAGAGCCTGAAGTCCTGAAGAGAAATTTAAAAAATTGGACCATGAATCATGTTTTTGTTTTCTCCGAAGTGCTAAACAACCTGTGCAGGCCATTGTCTCTCTGTCGCTCTGCAATCTGCGCACATGACCACTAGACCCACCTAACATGCACAGGCAAATTTTTTTAATCACTATAATATCTTAATTTGCTGTGTAATAAAGAAAGAGCAGAAAGCAGCACAGGCCTGAGAGAATGACTAAACTGCATGCAGATGCAAGTTGCTTTTTAATTATTTAATCATTTTTTATGTCGTTTTGTTATTAATCAATTGATTTCTAGAGTAATATACTATTTGTGTATTATATGCTAATAATATGTATATTGTCTCTGTTGCCTACCATGTAATTATATTTAATTGAAGTTGTACTTTAAACTAAATTTATATTATGGCATGGCTTTTCATTAGATTATATGCTGATAAGATAATCATTTGTGTAACTTTGACTAAATAATTATAGTAATATATATCTAAAAATGCTTAAAAAAGAACTTCGAAATTCCTCCTTAATTGTGCTTTATTACGTGCACAAAGATTCAATATCAAGAATTATGCGCGTGCAACGTGATAGTGCAAATATACACATATCAGAGAGAGAAACTATTGTCGGGCATGCACATATATTGCCACAGCTGTCAGGTTATGATATTGTAGATTTCGAATTAAACGTTTGCATTTTATAAAATTTAATTAGTTTTTTGGGTTGCTTATACTTTATGTCCCAATTTAATTAATTTTTGGGTGAAGCATGGTGGCTAATTATGTGATAACAATATAGAGACAGTAAAATGGTTAGTGGACCATGATCATATTGTATCAAATTTAAATTAACTCAAATACATCCTATTTAACAATTATGTCAACAAAAAATTAAAACGTAAATTCGATATGAAAGATAATCGTGTGACACAAAACGACCCATTCAATAATAAGGTAATAGTAAAGCCTAGGAAAGAATCCTAGATTCCTGGTACTCCTTCAAATTATCATATAAGAAGCACAAAAAAAATTCCATACATAAACAAGCTGGAGATAAATTATCTATAGATTGATTTGATTATTAAAAAGTCCGTTCGAAAAAGTATTACATATGATAGCTTTGCCCATTATGTTACACTAGCTGAAGCTGAGGACTATGGACAACTCAAAATGACAGACCTTGAAAGCTTTATCTATACATAACTAACAATGGAAATCGAAAGCAATGCTAACACGTCACGTGGACGTGAGAATTTGTTAGCTGCAAAATTATTTCAACAGGTTATATAGACGAATTGAAAATTTAATCAGAAACTGAAACAATGTACAGATATTTCTGAAAAATATTAATGTGAGGACAGTAAGAAATTTTTTGGTGCTGAGTGTTGTTAATGCCGTGGTTCTTGGCAGGATTTTGCCCATACTTAGCCAGCTGATTATAATTTGTTTTTGGTGGTGTCATATTTCTGCTGCTGCAATAATATTAATGCACTGAATGATTGCAATTATTTATTTATTTAATTTTGTTGCTCGTCATTGAGAGTACTGGAGACACTGCATGGTGAGGATTTTTGCCGTAGGGTGTTGTGTGTCGCGAGTGGTATGTTTTACGGAGGCTTAATTTGGGTTGTAGGTGTCAATTTTCAGCATATAATATACAGTTTCGAATCTTATGACGATATGAACAAAATCTAGAATAGCCTAAACTGTACCTTACGGTTGAGTCGGAAATTCAATTTTTTTCTTGGTCATCTTCTAGTTCTAAGATTTTTTTCCTATTTTTCTTAATCCTTCTAGAGTTTTTATATTTTTTTCCTAAAATTCGGATTTGAATGTTGTTTATTTTCCTTTTTTTATTTTGCTTAGGAGAATTTACTTATTATGTTATATTTCATATTTACCTATTTTAGTAAATTTGTGATATTTAGACTTGTTATATAAGAAACTTAAAAGCCTAATATTATTCATTCAGACTTTCAATAAGATTTTGACATTATTCAAAAACCTAGTTTCTTCTATCAGCAAACCGAACAATGTTTCCATTTTATCAATTTTTATTTTTTTGTTTTATTGTTTTCCGTTCGATCTCTCGCTACAAGTAATGTTATAATAGTTAGTATCATGATATGTACATATATATGCACCTCCCTTGTACATAAAAGGTCAGGGGAGTTATTATAAAACATGAGTAATTTGTAATATGAAAGTTGAACTTTTCACATTGAGTGGATTCATTAAAATAAAATGTCAAATCTTAGGTAACTAATCATATTAAGTCATATCAGTCTATATATATATAATTAATTTGTGATTCCCCGATTGAATTTAAAATACGAATACTTGAAGCAAATTATTTTGTTTGTGATTGCTACTCTTATATAATATATGTTACAACTAAAGTAGCTAGTTAACAACGGATATTACAAGTTTGATATCTTTGGGTGTGGTTCATGATTAGCTTAGTAGTATAGCTTGACCATACCCAACTTCTTGTTAAAGAGAAGCAGTTTCAAAAGAAACTAACACTACTAGAAAAAAAAGATTTTACTGATACTTGTCTTGTGACACTTTTCTAAAACGTATTAATAATTACATATATTTAGGCCATTTTCCGTGCTTAACAAATAAGTGTCGCAAATTATTGATTCTATGGTGTTTGTATATTAAACATCAGAGATCGTCGACACTAAGGTATCAGAAACAATAACAAAAAAATCTACTTTTGTTTTAGTTGCAACTCGAACCTAGGACTTCAAAACTAAAGTGCTTTATGTTCAACCAACATACCACCAGGCCAAATTCATAAATTAGTTTGTGTTGAACATGTTGAAATTATCTAATTAAATTAATAAAGAAAACAACAATATAAAAGCAAAAGCAAAAAACCCTAAATCAACATTAACATAAAATTCCCTAACTCCTAAATCCATGGCCAGCCGCCTTATCTCTCTGGCGATACTGTTGTACAAATTTTATTAAACTTGCAAATGCACGAATTTATTGTAGAATAGATTAATGGTGACGAGTGTCGATTCCACGAGGAGGTGGATTTTAATTATATGTAGAATTAATTTTGTATCTTAAAATTGGAATTGAAATAGCGAGAATAAATTGAAGAGAAATCTATAGAAATGACGTACTTAGGTATGTAGATCCATATCAACATGCACCATGGGCTAAATATTCCTAATTAATGCCAATTAAATCATGAGGGGGGAATCCACACCTCATAAACCACACTCTAATTAATATGGTGCTAAGGGCTTATCGTGCCAAATAATAATAACCTTGTACTAGAGAGCCAGTGAAACCAAGACGGTATCTAAACAAGATTATTATTATTTATCAATGAGAAGTCAAAACATCCACAAAAACTCAAGGGGAAAAAGAAAATAAATTTACCAAATAAAGTCCATGACACATGTTCAGACTTCACCTTTAACCCAAGCTTAAAAGAAAATTAGCTACTCATAATTGAACTAGGGGTAAAATAGAAATTTATTAAAATACGTAGAAAATACAAGATAGGGAAGGAATTACAGAAAATTGAGTCCAAAAATGGATTCAAAGATATCAAATTAGGGGGGAAAAGCTCTCTTTTTATAGATACATTGAGTAAATCATGACCATCGGATTAAAAACAGTTTGGACGTTCAGGATTGCGCCACGTCATCAGTCAACAGTACGCGATTTGACCACGCGGTTTGAACAGTAACACTGTTTGGTTGAACAGTAATGCAGTTTGGTTAAAAATATTCCTGTGTAATGCATGTACCGTACGTGAGATTTTTGGTCTACTGATATGTTGTTATGTCATCCATCAACAGTACATAAGAATTTTAGTCAAACAGGATCGTGACACCTTATCAGTCATTGCCACATTATCGATCCGTCTATGTGAACAGTATCGTGAACAGTAACATAGACAGTACCTTACATGTGAATAGTACATACATGTGAACAATACCATTTTTCCTTTTATGCTCCTCCTAAGGTTTTCAACTGTCTTGAGTTCAAAAGTGATGTCTGTTTTGTCGTCTGATCTCTCGTTCATTGTGAAATGACCATAATACTCTTAAAATACATAAAATACTTAATTAAAATAAAACACACGTAATTAAATCACAAGAAAGTTAAATACATAAAAGTAAGGGTGTTAGTAAGACTTGAAATGTAAAATGACGATTTTCTCCTTTATAAATTTATATTTTCTAACACTCAACACATCCCCCAACTAACTTATTGCTAGTCCCTAACAAATAAAGTGAAAACAAAATTCAAATCCAAAATGATATATTTATTTATTTTACCAATCATGTTTATTCAATCAGACTAATGATAGTAATCAAATAAAAGTATAAGCATTATCTCCAGTCTAGAGAAACATTACACCCACATCAACCATTCACATGAATCAGCTCAATATACTTTGTCATAGCTATTTTCAAGAATGACATATCAAACCCCAAAATCTCACTGGAAATAGTGATACTTTCACAAAGAAATTAAACCCAATAAAAATAGTCACTCCAATGAATAATAATTGAGGAAAAATAATAAAGAAGTGATATCACATGCTCTGACCAAGATGAAAGAAATATGCCCTTAGCTTAGAAATAATATGATCTCAAGTCAAATAAAAATGATAGTTAACCCAATTTATTTATTTTTTCTTTTTTTTCTTTTTTTTTCACCACTACATCTTTTTAGCCCATATAACTTTTAGCCCATATAACTAACTTCTACTTCAGACTATAGTTTCCTAAAATCAAGAAGAACTTTTATTAGGACGTAACGTAGGTCAGGGACATGGATAACAAAAGAGGGGAAATAAGAAAAACAAAATGTATGTTTGAGAAAAAAATAGAGATTTTTTTTTAGAAGTTGCAAGGTGGATTTCACCTATTATTGTTATTTTTATTTTTGAAACAACAATTTTTTTTTTTTGCTTTTGCTTGGCATAACTTCATTGAACAAAATAATTATTTACATTTTTCTCAAATATAAATAGGTGATGGAACTTGTAAGATATTGGGTAATACTCCAATTTGGAGTGGCTCTAGATGATAAGTTTGACAAAGAAAAAAAAATATATATATTTTAAAGGCTCAAAAGGTTAACTATTGATATTTTATAAAAGGTATGGCTAGAAAGGCTCAAACGGATAAAATATGACATTTCCATCATCAGTTAGGGCTCTAAATATTATTTCATATTTACTAGTTAGATGGGCATCCAAATGTAGCAATACACATTTTAGATGGGCCTCCAAATGTAGCAACACATATTTTTTCTTTTTTATTTTATATTTTTTTAAGGGTTAACTCAAAAGAAATCTACAAATCGTGTATAAAATAAACTGCTAAACTGTATAAAGAATGAGAAAAAGGGTTATTCTCTAAGAAAAATGATAGGCTCAAAAACTCACTTGGTACTTATTATGACATGTTCATTCCTTCAAGCAACTCATATTTGTCTCCGACATCAACATGTAAAGTAGCAAACATAGCGTAACATCACTTAAGACCAAAGATAATACATATATTAAAATTTAAAATTAATCATGTCATCCAATGTTAAAATAAATCACACATTTTTTTAACAACATTCTACTCTCGAACCTATTCTAAACATGAAAGGAAAATATGCATGCAGAAATGTGAAAATGATGCAAAAAAAACTAATTAGAAAAGTTACACTTAAAATGATAAAAAAATATTTTTTTTAAAACTAAGAAGATGCGTTTCTAGAGGCACTACACTCCATATTCAGTTATCTTCGACTTAAAAATTTAAAAATGTATATTTATAAAGGAGAAATTAAAAAGAAGAAGAAAAAGTGGAATATCAAAGCTAAATAAAGAAAAAGAAAATGTCTGAATTTTTTAATTTTTTTTCAAATGATGAAGATGCGTTTCTAGAGTCACTACACTCCTTTGGATGTTCCAACACAAAGGTCCAAGGGTCTGGCTTCGGTTTATAAGCTTGTAATATGCAAGTAACTTATTAGTAGTGTGAGCACAAATAAAAAGATTTTTCGCATTGGAAAGAACGAAATAGTTTTTTATTTCATGGTTAAGAAATGCGATAAAGCCATCACAACAATTATTGACATTCAATAAACCGATGGGTTTCTGGTGAATGTACAGATGGACCTAAGATGCTAGTGTGATAAGTGTCTTTAGTGTTGCAAGATCTCTTGGAAGGAAAATAAAAGAATTAGCATGATTAAGTATTTCAATTATTCTTTCTTGCATACCTGAGACGACTAACTCTTCTCATGTTGGTGAGTCAGTCAAACGGCCCAAAGATTTTAGACCTCTTGGGATGATACCTAACACTTGGCTTCCTCTGATAAAAGCAGCTTCTGAGACCAATTTTGATAACCCTCGGTTACCTCATCCATACACCAAGTGTAATTTTCTCTCTGTGATGCTTTGGCCAAGATCTATGGCTGCCTCAACAAACTCTTTATGTTTGCCATAGTTAAAATCAGAAAGTACACAAATGTTCTCGAATTGTCTATTGAGAGTAGCTGCCATTAGAATATTTCTCAAAAATAATTTATAAATGCTTAACAAAAAGTCATATTTAAGAATCTTGGTGACAATAGGTTACAACTGTGTATGAGGTAACATGTCAGTGTCAAATAACACGTAAAACACATTGTTCATGAGTAAAAAAGGAAACAGTCAAAAGAAAAAGAAATAATCATAAAATAAAATTATTAAAGACAATAATGCAAATGATAAAATAATAGTGAAACTATATCGTGCATGCTCTTTTTGGAATAATGGTCAGAACTGGAGAATCGCTTCTTGCACATATTCACTGGGATGCGTTTCAAGAGACAAAAGAATATCATCCAATGACTCCTTATTCAAGTCATCCCTAATGAATTGAATCTTATCTTCATTGTTATCAGACACTATTCCTAAAGAACATGGATTTTTATTGCATTTCATTATAGCACATTTATGACAAGCTACAGAAATTCTTCGAGCTCTTCGTTTTCTTGTATAATTTCTTTTACCACAATCAGACATGTATGCAATAAATTTAGAGGTAACTCACCTGCCAATCGTACTTTAGCCTCGACTAACCGACGGATGTCAGCAGGTATGTTATTCCTTATGAGCAATCGCATGCATTCGGACCGAGCTTTATAGATTATAAGAGGGCATTTTGAGGAAGTGAAGGGAATCGATTGTGAAGCTTTGCTAGAATCTCATTTCTGTCCATACATTCGCCTCAGAATATCAGTAATTATGGGAAACTGAAGTAACCAACTTAATTGTCATAGAGTACCGTTATCCGCCACTTTACCGGGGTAACAAACTAAAGCACACAAACAAAAAACTGAATTAAAACGCACAAAGAAAATTAAGATCGTCCTCGTATTGAATTTACCTCAAGCTCCAACTGGATGTTGTAGACATCTCTCTTAATGTCTCTGAGTTGACTTTCTAAATCCTCAATATAGGATACTAACTCTGGTGGTTGCAGAGCCCAAATATGATGTGTCTTACAAAATCGAATTTACCTTTTGAGATGAGATTTTACACGTTGAAATGGTTTAAAAATGTTCAGGAGAAACTGTTTAGTTATGACACTCATGATTAACAATGATAATAGAAAACGTAATGGTTAAACAAACACACTTATGTAAAAATAATTTTAATTAGCAAAAGAATAATAAAAAGAAAGAAAAAAATCAAATCACTGAAAAGAAAGAAAAACTCAATTCAAATCTGGTGGGTCACTTAAATTTATTTCGATGTCCTCTCTATGTGGTTGGTACTCTAACTATGGCTTTAATATTTGACCATTAACTTTAAACGTGCCATCATTCTTTGGGTCTTTAATTTCAATTGCCCCATGTGGAAAAACAGTATGAACAAAAAATGGGCCAGACCATAGCGTAACTTACTTGGGAATAGGTGTAAGCGAGAATTGAATAAAAGCACTTTCTGACCTGGAGTGAAAGAGTTTCTCATAATTTGCTTGTCATGAAAGACTTTCATTCGTTGCTTGTAAATCTTGGCATTTTTGTATGTGTCATTGCGAATTTCTTCAAGTTCTGCCAGTTGTAATCTTCTTTCTGAGCTAGCTTGGTGTATGTCAAAGTTGAATTTCTTGATGATCCAATATGCATGATACTCGAGCTCTACAGGTCGGTGGCAAGCTTTTCCATATACTATCCTTTAGGGTGACATCTCAATCGGGGTCTTGAAAGCCATTCTATATGCCCATAATGCATCATCAAGTCTTAATGACCAATCTTTTCTGTCTGCTCTCACCATCTTTTCTAATATGTGCTTTATTTCTCGATTGGAAATCTCAATTTGGCCACTGGTTTGCGAATGATATGGGGTCGCCACTTTGTGAGTGATTGAATACTTCATCAAGAGCCTTGAATGTTTTGTTATAAAAGTGGGTACCACCATCACTGATTATCGCTCGAGGGAATTTAAAGCGTGAAACAATTTTGCTTTTCAAAAATCCTATCATCACCTTGTGATCATTGGTTCTACATGGAATTGCTTCTACCCATTTTGATACGTAGCTAACAGCAACCAACATGTATTGATAGCCAAAAGAAGAGGAAAAGGGTTCCATGAAGTTGATACCCCATACATAAAAAATCTTAACAACTAAAATTGGATTTAATGACATCATATTCCTTCGCGTAATGCTCCTCATTCGTTGACATCTATCACATGAAGAACAGAAAATGTAAGTGTCTTGAAATATAGTTGGCCAATAGAAACCACATTATAAAACTTTTGTAGCTGTTTTCTTAGCACTGAAATGGTCTCCACAAGCTTATTCATAATAGAATGAAAGAATATTCTGAATTTCATTTTCTGGGACACATTGTCTAACAATTTGATCTGCACAATACTTGAACACATATGGGCCATCCCGAAAGAATTTTTTTTATTTTTGTAAAAAATTTAGTCTTATCTTCCTTGTTCTAATGCTCTGGAAGTTGACCTGTAACAAGATAATTCACGATATCAATATACCGTGGTAATACTTCTACACTCATCAATTGTTCATCTAAAAATGACTCATTCAATGGTAATGGTTCTATAATCGTATCAAAATGGAGGCGAGAGAGATGGTCAGTCACAACATTCTTTGTGCATTTCTTATCTTTAAATTTCAAGTCGAACTCCTGTAACAATAACACCCAACGAATTAGTCTAACTTTTACATCTTTCTTTGTGAGAAGATATTTAAGAGCAGCATGATCTGTGAATATAATTATTTTACAATCAATGAGATAAGATCGGAATTTTTCTAATGTAAATACTAACGCTAGCATTTCTTTTTCAGTAGTTGAATAGTTCAACTGTGCATTATGTCATACTAGCATAGTAAATAATATAAGAAATTCGATCAACTCTTTATCCTAACACTGCTCCTACTGCATAATCAGATGTGTCACACATCAGCTCAAATGGTAAGCTCCAGTTTGGGGGTTGAATGATGGGTGATGATGAAAACAAATGCTTTAATTTTTTAAATGCCACAAGACATAAATTATTAAAGATAAAAGGTACATCCTTAGCAAGTAGATTGCATAAGGGTCTAGAGATTTTACTAAAATCTTTAATGAAATGTCTATAAAAACCAACATGCCCAAGGAAAGATTTTACTTCTCTAACTGTTTTGGGTGGTGGAAGATTAGAAATGAGATCCACTTTGGCTTTGTCAACCTCAATACCTTTGCTCGAAATGATATGACCAAGAACAACACCTTGTTTTTGAAGGACAACATTTGTCCATGAGGTTCCTAATAACGCAACTATTGCGCAGTAAAATTAAAACAGATGGCGGAAGCTCTAGAAACCTCGGATCGACTTCATTCAAAAACGAAAATCAAGAGGAAAGATTGAAGTTTAATTACCTCACTTGTAGTTTCAGAAATGACTTCATGAAGTAGGAGAAAACGACTAAAAACAGCAAGCTCTGAACACTGTCTTGAAAAACAGCTCTGCACAAACAGCTTCTGTTTTGCCACGATCTGAGATCCTTTAAGCACCCCAATTGTGATGGCTCTAATCAGTCCACACTTAGAAATGTTCTAGGAGTTCAGAGGATTTGGAATCTCGAAATTTCATTAAGAAATGAGAGAGATAATGAAGGAACATGAATGCTAGCTCATGTTGATTCCTTCCACCAAATAAAGCCACCATTATCTCTAATAATGGCACCAAACATTATCATGTGCTAGACCCACCCACTTAGCCATTATTTATTGAAATTGATCTCATCACTTCAATAAACTATTTAATTAAATAAATAAATAGCTAATATTAATTAATTTCGGAATTAATCATTTAACCCCATTTTGATCACATCAAATGGTTAAATGTGGGCTTCTCTTGTGACATGTTCTAATGCTTTCTCTTAATCCATATTGGATCCAATAAAAGCCCATAATTCTAAACCCAAAATTGGTCTAGAAGTCCATAATCATATATGAACCCGAACATGTCCAAAATGGTCATTTTACGTGCTCGACATTCCATAATGTTTAATTGAGGATTTATGAAATTTATTTGTTCCTTAAACTATTTATGGAACATCTAAATTTCTATCTTACTCACCATCCATCTTAGTATCACATACCATAAGGAGTCATAACACGTACTAGTGTTTATAGGAATTTATAATGTCCAATCATAAATCCACCACTAGGAACTATTTTAGAAGTATAGTACAAAGGATACACGTTTCATATTCTCGACATACTCGAGAATGTGTTCCTTAACTATTTTACTTCTTGGACTATATTCATTAAATTAATATATGAATATTGATAACTTTGTCATTTTATAAATATCAAAATGCTGTTCAAATACAATAATTCCCTAAACAATCAAATCACCATTCGATCGGCCTTTAGGGCATATTACTAACAATCTCCCACTTGCACTAAAGCCAATCGCTATGGTATCTCATACCCATCTTCTCAAGATGACGATCTAATTGCTGTTGAGTAAATGCTTTAGTCAGAGGATTCGCAGTGTTATCAGCGGAGGCTATTTTCTGCATAGTGATATCACTCCTTCCAATGATTTCTCTGATAATGTGATATCTTCTCTCAATGTGTTTGGACTTCTGGTGAGACCTTGGTTCCTTAGCTTGTGCTATAGCTCCATTGTTGTCACAATATAATGATATTGGCAACGCAATGGTTGGAACCACTCCAAGTTGTTGAATAAACTTCCGTATCCAAACAGCTTCTTTTGCTGCATTTGATGCAGCTATATATTCCGCTTCAGTGGTAGAATCTGCAGTAGTTGCTTGCTTGGAACTTTTCCAGCTTACTGCTCCACTATTGATAGTGAATAAAAATCCTGATGTAGATTTTCTGTCATCTACATCTGACTGGAAATCTGAATCTGTGAAGCCTTCAATTTTTAGCTCACCCTCTCCATATGTTAAGAACAAATCTTTAGTTCTTCTTAAGTACTTAAAGATATTCTTAACTGTGGTCCAATGTTCCTCACCCGAATTACTCTGGTATCTGCTAGTGACACTCACTGCATGAGATACATCCGGTCTAGTACATAACATAGCATACATAAGACTTCCAATTGCAGAAGCGTATGGAATCTTATTCATACGCTCTCTCTCATCATAAGTTTTAGGACTCATGCTTTTAGAGAGATGAATTCCATGTCTGAAGGGTATAAAACCCCTTTTGGAATCCCACATATTAAATTTCTTTAATATCTTTTCTATATACTTAGCTTGACATAGACCTATTAATCTTCTGGATCTATCTCTATAAATCCTGATTCCCAAGATATACATTGCATCTCCTAGGTCTTTCATGGAGAAGTTTTGAGAAAGCCAAATTTTGATAGAAGACATTTGTCCAATGTCATTTCCTATAAGCAATATGTCATCTACATATAGCACAAGGAAAGTTATTGCACTCCCACTGACCCTTTTATAAACACATGGTTCATCCTCATTCTTGATGAAACTAAATGATTTGATTGCATCATCGAATCGAATGTTCCAACTCCTGGAGGCTTGTTTTAGCCCATAAATGGACTTTTTTAGCTTGCATACTTTATGAAGATTTGTCTTAGATTCAAAACCACAAGGTTGTATCATATCGATATCTTCCTTAATGTACCCATTAAGAAATGCAGTTTTGACATCCATTTGCCAAATCTCGTAGTCATAATATGCTGCTATAGCCAATAAGATTCTGATGGACTTTAGCATGGCTACTGGTGAAAAGGTTTCCTCATAGTTTATACCTTGTATTTGACGATAACCTTTAGCTACCAACCTTGCTTTATAGGTCTCTACCTTTCCATCTAAGCCTATCTTCCTCTTGAAGATCCACTTGCATCCAATAGGTACAATACCTTCGGGTGGATCCATTAGAGTCCAGACTTGGTTGGTTTTCATAGAGTCCATCTCTAAATCCATGGCTTCAAGCCATTTCTTAGAGTCAATATCTGATATTGCCTCTTCATAACTAGTAGGATCATCTCTATGTTCCGTATCACCCAATAAAAATATGTCGTTCATCTGATGAAGAAAACCATATCTTTCTGATGGGTGAATTATCCTACTAGATCTACGGAGTTGTTGTGTTCCTTGTGTTTGTACTTGAACAGGCGCTTCATTGGATTTATCCTCATTAGAATTCTCAATAAATTCTAATTTTCTTCCTTGCCCACCTTCTTGAATAAACTCTTTTTCAAGAAATATGGCATTTCTACGGACCAATACCCTTTGATCAGATTGGAAGTAAAAGTAATAACCCAAAGTTTCCTTTGGGTATCCAATGAACCTCCCACTATCCGCTTTAGCTTCAAGTTTCTCACTCTTGAGTCTCTTGATAAAAGCAGGACATCCCCAAATCCTAAGATGATTTAGGCTTGGTTGTTTACCATACCATATCTCATATGGTATTTTAGGTACAGACTTGGAAGGTACTCTATTTAGTACATATGTTACAGTAAGGAGAGCATATCCCCAAAGAGAAATTGGTAAGTCTGTATAACTCACCATTGATCGCATCATGTCTAACAGTGTGCGATTTCTCCTCTCAGATACTCCATTAAGCTCTGGTGTACCTGGAGGTGTCCATTGTGAAACAATACCATTTTCTTTAAGGTAAGACTGAAATTCTCCACTGAGATATTCACCACCTCGATCTGATCGTATGGTTTTAATAAATTTTCCAGTCTGTTTCTCTACTTCATTTTGGTATTCTTTGAACTTTTCAAAGGCTTTAGATTTATACTTCATTAAGTATACTGAACAATACCTTGAGTGATCGTCGATAAAAGTTATGAAGTAGTAATATCCACCCCTTGCCATTTCATTAAATGGCCCACATACATCAGTATGTATAAGTTCAAGTAAATCAGTGGCCCTTGTACTTCGTCCAATGAAGGGTGCCCTGGTCATTTTTTCTTGAAGACATGATTCACAAGTTGGATAAGGTTCTAAACCAAATGGACCTATTAGTCCATCTTTAGCCAATTTTGTGACTCTATCTTCTCCAATATGACCTAGCCTTAAATGCCACTTATATTTGGGGATTATTTCTTCTCTTTCACGTTTATGTGTTATGGTATTTACATTCACAACATGCTCATTATTTTCTTTCATGTTTAGTACATAAAGATCATTATCTAAAGTACCATGTGCAACATATTTATTCTCATAATAAATGTTACAAATTTTATTTCTAAAATAAAATTCATAATTGTCTTTGCATGAACATGAAATTGAAACTATATTCCTTACAGCAGAAGGAACAAATAAACAATCATTCAAACTTATTACATGACCGGATGTCATTTTTAAGAAAAATGTCCCTATAGCTGAGGCAGCAACCATTGCTCCATTTCCCACTCTAAGAAACATTTCTCCTTGTTTAAGTCTTCTACTTCCTTTCAGATCCTGCATTGACATACAAATATGTGCGGTTGCAGCAGAATCTAAAATCCAAGAAGTATATTGAATAATTGAAATATTAGTTTCAATAATGAGCATACCTTCACAAGGATTCTCTTTAGGCTTGACTTTCAAGCTGTTGAGGTAAGCTTTGCAATTCCTCTTCCAATGCCCATCCTTACCGCAATGGAAACATTTTCCCTTGTCAGTGGGCTTATTAGCTTTCTCCTTCTTAATCTCACTTTTAGCCTTGGGTTGAAACTTTTTCTTTTTACCCTTTTTAGTTGAGGGTCCTTTTATAGCCATAACAACTTTTGGCTTCTTTATGCAAGTTTCTGCAGTATTAAGCATCTTTAGCAGTTCAGCAAGACTGCACTCAATTTTATTCATGTTAAAATTCATGATAAATTGAGAGAATGAGTCTGGCAAGGATTGTAGGATAAGATCGATAGCTAATTCCCCATCCATTGAGAAATTAAGAGCCTCCAACTGCTCTATGTAATAAATCATTTTGAGTACATGCTCATTGACCGATCCTTCAGTCATTCTCATTCTAAACAGTTTCTTAGATATCTCATATCTAACTGTTCTGCTTTGTTCACCATACAACTCTTGTAGATGAAGTATCATGGAACTTGCATCAGGCATATTTTCATGTTGCCTTTGTAGCTCATTGGACATCGATGCCAATATATAGCTTTTAGCAGTGAGGTCATCATCTTGCCACTTCTGATAAGTGACACGTTCTTCTTCACTTGCTCCCTCAGGAATTTCATTTGGCTTAGGTGTATCAAGAACATAGCTAATTTTCTCATAATTAAGAACAATTCTTAAATTCCTTAACCAATCAACGTAATTGGGTCCCGTCAATCGGTAATTTTCCAGAATTCGTGCTAGCGGATTATTCATTATTAAATATTTCTGCAGAAAGTATAAATTAAATTATTAGCATTTTATTATAATCTATTTGATTTTGGTCTTTAAACCAAATAGTACCTCCCACTATTTTATCATTTCATTACACTCCCATATGTAATAAACCGAAACTCTCATTGGTAAAAGTTTCTAGTAGGAATCGGATTTTCATTAGCATAAGTTTACCTCACCTAACAGTTCTTGGCTTACTTATTATAATGAGTAGGTAACTCTTTACCAAATGCATATCATGCATGTACCGATTATCCTTCGGCCTCTAAATCATTAATACCTCACCTAACAGTTCTTGGTATAAATGATTTAGTTAAGTTTACCCTAATACCCTTGCATATTTCAAAACATCTTACTAACCTCACCTAACAGTTCTTGGTAGCTTAATGTATGAATTATGCATCATCGTATGATATATGATTTATTTTCAACATTTTAATGAATGAGTAGCCCATGTATCCATGACAACTAGCCCAAGCATAAAATATTTTAAATATTCCATTGATATTAGTAGGCCACGATGAATATTCCTAATATCCATCGTTACAACTTAACAATAATTATGTATATTTAATAAGGGAGTATTTGGGCATTATTATGGTTTCACTTTTTAGCATGTTATTCCATTTACAATATTCAAATATGTCTAAGCACCTTAATATACATCTCATGCATATTTTAGACAAACTAACTAAGGATGATCATGGAATTTTCTAATAAAACCAATTTGAGCTAAAATTGGTTTTAAGGTCCACCTAGGTATCAAGCAAACAATAATCATTATGAGACATCTTATGCCTCAAATTATTACAATTATTAATTTCTATTTGAGAGGCCAAAAATCATTGGAAGTGCTGCAATGATCCATGAAGTCTTCTTGCTCCAATCCTCCAATGCATCGTAAATACGCCATCCCTCCTTTGGCAATCATCTCACTTTGTAATAATTACATATTTAGAAGAATTGGGGTACAAATCTCAGGGGTAATGGGATACAATCATATCTTAATAGAAGGAGGAACATGCAAGTCCCTATTTAAAAATATTACAACCATTTAAGCCTTTAGAAATCGGCTAAATCAACAAATAGATCAATAGCTCATTCAACCATGTATATATTCAATCATCACATGACATAAAAATATCATAAAATATCTAGGTCTTTCCATGATCATCGTTCATGCTATCATAAATGGAAATAACATAAATCATGCTTTAAAAATTCGATATTGAATGAAGATGGCTCTGATACCACTTGAAGGACAACATTTGTCCATGAGGTTCCTAATAACGCAACTATTGTGCAGTAAAATTAAAACAGATGGCGGAAGCTCTAGAAACCTCGGATCGACTTAATTCAAAAACGAAAATCAAGAGGAAAGATTGAAGTTTAATTACCTCACTTGTAGTTTCAGAAATGACTTCATGAAGTAGGAGAAAACGACTGAAAACAGCAAGCTCCGAACACTGTCCAGAAAAACAGCTCTGCACGAACAGCTTCTGTTTTGCCACGATCTGAGATCCTTTAAGCACCCCAATTGTGATGGCTCTAATCAGTCCACACTTAGAAATGTTTTAGGAGTTCAGAGGATTTGGAATCTCGAAATTTCATTAAGAAATGAGAGAGATAATGAAGGAACATGAATGCTAGCTCATGTTGATTCCTTCCACCAAATAAAGCCACCATTATCTCTAATGATGGCACCAAACATTATCATGTACTAGACCCACCCACTTAGCCATTATTTATTGAAATTGATCTCATCACTTCAATAAACTATTTAATTAAATAAATAAATAGCTAATATTAATTAATTTCGGAATTAATCATTTAACCCCATTTTGATCACATCAAATGGTTAAATGTGGGCTTCTCTTGTGACATGTTCTAATGCTTTCTCTTAATCCATATTGGATCCAATAAAAAGCCCATAATTCTAAACCCAAAATTGGTCTAGAAGTCCATAATCATATATGAACCGAACATGTCCAAAATAGTCATTTTACGTGCTCGACATTCCATAATGTTTAATTGAGGATTTATGAAATTTATTTGTTCCTTAAACTATTTATGGAACATCTAAATTTCTATCTTAAATCATATTTAAGATATAATTATATTTATATTCATTCTCAATGAATTATAATATAAATATTGATTTTCCTAAAATTAGGAAATCTAACTTCTCATTTTATAGTAACTCCTTTTTCATTTCTATATTGTGTGTGACCTTTTAGGTTCTTAGTTATAAGGTAGTAGATCTATTTTAATGATAACTCTTTATTCATTAAATGATGCTAAACTCTTTAGTCATCAATTAGAACCTTTCTAATGACCTTAAGATGCATTGGTAATACGCTTTACCAATATTGATCATAAGGTTTCTACAAGTCATGAGTGACACCTAGCAGTATATCACGACTATCCAAATAACAAGAATTGTTGGATCTATAGAACCTATTCCATTCTATCTCTATGTCTTGGTCTCTTCATCATCCATGTCCAGAGAAAAGCACAGCTTATGGTTTATTATGTTAAGCAGTTGTGCTTTATCTCAAAATAAATATAAATGAACTTGGCATGATAATATAATTTGAACTCCTTCAAATATATTTCACCTTGGCCAAGGATTTCTCATGCCAATTCATATTATCTCATAGGGACATCCTTTTTGTATATTATAAAGTGATGAATTTCATATTGGCCATCAACTTGTCTTCATACATAGCCAACTATGATAGCTATTGCTAGATCTCTTCCGTGATTAGGAATCAATCGTTATGCATTCACATATCAGAGATGTCTATGTATAAGACATCTGTTATGCCTCAGGTCTAAAGACCATTACTAAACATAGTGTTTGTTACAATGTATAATAAGCCGTTAACACTCACGACCATATGGCTTACTATATTCGGTCAAGTTCAGTAAACTCGTTCTCTTAACAAGTACCTATGTGTTTGACTTGACATCTCATGTCAATGATATGAAACTCACCATCCATCTTAGTATCACATACCATAAGGAGTCATAACAAATACAAGTGTTTATAGGAATTTATAATGTCCAATCATAAATCCACCACTAGGAACTATTTTAGAAGTATAGTACAAAGAATACACGTTTCATATTCTCGACATACTCGAGAATGTGTTCCTTAACTATTTTACTTCTTGGACTATATTCATTAAATTAATATATGAATATTGATAACTTTGCTATTTTATAAATATCAAAATGCTATTCAAATACAATCATTCCCTAAACAATCAAATCACCATTCGATTGGCCTTTAGGGCATATTACTAACAGTTTTACCATAAAATGACACGTCTCCCAATTTAAGACCAATTTCTTCTCAATACATATTTGCGAAACTAGTATTAGATGATGTAAACATTGATCAAACGAGTCACCGACGATAGAAAAGTCATCCATAAAGACTTAAAGGAATTGTTCAACCATATCAGAAAAAAATGCTCAACATGCATCGTTGAAATGTAGCAGGTGCATTACATAATTCAAATGGCATTCTCTTATATGAAAAAGTGCGAAAATGACAAGTGAAAGTGGTTTTCGCTTAATCTTTTGCTACTATGGGAATTTGATTATATTCTGAGTAGCCATCTAGAAGTAGCCATCTAGAAAGTAATAAAATTCATGACTTGTTAATCTATCAAGTATTTGATCGATAAATAGTAAAGGAAAATGGTCTTTACGTGTGACAAAATTCAACTTTCTATAATCAATGCAAACACGCCATCCTGTAGTCACTCTAATGGGTATTAATTTATTATCAACATTGGTAACTACTGTGACTCCTGACTTTTTGGGGACAATTGTATAGGACTGACCCATGAACTATCAGAAATGTGATAAATGATACTTGCATCTAATAGATTAAAAACTTCAGTTTTAACAACTTTTTTCATATTAGAATTTAACCGACGTTGCATTTCCTTAGTAGATTTAGCATTTTTATCAAGGTGAATGTAATGCATGTAGTCCACTGGGTTATACCTTTTATGTATACTATAGTTCATCTTAATGCTCCTTTGTGCTCTTTTAAAACATCCAACAACTTACTTTTTTGTTCGTCATTTAGGGATGATGAGATGATTACTGGTAGAGTACTTTCTTCTCCCAAAAATGCATATTCCAGAGTTTCGGACAATAGTTTGAGCTCGAGTTTTGGTGATGATTCTGATGATGAGATGAGTTTCTTCTCTGATGGTGCTAGTTGTTCAACTCTTGACTTCTATTTATTAGTGTCCATTGATGATGCTGAGTTAAATAGAGCGTTGACCTCATCGACCGATCTGTCAATATCAAAATCAAAACCAAAATGAGTTAAATATGTTTGTAAAAGATCATCACTAAGGTTTAAAAAAAGGGTCATCAACTATTATTGTTTCTATTAAATCCATATCAACAATTCCATCATCTGCATTGTGAGATTATTTGGCAATGTTGAAGATGTTCAGCTCCATAGTCATGTTGTTAGAGGACAACTGTATATTTTCAGTTCTGCATTGAATGTGAGCATCCTCAGTTGCCAAGAAAAGTCGGCTTAGAATAATGGGGATGTGCTTCCTTGAATCCTGTATTGGTTGATTGTCAATGACAATGGAATCAATGAGAAAATAAAACTTGTCTACCTGGATAAGCACGTTCTCCACAATACCATGAGGTATTTTCGTGGACCGATCTGTAAGTTGTAACACCACTGGAGTTGGGTGTAATTCTCCAAGTCCAAGTTTCACAAATACTAAAAAAGGTAACATATTTACACTAGCTCCTAAATCCAACAAAGTATTCTCAATTGTATGGTTCCATATACTATATGAGATAGTGGGGGAGTTTAGGTTTTTGCATTTTAGAGGAATTTTGTGTTAGAGTATAGAACTAACGTTTTCTATTAAAAATGCCTTATTTTGAACATGAATGTTTCTCTTTTTAGAATAAAGGTCTTTAAGAAACTTGGCATAAGATGGAACTTGCATTATAGCTTTAAGTAAAAAGATGTTAACACTTACCTGTTTGAGGATTTTAAGAATCTCACTTGTGGATTTTCCCTTCTTTTCTTTAGTTAACCTCTGAGGAAATGGAGTTTTGGGAATATATTCTCGTGGGTTGGTTTCTTCTTTCTCTTCCGATGATAAGTCCTCAACATTTACATGTACGATTTGATTTCTTTTGTCACTGTCATCTCCACTTTGTTGTCGACTTCTTTTTCTTTTCGTAAGGTCATGACTGCTTTGACCTCTCCTTACTGCTGTGGTGAATTGATACTTGCTTCACGCACTCCTTTAGGATTAGGCACTGATTGACTTGGAAACTTTCATTTCTCAACAATCATTGCGAAGGTCTGAACTGAATAAGCAAGTTGTCCTACCATCTTCTCAAGGCTTCAAGTCATTGTGAGTTGAAGTCTGCTTTCAACTCATTTCGTAGTCCATTAATGGTGCAGATCCGTTGCTGAATAGTGGAGTGAGTAAGATTCTTGAAATTTTGAAATGAATCCTCCCATGGTCTGGGTTGAGAGAAGTTCTGGTTTTTATTGTATGGTCTAAATGATGGATGAGAAGCTTGGGAATCTTGAGGAATTTTTTGCATTAGTGGAGCTGGAGTTGCTAGTCCATTTTGTTGAAATCATTGAGACCATGAAAAATTGGGGTGGTCTCTCCATCCAGGGTTATATATGTTGGAGTATAGGTTGTAATGTGATGGTTTTCTTATTATATCTATGGTATTGGCTTAATTTGGATATGAGTTAGGGTTATGTGGTTCTGTTGATTTAGTAGTCGAAAACGATGTTATTTGTCGAGAGAGACCTTCAATTATAACTTTGACTTCTTTAATTTCTGAACTTGACTCGCCAATGTGAACCTTATTTACTCCCTTAATTCTTTTAGTATTCTTGAGCGATCGACTCCGTTATTAGGAATTATCCGCTTGTCGTTGGAAGAATTCCCAAATCTCTGATGCACTTTTTGACATTAGCTCTCCTCTATTTGTTGCCATTAGCCGTTCTTACACATTCGGCAATAATCCTTCTAAAAAGTATTGGCATTGGTGCCATTTCTCGTACTCATGATGTGGACACTTCAATAGTAGCCCATTGAATCACCCCCATATTTCGAAAAATTACTCGTCTTCTCTCTGGGTAAACTCTGAAATTTTCTTACAAATAGCATTGGTTTTATGCACTGGGAAATATTTATTCAAAAATTTTATTACCATTTGTTCCTATGATGTGATGCTATTGACAGGTAATGTATTGAGCCATGAAAGAGCTCTATCCTTTAAAGAAAATGGGAATAATCTAAGTTTAACATCATCATCTGAAAATTCTCATATTTAAATGTTTAACAAATACCATGAAAATCATTCAAATGATTATATGGTCCTCATTTTCTAGGCCACAGAATGTTAGAAGATAATTTAGCACACTAGGTTTTAGTTCAAAACTCCTATCAGCTACATTTAAATATCTTATATATGATCTGCTCAAATTAGCTAAATGATTGAAGTAGTCCTTAAATAGCCTCTCCTGTGGTTGTAAATCCATTTTATTTTTAACTTATTTGTGTATGCGAAGTGTTGTTTTCTAGTTCAAGGTCTATAGGTTCAAGATTAAGTAATAATGACCTACGACCATGCATACAAATAACAAAAAATAAATAGGAACAAAACGAATAAAAATAAAGAAAAATGAAAAATTACGAAACTAACTTTGTCGCGCTATTACAACCTTACTATAAAAATACAAAAAAAATAAATACGTGAAATAAATTAAAAAAATTAGTAAGATAAACAAAAATTATAAAAAAAATAACTTCAAAATTAAATTACAGAATTTTAAATAAGAGAAAAAGAAAAGAAATACTAACCTCTAAATGCCTATTCACTTTTTTTTCTTTTTTTAATAAGAAAAAAATACAAGAAAACAAATAAAAGAAAATTTTCACAAAAATTAATTTTACGAATTAAAATAACTTACCTCTCGGCAACGGCGCCAAAAACTTTTTGTGCAAATTTTATTGAACTCGCAAGTCCACGAATTTATTGTAGAATAGATTAATGGTGACGAGTGTCAATCCCACGAGGAGGTGAATTTTAATTATATGTCGAATTAATTTTGTATGAGGTTGGTTGTATTTGCGATAAAAGTGATTTAGATTATCCTAAAATTGAAATTGAAATAGCGAGAAGAAATTGAAGAGAAATCTATTGAAATGACGTACTTGGGTATCTAGATCCGTATCAACATACATCATGGGCTAAATATTCCTTACTAATGTCAATTAAATCATGAGGGGGGAATCCACACCTTATGAACCACACTCTAATCAATATGGTGCTAAGGGCTTATCGTGCCAAATAATAATAACATTTTCCTAGAGAGTTGGTGAAACCAATGCGGTATCTAGACAAGATTATTATTATTTGTCGACAAGAAGTCAAAACATCCACAAAAACTAGAGGGAAAAGAAAATAAATTTACCAAATAAAGCCCATGACACATGTTGAGACTTCACCTTTAACCCAAGCTTGAAAGAAAATTAGCTACTCATAATTGAAATAGGGGTAAAATAAGAATTTATCAAAATACGTAGAAAACATAAGATAGAGAAGAAATTACAGAAAATAGAGTTCAAAAATGGATTCAGAGATATCAAATTAGGTGGGGGAATGCCCCCTTTTTATAGATACATTGAGTAAATCATGACCATCGAATTAAAAACAGTTTGGACGTTTAGGATTACGCCACGTCATCAGTCAACAGTATGTGGTTTGACCACGTGGTTTGAACAGTAACACGGTTTAACCCAGGTTAAACAGTAACACGGTTTAACCCGGGTTGAACAGTAACGTGGTTTGGTCGAAAATAATCTTGTGTAATGCATGTACCATGTGCGAGATTTTTGGTCCACTGATATGCTGCCACGTCATCCATCAACAGTACATAAGAATTTTAGTCCAATAGGATCGTGACACCTCATTAGTCAATGCCACATCATCGATTTGTCTATGTGAACACTAACGGAGACAGTACCGTACATGTGAATAGTGTCATTTTTCCTTTTGTACTCCTCCTAAGGTTTTCGACCATCCTGAGTTCAAAAGTGATGTCTGTTTTATCGTCTGATCTCTCGTTAATTGTGAAATGACCATGATACCTCTAAAATACATAAAATACTTAATTAAAATAAAACACACGTAATTAAATCACAAGAAGGTTAAATACATAAAAGTAAGAGTGTTAGTAAGACTTGAAATGTAAAATGATAATTTTCTCCTTTATAAATATACATTTTCTAACACTCAACAAATATCCTTCTTCTTCTTCATAACTTTAAAACTTCGAGCCCTAAAATTCAAGGGTCCATGCCATAAGAAATCCTAACACCATTGCTCAAATTCTAAGCCCCATACCATACGAAACCCTAACGATCTACATTATGCAAAATATCCACCATGCCACTATGCCACAAGCACACAAGACCCGCTTTAGATCTCCACATTTTTCTCACCCTACTCGAGTGCACACCGCCCCTCGCACTTCGACTTCTCAGGATTTCCTATTAGCTGAAATTTTGTTTTCTTCCGCTAATTCGATCTTCGAAAGGTCTCGTAGCTCCAAGTAACTCAGTAAGCTTGGTTTTCTTCTATTCTCTCGAATACTTGCTTACACATTCCTTTTTTTCCGTGTTAAATTTTGTTTTTTCGTTGTGTTATATGGATCGATGAGAGTCACATACTTTGACGAGACAATGATGATATTGTTTTGGAGTTTCGTTTCGTAGATCTGTTGGAGTCTCCTTTTTCAGATATTTCCTTTCATTTACCATATTTGCACAATTTTTTTGTCATTAAATTATTTGCGTTTGAATGTGCAATTTTTATTTTTGTTTTATATTTTCAAATACCGTTTCCTGGAGCAAATTAGTGGAGGAATTTTTGGTTGAAGTAGAGGATGCATAGCTTTTGTATTTTGAACTTTGTATGTTATTTATTATTTGAACTTGAAGCTAAAAGGTGATCAAATTTTCCAGAGGTTAGGGTTTGGCTGGCTTATGTGAAAATGCTAAACGAATATGTTTAATTTTTGATAAATTGTGAAAAATAAAAGAAAAATTGAAATGTTTAATTAATATCTGCAAGCAAAATGACTTTCATAATTTAGTTGCATTATTGTCCTACTAAGTATGTTTCCTAGTCAAATATTTAAAATCGTTTGATTGTGTAAAATAAGTAGTTTTTTTTTTAACTTTATAAGGGGATTGTGTAAAACATGCATGATATATGATAATTTTTGAGCTTATTGAATAATTATTTCTTAGTCTTGAATTCCTTTCCCTATTTTTTGTTCCTTTTTCTTCTCATGAAAACATAACATTATCGTGGATTCGTTTGTCATGTGAAAACTAAGACAACCCAACACGAGGTTAAAGCGTTAACTTGTGATTTTTATTTATGAATATAGTGATTTTTTGGTAAAAAGGTATTAAGATTAATGATATAAGGCCTTTGTTTGTAAAGTCTTGGTTTGTGAATTCAAAGGGGGTGGAACTATATGAATTAAAGATTGCCTTAGAAAGATAGAGAATATGCATAGCTTTAAGAGGTACATCTCTTAATTACCTTAAACTCTAAATTTATTGTGAATATTCTGGATTAGTAGCTCCATCAATACAATGGCTGAAATGTTTTATTATTTTAGTAGAGTAATTTGGAATGAGTTGACACTAATTGCATTATGCAAAAAGTGTGTAATTATCAAGAGTTAAATACTTTACTCTCACACTTAGGCTTGGTGGCTAAAAGACATAATTGCAAGTCTTTTTTTTGAAAAAACATACTATGTTGTGTTAGATATTAAATTTTATTATGAATTTTGTTTTTGCTGGAAAATCATTGTTTTTTATATAATGAGAAATAAACACACTTTCTTGAAACTAGATATTATACTGAAAACTTGAATGCTATAATTTGCTCTCTCTCTCTCTCTCTCTCTCTCTCTCTCTCTCTCTCTCTCTCTCTCTCTCTCTCTCTCTCTCATTCATATATGTATAAGAGAATGAATTCATCATCACTTTTTTTTTAATTTATATCTATAGTTAAATATATTCTACCTTATTTCTAATCAAATGAGCTACAACATTCTTATTCTCTAATTTTCCTTTAAGATAATTGAGTTGATCTGTTCATAGCTTATGAATTTTTTTTTGTTTTTGAGCAAAATATGTTTACATCTATTAACTTTTGTCTCTGTATTGCTTGTTAATTTATTTTGTAACTGTTGGAATTTGGCAACCAATTTCTTTTCTTTTTTCATTTATTTGTTTGCAGATATGATTAATATGTTTAAAGTGTTTCTTCTTCAACTTATATCCCTAACCCATCAAATTCATTGAATGAAGAAGCTGTCCGTGATAATGCATGATTACAGTACTTATGTTCATGGAGTGAAAAATAAAATCCTTCTAAATTTAGCTTTTAGATTTGGTAAATTTAGCCCTTAAATTTAGCTACGAGTGGAAGGAATTTGATTGGATGATAGTAGTTAAGATTATTCAATTATAAGAATAAGGTGTCTTGTAGTAAGATGTCTTTGTGTATTGAAGTATTTGGATTGTGTACTATATATTGATAAGATTTAAATGTTATGAAAGGTTTTGATAGATAAATTGATTTTTGTTCTTATTTCTCACAGCCTTTTAATTCAATCAACAAATCAATGGGCAGTATGTCATTTTATATAATTATTTTTTTAAATAATACATAAAGTAGTGATACTATAGTAATAGTAATCACAAATACTAATATAGTGTTGTAATATTTTGATACCATGGTGTTATTATTTTAGTGATACTGTAATAATAATAATCATTGACATCACTTACAAGTGTCACTATTTTTTTTATTGCCAGATTACTGACATAATTAGTAAATGTCACTAAAAGTAATTACAAACATTATTCTAATGTTAATAAAGACCAATTTTCTAGAGTGTACATAGAATCTCACCCATGTGCAGGAGGAATTCGAATCCAATGCTCACAGTTTTTGTGCTGGTTTTTTTATAGTCATTTGCCACACATTCATTTATAAATTATACCATTATGATTTAATGAAATATATTTCTTATTTAATAATTACTGATCAAAATTTGCTAAAAGATTAGTATAAAAAGTAAAAGAATGAGATTAGCACTAACTTCAATAGTATTAGGAGATATATTCTCAGGAATGTTGAAGATCATCTCAATCAAAATAATGAAAAGCAATTATGGCATTCGTCTATGGCAAGTACTATTATCATTATATATAAGGCGGGTTCTTGGCCTTATGGAATGAAAATATTTCCAAATTATTTTGATTGATCGTGTTCCTTTTATATCGTTTATAATCCTGTATAAATCGGATTTTGAGCCACATTGAGGAATATGGGTTGAATTTATCTTTTTTCTAAATATACTCATATTTTGATATCAAAATTCACGGAGGGAGAAATCTTTAAAAATTAAAGATAACTAATCATATGAAGAGAGAAGATCATAATTCTACATATACGTACGCAATATGAGTATTAGAATTTGATTGTATTGACAAAGGAACATATATAATTGGAACTAGCCCAGCATGATAAACAACAATACCTAAGTGTTTTTTTTTTCAAATTATGTTTATGTGTGTATATATATTTATATGTTTAAGTCCTTCTCTTATTTTTGGTGTCTTTATTATTATTATTATTATTATATGGTTTAATAGAATTAGTGTATACATACTATTATATCACATATTTTATAGTTTATTAAAAACTAACTCTATTAAACCATATGATTTATCAGCGCGTTCACATTTAAAAAAAATGAGAGTGTTCTAATTTTTTTTTTGCGAACACATCGTAAATTGTGTAATTTAATAGAGTCAATTTTAATGCTATTAAACTGTACAACTTAATAACATGTTTGTGTTAAAAAAATGAGAGTGTACAAACCTCAAAATGGTTACACACACACGATCTGTTTAGTTTATATTTCAGATTTGTATGAAGTATAAATGGAGTCTGAGGGAATTCTTGATTTGAAGATATCACAGAGGGTTGATGAAAGCTAGGTGCATGCAACTTGGCCACATGACGTTGTGAGGCTTTCAAAGATCGAGCATCAAATCTTGCATAATTTGGTCGTGCATTTTGTTTGCAAGTATTTGTTAAATGTGAACAACTGAATATAGCCAACCACATAAGCTTGCAATTGCTTCTATGACGAGGGAAGCAATGTACGGTTATTCAAAAGGGAAAGAAACACAATAAATTTTTTGAAGATCAGCGGTGTCTGATATCTTTTCAAGCTGGCAACAACACTGTGCCTTGAATAATATAAAGTTGAAGTGATATTTTAAGTTTTGACAGGTACGGATGCAATAATTGTATTTAAGATAAATCTTAATAGCCTCTTTCATGTTAAACGTCGACGACCAAGACTTGAGATAGATGCTCGTAGATGAACTAAAGGATAAGGTCTATGAGTGGGCTAAGAAATTAAAGGTTTATGAGTGGGCGAATTAAAGAAAGGAAATTATCATTATATATTTTATCGATGTTATATTATAAAAAATATTATAATATTTTAAGAATGTATTAATCTTTTATTTTAAGTTAATAAAATAAATTTATCGTCTATTAAATTATTATTTATTGTTTAAATAAGATAGTATTAGAGGAATAATTTGATCTTTTCACATGATATAAGTGATAATTTAAGAGTATACAAGTGATAATAAAAGAATTTAAGGATATACAAATGATACTTTTCAAGGATAAAATTATTAATTCGTTATAATTCTGTAAACTTTTAAAGGACAACTAGCGGTTTAGTGGTCGATAAATAATTTTTGTCAATTTAGAGTGAATAATTAATACATCTTTAAAATATCATAGTATTTTTTATGATATAATATTGATAATATCCCTTAAAGAAATGATGAAAGAGTTTGCATATTCCAAATTAAGACCTTGACTCTCAAACCAAAAACTAAGGCTAGCTAATGGTTACGGACGGCCTGGCTCAGCAATAAATTTAAGGGTTATTTTTAACTAGTACCCAAATGTTTCGACATTTATCGTTCCGCACTCAAATGTTTCAACAATATCACTCTACACCCAATTCCGTTAATTTGACCGTTATATTTAACGAAACTATTTAAAATTTAAATAAATGATCGAAATACCCCTTATCTTGAATTAGAAAAGAATAAAATGAGATAAATATTAATTTAATAATTAATATTTACATAAAAAATTTTATTTAAAAGTAATTAATAATAATCCCATCAATTAAATTATCAAATAGATTTAATTTCTAATTCAAGATAAGGGGTATTTCAGTTATTTACTTAAATTTCAAATAATTCCGTTAAACATAACGGTCAAATTAACGGAATTTAGTGTTGAGTGATATTGTTGAAACATTTAGGTGCGGGACGATAAATGTCGAAACATTTGGGTGCAGGACGAAAATAACCCTAAATTTAAAACAAGACTAAAACAATAATATAACACAATTTTGTTGAATCATTGCATTGTACGTGAGTGAAGAAAGTTATATTATCGTGTCATCAGCCTCTTTGTGTGCTCGCTAGGGATCATAGGAAAGCCCACCGGCGAACTAAAGCCTGACCTGAGCGTGTAGTCAAGCATAGAGTTAAAAATATATTCAAATCAATGAAAAGACTTCCCGTATTTGTTCGCACTACTTTATCAGAGATGATTTAAGCATCTTGTAAAAATATATTAAAATTAGTTTCAATGATACATCTTGGCATGTGATATAGTGTTGGCTGTTGGGGCTTTTAATTTCATGATGACAAATTAGATGGCCAGTGTGTGACATTATAAAAATTTTCAGATTACATTTTATTTTATTTTTTCAGATTTGATTATCTCTAAAAACTATTATTATTTTTCTTCCAATGCCTCTTCCTCTATTTCTTAATTTCTCATTTACGATGCTGAAATCATTTCTATAAATTAAATGTGTGCTGTTAATATCATTTATTTCTTATGAATTTAATTTTAATCTATAAAATTCTCTCATAGCGTTGAAATCACCCTAAACAAATAATTTATTTTGTTCATTCTAAGTTCAATTTGTAAGTTCAAAGAAATTATTATTCAAATAATAATCAAAAAGTTAAAAACATATTTTATAGAGATCATTTAAATAAATAAAACATTACTCATTTTCATTCTCTGATTCTCATTTCCATTACTCCATAAAAAAATTGGTTTACAAAATGAAACTAAACACAGCTTTATATATCTTCCCTAGCAAAGGACTGCCTAGCCCACAAAAAAAAATTGCATAGATGAATAAGTAATAAGTAGTTATTGTAATACTTTTCTTGAAGCTTGATCTTATTATTATTATTTTTTTTTGTGAAACTTGACCCCACTAAGTTGAATTGTTGTCTCCAGCTTTGATAGTGATAAAAAATTAGACATTTTAAGTGTGATTTCATATTCCTTAAATGGATGACCAATTTTTACTTTCACATGTTTCAAGCTAATTGTTACACCACATGACCATCTACATGATAAATGCCGTGGGAGAAGAAATTCTAGAATAACACTCAGGTGGCTAGCATTATTCTTTATATTATTATAGTGAAAACATCGGTGATCACTGAAGGAATTGGTGAGTTAAGATCATACATTTTGGGCTGCGAAGTATTTTTTAATTGTGGGCCAATCCCAGATAAAGTTGGGCCAATTTCTCCGAATCTATGTCCAAGGACATCTGACTTTGTTCAAGACATGAATAGACTTTTCAACTTGATTAGTTAAATCCATTAGTGAGGATATCATCGGATTCTCTTAACAGGTGGTGGGGCAATACGTCATCAATATGCATGGCACAAAGTCAATCAAAATGTCCTTTCACTCAAGACTTTAAGAAAAAGAAAATTTTAAAAGAGTGACACTTGGACATATCTTATGCCATAAGCTGATTCCAATAAAGAAACCTTACCAACCAAAAGCTAAAAATGAGCGGACAAGATTGAACCAACTTTAATAAAGTTTTTTATCTTAGGTAACCAGAGCCGTCAACTAGGGTTTTAAAGAATCATGCATCAAACTTCAAAGCACTATATATACTAACATAACGAACAAGAGTTGGAGCATCACAAAGAGCTTAAAATTGGGTAGCCGCAAATGAGGAGTAATGGAGAGGGAGTTGAAGGATATTGGGAAGGTTTTGGTATGGGTGAGTAGGGAAGATAATTTAACTAAGTAATGATAATATATTTTTTTTATTATTACTATTTTTTTAAGGAATTTGTATACCTTCCCTACTCCACCCATGCCATAGGTTTCCCATTATTCCTCCCTCACCTTATCTCACCTCTGTTCCAAGAAGTATACTCTCTATGGGTTGCTTATAATTTCATTGCCTTTGTGTTTAATTGTCTATTTTATGCTAATCATCTATTTGTCTATTTGTTAATAAGGAAACATATGCTTGTCTAATAAGCTTTCACACACACGCGCACGCACGCACACACTAATATTTCATATATATATTGACACATGATTTTTCCCTCACAGCCACGTTACGCACACATTTTTTTTATAACTTTTTACTGTGTTATTTTGATTGTACCTTTATGTATGTGTCTCATGGGATTGCCAAGTTAATGTTGTAGCCTTGCAGGTTTTGCTTGCTGGTTCTTTGTCCACATAAACGAACCAGAAGAAGAGAAAGAAAAAGGCTTAATTTAGCTACTAATTGGAATTTGAGGCAGAGAGTTCAGATTTCAGGGTCCTGTTCCTTATAACCCACAAAATATGGTTATAAATTTGTGTAGTTCAGTAAGTGTATGTGTAGAATCCAACTTATGCTCTCTTCGGTTTGAGAGCATGGGTTTTACCAATTGGCTCATAGTCCATCGGTAACATATATGTTCTCATCAAACTTGAAAATATGTGTTGGAGTCTTCATTAAGATTCATATTCTCCTCTCAATTTAATTGAATAAAGAGTAGACGGTTGCGTTGTACAATAATAGACTGGATTGTGATATACCTGCGAAAACAAAAGAAGGTATAGAGAGAGTTGTAACATAGGCATTTGTTGAAACCCAGCTTGTGCGTTTCAATCAACTTTATTTGGTTAGGCAGATTCATGAGCTCTGTATGAGAGCTTTGCATGTACATGTACAGAAACTCGATTATTCACATGAACAGAAATCAAATCAATAAATACATAACCAAAATTTTTTTCCCTGAGTTCCAGTGCAACAGTATCTGATAATATAGGAACACTTAACAAAAATGACAGGACACATGTTACAAACTCACGGGGGTAAAAGATTCAATAAAAACGACGAAACTAAAAGCTGGAAAAGAATCAGAAGATTTGCGTTAATCATATTTGGCATTGGCCCAGCACCCTGCAAGTGGAAAATCTTTGATGTGAAGGGATGTAAGTGTGTGCATAGATGTCTTACTAAGGGCTGACATCACGCTGAAATAAAATAAGTTACAGTAAATTTGTACATGATTTTTTTTTAAATTGCACACCCATTAAGTAGGGGTGGGTAATTTCGAGTTGTTCGGATTTTAATTTGAATTTTAACCCGTACGAGTTGGAAAATTAAACTCAATCGGTTGAAAATACCAATTTGAATTGAATTTAATTCGGTTTGATTTTGGTTGATAATTCAGATAGGATAATGTCAATTTGAATTGAATTGAATTCGATTTGGTTTTGGTTGATAATTCATATAGGATTAGATTGATAATTTGGGTTAATATATCGATTAGAATAATTTAAATTAAATTGAATTAATTAATTAATTAATAATTTTTAATTTAATTATTAATAAGAGCAATAAACACACTTCAATTTAATTAATATCAGTCTCCAATTATTCAATTATCAGTAAATTCACTCTAATTTAACTAATAACAATCTTTATTTGTTCAATTATCAGTCAACAACAATAAACACACTCTAAATAATTGAATAATTGCCAATCAATTAATTAAAACTATTCAATTTAATTATTAGTCAATGAAGCTCAATTAAAACTACGTTACAGCTCAATTAATTTTAGTCAATGAAGCTCCATTAAAACTACGTTACAGCATTGAGTTAGTAATAGGAAATTCGAAATTTGATTCGGGTTATTGCCATCAGCTGCGAACAAGTCATCAAGTTACATGCTTACAGCGTCGGCAAAGTGAGACAAATCTTGATCTCGAAGCGGCTACAACGTCGGCAGATCGAGACCGTGCTGGGCGGAGTGGGACGCGAGGTGAACGCACGACGTAGTTGCGGGTGAGGCGTGCTGGCTGACGGCGAGTGTGCTGCGGTGAACGGCTGGTGTCTGTTGGAGCTAGACGAGGTTGCTGGCTGCTACTGTCGTCGTGGCCCACGAAACTCAGAAGAGGGAGCAAGGAGGGAGGGAGAGGGAGAGACGGTGAGACCGAGAGTTTAGCTAATTAGTTGCTTTGGGATTTTTTTCGTTTAATGTATGGACTTGACTAGCTTACAGAATCTGGAAGCTACAGACTGCAACATCAGCCATTGGATGTGGAGTGAGAAACTAAACAATAGAAATCAGATGGTGGGATGATGGGAGATGTTTGTATGTATATATATTTAATTTTTAAAAGCCGAATCTTAAAAAAAAAAGGTTTCAATCCGAACGGATTAAGAATTCGGTTTGAATTGAACCCAAACTAAATTTTAACCCGAACGAATTAAAGTTTTAAATCCGTTTGGATTTCATCAGTTAACTCAAATTGAATTGAATCCGAAATAAATTTCGGATTCAGTTCGGGTTAACGCCCACCCCAGCATCAAGTGTGCCATAATTGTACAAGTGAGGCAATTTTATAACATTATAATAATGGGGAATGGAGTTCCAACTTCGAATATATTGTATCTTTTCAAAAAATATTAACTTATAAAAATTTTATTTTTGCCTACATTCTCCACTAAGGCCAAAAGCATCAAATTAAACAAGTCCTTGGAAAAGCAGCTTGATAGTATCACGATTCCACTTTATTTCATTGGAATGCAAAGTGACAGCTTAGCAAAAATGTACTCTAATATGGAAGACACAATCAGCGTTAATTAATTGCTTCAAAGTTAATTAAAGCACTTTAATACTTAATTAATTTAACTGCATGTAGAAGGGTGATAGTTGGGTAATAATAAATAGAATTTTGCCGCGCATCAATTTATGTTGGGGCCACGCTTTTGGTTATACAATTTTTTCTTAAGATTTTCTTTTCATTTTTCAATTTGACAATTTGTAAAATGTTAGTTCTTAAAATGAGAGATTGTCTATTTTTCTCATACTGAAATTAATAAATAAGACTTATTCTCTTATTATTTTTGTAATATCTAAAAAAAGACTTATCATAAAAAATTAAAAAAAGAGAGGGATAAATTAATCATTTGTTCCCTAATTTATCTTAGGAATATATATGTGTGTGTATATATATATATATATGTTTAACAAAATAACAAAAAATATAAGAAAAATATCTCATTATTATTTTTTTAAACGTAATTTCTTATATTTTGTACTTAAAATTTTGTACTTAAATTTGATTTATTTAATTTATAATAAACATGAATAAAAATAAGAAACACAAAGTATGCAAGCAACCTCCTTTTCCTTTCTATTAGTGAAATTCTATCTATTTCTTTCTTGGAAAATTGTGGTCGACTCCGACTAGATGACCTGGGCTTAAAAAGAACAGGCTTTTTGACGCCTAGCCCGTAAACTAGCCCCTTAAAAACCCATTACTTAATGAGGATTTGTTACGTAGGAAAAATTTTCGGGAACTTGTTGTGCGGCCTATTTATATTCCAGGCTCCAAGGCTGTTTTTTATACCGCCCCTGCACATCCGAAGCGAGTGATTATTCTAAGCCCCTAGCTGCTGGCTTAAAGTTTGGTACTGCATGCGGCCCCAATCGCCCTATTTTCTCTTCTTTCCTAGCCCACAGACAACCATCAACCGTTTCTTGTGTTTATAGAAGTTGCTGTCCCTGGAATGCACTTCCTATGCATAACCCAATTTCTTTGATTCCTCTCTTGGAGGAGAGAAAAGGAACGAGCACTCGTGAAGTGATCCTTTTCAAGAACATGCGTGGAAATAGCCTTATTGTGTTTGAGATTTTCCGTTTCTGCGCGGTTAATGCCCACAAATCTCATAAGAGGTACCCAAAGATTCATAGTGAACTGACAAGTCAAGGTCCCGAAAAGGATCACTAATGAAATACCACATCTAGCAGCCTGCTGACAGAGCTGGGCGGGGAGGCAATACTTGTTATCAGGTCAGTTAGACACGTGCAGCTGGTTCACTCACATAGGCAAGGTCTACTATTGGTGTAGTCTCAAGCTCTGCCGATCATTTTCTTATAATGCTCGAGGAGTAGTTAGTTGAATTTTTTTTTTCTGCTTCAATTCTAGGAGCTTGTCGACTTCTTTCATTGACATGAACTGCTTGTTTGTCCTTGGTTCATGATAAAACTGCACTTGTGAAACATTGATGGTCGGTCAGTTACATGTCCATATGCGTCTGAAACGTTGCTATTGGAACTATTAATTGAGAGCATAATCACTAAAAAGATTATGATAATGTGTTGAGAATAGAAATATATCCGTAAATGATAGATATTAAAAAGACGACTAATTACATATTGTCAAATCGAATCTCTCAATATATGTGAAGGGAGGTATAATATCAACATTGATATTTTTTTTAATATATTAGAGAAAATAATTAAAAGAAACCACTTATAATTTAAGAATCTATGTCCGAACTCGTATAAGGGTGCTCATGTACACACTCGCACTAAATGATAGATGTCAAAATCAAATGATGGAAGGAAGTTTGGTCAATTGCTCATACATCCAGCCATTACACGATCCAATTTTTCTGCCATCTATGAGGGGATCTCGGTCTTGTTTCTCCCTTCTTGACTTTTGATAATCAAGGGGAGACACCACTGTCAAAGGAAAAACGTTTATGATTTGAAGCTCATTGGATTTGAACTGTTACATTCCACTATTTTGGTCTCCAGCAAGATGCAAAGAAAATACGTAAGTGCAGAGAAAACTGAAAAATCAAGGTAGGAATAAAAGTGAAGAAAATAAATAGTTTATATTTTAGTTGTTTGGCCTTTGGCACCTCTCGCTCGTAGTCTACTTTTTTTTTTTTTTTGGCTCTGTTGATAATATATTTCTCTAACAGGTTACTATTGTGCAACCGTTTTTGGAAAAAAATTAAATGATGAAATTTCAAAAAGCACTTGACATCCTTACTCTCCTAATGAAATTTCAACCTACATTTTTTTCTTAGTACAGGTATTATATTATATTCTTGAAAAATTGAGTACATAAAAACATAATATATAGAGCTCAATATCTTTCCTTCACTATTAGAATTAGGAATAATTGCAGAGACAACAACAGCATGCCACATCGTGAGCTTCATCTGTTGCTCTACTGGATGGAAGAGGCTGCTATACACAATTTTACTTTAATTAGTTTTCGCATGTGAAGCTAAAGAAGTCCACAACAATAAAATAATACCTACAGATGAATTGAAAATGACGAACATTTGCATCAAGAGTTATTACAACGTTCAATAAGTTGAAAGAGGATATTATGGGGAAAAACTCTAGAGTTCATAACTCTCATTTTACTACTCAAAGAAGAAATTCACTCTACACTCAACATAACTTCTTTTATTGCTTATAAGAAAGCCTGCTTTGGATTAATTACAGAGTTTACAATGAGGGATTTATATAGCAACACAAATGCTACCCACACCGCAAGCATTATTTAATTTAATTTAAATCAGTACGACACAAAGCTTATTATCTCATACACTAAGCAAATCTATTAATGAAAATAATTCCCCTTCGCACACTTAGCCTTTCCTAACACACCAAAGCTTACCTAACAAACATCATTATGTAATCCATGATGTCGTTAGTCATTATTAATTTGACATTGATTTTTAACACTTCCCCTCAATGTCAACTTCCATCTTTTTCATTATGCTATAAGTTGACAATGAAAGTTTTTAAACTTTCTAACACTCAAACTTTTTGTTTCAATTTTATATTGCAAGACTTTTCCTCGATAAAATGACAACGTACCTCCACATGCTTAGTTCTTACATAAAAGACTGGATTATGAACTAAACGAATTGCTGATTGATTGTCACAATACAACAGAACAACATAGTCGATTGGTTGATATAAATTATTCATCAGTTGTATCAACCATGTAATTTTTTAAGCTGTCATTGCTCGTTGATAAAGACATAGTCGGTTGTCTCTTACTATACCAAGAACCTATTCTAGAACCTAATTTAAATATATACCCCAAGGTTGATTGACAAGTATCACGATCTCCTATATAGTTAGCATTGCAACAACCAACTAGCTTCCAATTTCCACCTTTCTTATCATAGTCAATTGTGCAGTTCATATACCTAATATTCGCCAAATTGCCTCCAAATGTGACTTCTTTGGATTTTGCATATATTGACTCATTACACCAACTAAATAATGATGTGATCCAGAGTGCTCAGAGTATTAAAGATCCATTGCTTGTCTAGAAGGGCTAATTATGAAAGCACAAGCTAAGAAGATCAAGGAAGCAATGCAAGGATTTGTTCAAGCTACTTTGGATGAATTCAATTCAAATTCAATTTACAAGAGACTGATATTCAAGATGGGCTTGAAAGAGGAGGAACTGGCCTTGGTATACTTAATTCACGCTAATTAGGTGGTAAGCATTGGGGATGATGATTATTAAAGTAAAAGAAGGGCTACAAAATCAATTCAAAAGTTTTAGTGCATTCCTCATGTCGAGAGCTTCAAAACAGCCTATTGGGGGCCCAAATCTGACATCATATGCTCAAGTCATGGCTTGTTTAAGATTAATAGCTCTGCAGGCCAAGGCTCGTGTAGCATTGAGCTTTAATTTTAGGGTTTTTTTTCATGTTTTTAAGTTAAATTAGGGTTAGGCACCCATATAGACACTCTTTTATGTTCTTTTAATGCACTTTTGGCAATCTTGAGTTTGATATCATTGGAGAGGATTTTTTTCTCAACTTTTTCTTAAAAGAACTTTTGACTTATCAAAGGAGTTGCTAACCTTTATGGCGTCTTATTTAGTAATATGGGTTCTTGAGACTTAACTTCTCAGAGGTTTGGATCTTTTATCTGAATTATGATTATATTGGCTTTCTTGGGTTCTTATAAATTTAGTTGTGAGTTTTTCTAGATAGATCTAGATAGGTGTTATTGTGAATTCAAATGCTATTGGTGTTAGTGTGTAAATATACATAACAAATAATATAATGATGAATTTTCAACAGTGTCTCTACTGAGATTGATGTTATCAAACTTGCTACACTAATCTTAATAGTGCAGATTTTTCCAAAGTAAAATGAGACAACTTATGAAACTAATAAAATAACTAAAATGCGATAAATGAATTAAAATAAAGAAAACTTTCACAGCAAACACAAGGATAAAACCAATGAGAATGAGGACAGTTGAGTGATTAAACTCTCTTAATGGTTTTAACTGTTTCCTTTAATTTTAGGCTTGGTTGCTAGAGCATATGATACAACATTAGGTAGAATCCTTACGTATCCTCAGCTGTCGCTTGTTGGGTGTCTTATATCTCTCTGCAACTTAACAATGACCAATTGTTAGGTCATTGTTAATCCAACATAAGATATAACATTACACGCTCAGGTTTTATTTATCCTACAAGGTGAATCCCTATGTTTTGTTTATCACTAATTTTAGATTAAGCATGACTCATTTGGAATCAAGTGAAACTTAACTCAGGAAACCCAATCTAAAACCAAGTATTGCTATGATATGTTCTACTAAGATAGACCTTATTATGACTTTTTCTTAACTTATATCATTAAATGGGTGGTCAGCCGAAATAATAAATAGAATAAGTTTTGCCAAAATAAAGTGCTATAGAAAACATGCAGCAATATATAAATTCAGTCAAGAAACCATTAAGATTGTCTATCACTCAACCACAATTAAATTAGTTCATGATTTGCAAAAGTAAAATAAACAAAAGAGTTTTAGCCATCAAATACATCACTATGATTAAAGAGTAAACAAGACAACAAGAAAAGAATAAGAAGGGCTGAATTCTACAAATTCTCTTTTGATGCAACCTTAATTCTTACTTTTGAATTTTGTTTTATCCTTGTTTACTTTCAGTTTTTGTTTTTGGTTGACAACCCCCTCTTTTCTTTATGTGTGTGCTTCTTTTATAACTGAAAATTAGGGTAATCTGAAGCCTAGGGCACGTATCTTTCAGATTAGGAAACTTCAAATTGCAATCTATTAAGTGTCTCGCATGAAATCTTTTCTGTCAATGCTCCAAGATTGTTATAGTAATGGTTGCTACAACAATGGCTACAACATCTGCATCATTCCAGACTTGCTTCAATTCTTTTGTAGCCATGTTCTTTTGTTCTTTTTGCAAGCCCATTGCAACAACATCATTTTCTTGAAATTCAAGCTTCCAATTACCTACAATAATGCATAAGATTTAAGCACACAATTATTCGAATTCAAACAAGCTTCATTAAAATTAAACTAAAATGGATGTTGATGCAAACTATTATTAAAATGCAACAAAACACATCATTTACTCTCTATGTAATCTTGATTTAAGTATAAAAGTTCCATAATAACTCTTATTTCATAAATTTATCAAAATGGTTCTCATTAGTTGGTATAAGAGCTTAGGCACCGAGGTCAGATTCATCTTTTTTTAATTGTTCTTCATTCTTGTTTGAGATTTTTCATTAGCGTTCTAGTATTAAAAAAAAAAAAATGAACAGTGCCACATGAACAATGCTGTGTGAATAACGCCGCTTGAATACTATTTTTAAGATTTATTTTTATCAATTTTACATCCTTGTGGTTTATTCTCCTTAAATCCACAAATTTTATCTATTCTTTTTCCTAAATTCATTTAATTTTCAATTGTTTAATGTTTAAAAAAATTAGGTGGTAGTAATAATCATAATAGCAATAATGATGATGATGATGATCATATTTAGTAATCTCCTTTATTTTTTTGTTTTGTTAATCTTGTTTCCTGTTTTCTTGCTCCTTTATATCTTTTTCTTTTCATTGTTGTTAAAAGTGGTAAAAGGTAAGAGTGTGTGAGCACAACTTTGTGTAAAAGCCTATCTGAGTGTAAACATGAGTGGAGTGATATCTCGAGTGTAAACACGTAAGGCTTGTGAGGTTTATTACCTTTTTTTTTTTGCTAACATCTCTTTGTATCTTACTTCAAATAACTAGTATGAATGATTAAATTAAGGCGCCATTTTTCACGATTGACCTTATTTTAACTCTGAAGGAAACACCAAGCATTTGAGATGATGAATATAAGGTTTGAAGAGATAGGAGGCCACTTGAGGCAACATAGGGCTGCCATTGAGAGTATTTAAAGGGAGCAGACTAATAGAGACTGTAATGGGCTAAACATGATGAAAAATGATATAATAGGGGAAATAATAGACGTAGATATGAGCCTATGGATGAGTATGGGGCAAATAATGAATTTTGGGAATATGATGGTGATGATCGAGTATCCGAAGTAGATAGGGATAAAATGAGATGTAGAAGAGGTAAGCAAGAGAGGGGATATAAGAAAGATGATGAGGATAGAGATCTAGGTAAAATCAAAGTGACAATTCCTTTATTTCAAGGAAACTGTGACCCCGAGGCTTACTTGGAGTAGAAAAAGAAGATTGAGTTGATATTTAATTGTCACAATTATTCAGAGGAGAAAAAATGTGAAGCTAGCAATTATTGAATTCACTAACTATGCTATTATTTGGTAGGATCGGTTCGTGAATAATAGGAAGAGGAATCGTGAAAGGCCTATAACGACGTAGGAAGAGTTAAGAGCACTTATGAGGAACCGGTTCATTCCTAGTCATTTCCATAGGAATCTTTATCTCAACTTACAGAGCCTTACCCAAGGATCAAAGTGTAGAGAATTAACAAAAAGAGATGGAGATTGCTATGATTAGGGCTAATGTAGAAGCAGATATGAAAGATACAATGGCACGATTTTTGACCGGACTGAATAAAGAGATTGCCAATGTAGTGGAGTTATAGTATTATATGGAGTTACAGGATATAGTCTACATGGCTATAAAGGTGGAGAGGCAAGTGAAGAGGCATGGTATATTTCGATATCTTCAAACCCACGAAAACCAAAGTGGAGTAGTAATGAAAGATGAAATGAAGCTATCAAGACTGAACCACCTAATGCAAGAGAATATTTCAATAGCAAAATGAAATTTAAGGCTGAATCTCAACCACAGAAGAATCGGGTCATCAATTGCGTTAAGTGTTTAGGTTTCAGACACATTACATCTTAATGCGCAAACAAGAGAGTTATGGTGATGGAAGATAGTGGGGAAATAGTAAGTGAGAGTGAGAGTGATGGTGGAGAGATGCTAGAGTTGATTGATGCTAGTGATGATGACGGCGTCGAATACTCTGTGAAAGGTGAATCCCTAATTACTTGGCATGCTTTGAGTACACAAATGAATGTTGATGACATGGAGCAACAGAGAGAGAACATCTTCCATACTATATGCATTGTGGATACAAAGTGTGTAGTATGATAATAGATGATGGACGTTGACTAGTGTAGCTAGTACTACCCTTGTAGAGAAGTTAGGCTTGCCTTTGCTAATACACCTAAGGCCTTATAAATTGCAGTGGTTAAATTATTGTAGAGAGGTCAAGGTTAATAAGCAAGTATTGGTAACATTTATTATTGGGAAGTCTAGTACTAGGTTCTTTGTGACGTAGTTCTTATGCATACTGGGCATTTATTATTGAGGAGACCATGGCGGTATGATAGAAATGTGACACATATAGGTTTAGGAATAAATATAACTTTGTCAAGGATGAGAGAACTACGATGCTTGTTCCTTTAGCACTAAAAGAGGTCTACGAGGACCAAATAAAGATGAGGGAAATTGAAAGACAATATAAAAATAGTGAGGCTGATAGTCTTGAGAAGGAAAAGAAAGATAGTGAGGCCAAAAGTGAGAAAAAAGAGAGAGTCAAAAACAGGGAAGAGTAAAAAAGAACTTTCTTTGTAGGAGTCAGTGAAATTAGGAAAGCATATAAAGCAAGCTATTTTATGGTTTAGCTCGTGTTAAAAGAATCATATCTAATAGTTTATGACACTAATAGACCTACTTATAGAACTAATCCTGATGAGACCAAAGGCCTTTAAAGGCAAGTTATGGAGCTGACGAGGAAGGGATACGTGAGAGAGAATAAGCCCATGTGCAGTATCAGTGCTATTAGTACCAAAGAAGGATGGAAATTGGAGAATGTGTGTTGATTGCCAAGCCATCAATAATATTATGGTAAGGTATCGTCATCCCACTCCTAGGTTAGATGATGTGTTGGATGAATTGCATAGAGCTTGTTTATTTTTTAAAATTGATCTAAAAAGTGGCTATCACTACATTCACATGAAAAATGGTAATGAATGGAAAACTGCCTTTAATACTAAGTATGGATTGTATGAATGGTTCGTTATGCCTTTTTGTCTTATTAATGCACTTACTACTTTTATAAGATTAATGAATCATGTGCTGCTTGCATTTATAGGTTAGTTTGTTGTTGTTTACTTTGATGACATCCTAGTGTACAACAAGACTTTAGATGAGCATATTGAGCATTTGCGATGTGTACTAGATGTTTTGTGGAAAGAAAAGTTGTATGCTAATTATAAGAGATGTGCTTTTTGCATGGAAAAAGTTATTTTTCTTTGCTTTATTGTTGATGCAAATGGTATAGAGATGGATCAAGAGAAGGTTAAGGCTATTAAGGAGTGGAGCTTTACGCACTCGTGAGGGCATTAGAAACTTAGCAGCATTACCTATGGCCTAAGCAGTTTGTGATACACATTGATCATGAATCTTTAAAGCATCTAAATAGCCAAAGTAAGTTAAATAGAAGGCAAGCTACTTATATGGAGTACATTGAGACATTTCTCTATGTCATTCGATATAAACAAGGTAAATAGAACATAGTTGCCTATGCATTTTCTCATATGTATGTGCTTCTTAATTCTTTGAGTGCCAAATTGCTTGGATTTTAGTATGTTAAAGAGTTATATGCCAATGTTTCTAGTTTTGTTGATGTGTTTGCTACATGTGATAAAAGATCATTCGGTAAATTTTATAAGCATGGTGGTTATTTGTTCAGGGAAAATAAGTTTTGTGTGCCTAATAGTTCTATGCATGAGTTGCTAGTGAAGAAGGCGCACAATGGTGTCTTAGTGGATCATTTTGGGGTTAAGAAAGTCTTAGAGTCAGTGTATGAGCATTTTTAGTGGCCTAAGATGAAAAAAGATGTCATTTGCATATGTAATAGATGCATTAATGTAGAAAGACCAAGTCTAAAGTTTTACCAAATGGTTTGTATACACCTTTACCAGTTCCTAGCAAGCATTGGGTATATATTTATATGGATTTCGTTTTGGGGCTGCCTAGGACTTGAAAGGGAAGAGATTCCATTTTTGTGATCATAGATAGATTTAGTAAGATGATACATTTTATGCCATGTCATAAGTTAGATAATGCCACCTATATAACTGATTTATTCTTCAGGGAGGTAGTGCGACTCCATGGTGTTCCTGGGAGTATTATTTTGGATAGAGACACTAAATTCCTTGGTCACTTTTAGAAGGTATTATGGGGTAAATTATGTACTAAGCTTTTGTTTTTTACTACTTGTCACCCTCAGATTGATGGCCAAACTAAAATAGTCAATGGAACTTTATCTCAGCTTTTGCGCACTATTATTAATAAGAATTTAAAGTCTTGGGAAGATTGTTTACCATTTATAGAGTTTGCGTTTAATAAGATCTCTTATTCTTCCACCTCTTATTCTTTATTTGAGATTATTTATGGTTTTAATTCATTGAATCCAATGGATTTAATTCCTTTGTCTGTTGATGCGAGAGTTAGCTTGGATGGTTAAAAGAAAACAGAGTTGGTAAAGTCTATTCATGAGAAAGCGCAACTTTATATTGAGAAAAAAATGGGCAGTACACTTTTCAAGTCAATAAGAGTAGGAAATGTTTGATTTTTTAACTCGACGATTGGATTTGGGTTCACAAGCGGAAGGAGAGGTTTCCAGCATGAAGAAAATCTAAGTTGCAGCCTCAAGGCGATAGTCCATTTTAGATTCTTGAGCATATCAATGACAATACTTATAAAGTAGATCTTGCAAGTAAGTATAACGTGTTTGTTACATTTAATGTTTTTTTTATCTTTCTCCCTTTCATGCAGGTTCAGATTCAAGTACCAATCCTTTTGAGAAGAGGAGGAATGATGTGATCCAGGGCGCTCAAAGCATTAAAGATCCGTTGCTTGTTCTAGAAGGGTCAATTAAAAGAGTATGAGCTAAGAAGATCATTAAAGCAATGCAAGGATTTGTTTAAGCCACTTTGGACGAATTCAATTTAAATTCAATTTGTAAGAGGTCCGTGTTGAAGATAGGCGTGAAAGAGAAGGAATTAGCCTTGGTATATTTGATTAAGTTAACGAGATGGTGAGCATTAGAGAAGATGATTTTTGAAGTGAAAGAAGGGCTAGAAAATCAATTCGAAAGTTTTAGTGAAATTCCTTATGTTGAGAGTTTTGAAACAGTAAATTGGAAGCCTAAATCCAACATTATATACCCAAGTCACAACCTGTTTAAGATCAATGGCCTACAAGCCAAGGCCCATGCAGATCCGGGTTTTAATTTTAGGGTTTTTTTTGTGTTTTAAAGTTAAACTAGGGTCAACCACCTTATATAAACACTCTTTTTTCGAACGCACCTTTAAGAATTTTGAGTTTGATATCATTAGAGTGGATTTTCTCAACTTGTTCTTGAAGGAGCGTTTGACTTATCATAAGAGTTGTTAACCTTTGTGTTACCTTATTTAGCAATCCGGGTTCTTGATACTGAGCTTCTCAAGGGCTTGGATATTTTATCTGAATTTTGATCAAATGGGCTTTCTTAGGTTTTTATCAATCTAGTTGTTGGTTTTTCTAGATAGATCTAGAGATGTTAGATTAAGTCAAGGTCAAATAGATAAGAGTGCCTGCCAATAGTTGTTATATCGCTATATCTTCTAAGTTTTTTCCTTTATGTGCACACATCTTTCCATTTGGTTCCTTTCCTGTTAAGATTGGCTTGCATTCACGTATCGCAAACTTCTTCAAGAGATCTCTGAAATATTTTTGCTGACAGAGAAATATTACTTCTTATGTGCGGTCGACCTTAAGACCAATAAAATGCTTAAGTCATCCAAGTTCCTTCATATAGAAATAAACTTATAAATTCTCCTTTGTTTAAAGAATTTCTGTCTCATTATTACCATTTATAAGTAAATCATCCACATATACAAGCAAAACAATTGACATTCTTCCATTAGCTTTAACAAACAACCTGAAATATGTAGGTGTTACTAAATAAGGGTTATAAATTCATCAATTTTACTATACCATGCCTTAGATGCTTGTTTCAATCCGTATAGTGGTTTCTAAATGTTTATATACATACTCAAGATGATCTTGCTTTTAAATTCCCATTGGCTGAATTATATAGATCTCTTGATCTAGCTCTCTATGAAAAAAGACATTATTCACATCCACCATCCAATCTTTATTGGTTGCAAGCGCAAGTAAAGTTCACAATTGTGAATTTTGCCACTAGACTAAATGTTTCATTATAGTCTTGTTTGTACTACTGAGAGAAACCATGAGCTACCAAGAAATCTTTGTGCCTCTCAATCAACATGTTTAGATGACGCTTTATCTTATAAACCCACTTACAAAATATGGGTTTTGCACTCGGGACTTTATTACAAGTTCCTATGTCTGATTTTGCTTAATTACTATGTTCTCTTCCCTATAACTTCAATCCACTTAGAATTCTTTGATGCTTCTTCAAATGTATCAGGTTATGTTGTAATTGCTTCTTATGCTATAGTTGCACTGGAATACTTAAAGTTTTACTTATGCATTGTTGTTGACCTTCTAAGCTATGATTGTGGAGTTGAAGTTTCTGCATCTAGTTGTTGATACACACCGGTTCTTTAAGGATTCTGGGTAGAACGTTGATCATTACTATCATCATAATCATCACTAACTTCATTAGGACTTGATTGAATTTGGATAGTACGTTCCCCCTTCTTTTGTTGTAACTTGACATTAAATTCTTTCAAGTCTACCAATTCTTGTTTTTCTGAGGACCACCAAGAAGATGTTTTATTGAACACCACATTTCGTATAGTGTAATATCCTTTATTTGTAGGATCATAATATTTCTACCCTTTTCTCTTGTTGTCATATATTATAAAAACACATTTAACTGCTTTCTTATCAAACTTGCTACGTAAATTATCAGGAATAAATACATAGCAAACACAACTTAATACTAAAAAAAAACTAACTATAGGTTTCATGTCCTATAGTTTCTTAAAGCATGAAACAAACTCCAACCTTGGTTGAAGAAGCTCATTAATCATTGATAACTCTATAAAATAGAGTTATCATGGTATTTTTAAACTCAAATCAATATTACTTAAAGAGTAAATGTGTGTTTTTATTTTGTTTTTAGTTATATCTCGCATGAGCATCTATTTAAACTTATTTTTAATAAATTGATGTTGTTTTAGATCATTTTGTACTCAGATTATTTGCATGTTTGTAGGTGACTAAAAAGCTTAAGTTTTATGGATGAAATGCTACTGCAGCAAACTTGCAGAGATGACAAAAGAACTTGGATATAAATGAATTAAAATAATTCTAGAATAATGAAGATGTTGTAGCAATTGTTGCAGTAATCTTGTTGCAATGACATATTGGATTTCACACGCAATAATTAAAAGATTGCTATCCAAAGTTACCAAAAATGGAAGATACGCGACCGCATGCTTTTGGTTACCCTAATTTCAAGATATAAAAGGAGCACACATAAAAAGAAAAGAGAGAGCCATCACTTAAGGAAAAATAACAAAGAAAAAAAGAAAATAGAAAATAAGAGAGATTTGAGGGCTGCAACAGAGGATTCACAAAGACAAAAAAGGAGAGATCGCAAGATCAAGCGAACTTCAGTTCTTTGTCTTACTTTCTTGTTTTTATTTCTTTATGAGAATGTATTTGGCGGCTAAACCTAATTTTTTTTTATTGTTTTATCGTAAATCATGAACTAAACTTTGCTATAGTTGAGTGATAAAGAAGATTAATAGTTAGTTGATGGATATGTGGGTCTTACTTTGAATTTGCTGCATCATTTCGGCTGACTACCTATTTAATAGATACTAGTTAAGAAAGAACCTTAAAAAGGCTTGAATTAGTGGAATTAAGACAATACATGGTTTTAGATTGGATTTCCTACGTTGAGTTAATCTCGATTTGAATGAGGCTATACTTGATCTAAAATTAGCGAAGAACTAGATATATAGATTTATCGTGTAGAGCAATAAAAATCTAAAATGTTTAATGTTATATCTAATGTTAGCGTAATAATTGGTTACTATTAGATTGCATTGGGTATAAGATATCCAACAGGCAATGGCTAATGATGCATGAAGGATCTTGCCCAATATTGCAGTAGATGCTATAGCAATAGAATCTTAATTCGAAAAACAGTCAATACCATTAAGTGAGTTTAATCACTCAACTACTCCTTTCCCATTGAGTTCGTCCTCTGACTTAAGATTTTTCTTATTGCATCTTGTTATTTGTTTTTTTTAATTTAGTTAGTTTATTAGTTTCATTAATTATTATTTCTAATTTAGATCAAAATTGCACTGTTAAGGTTGTTGTAGAAAATCCGATAACATCAATACTTGTAGAGACGATCTGAATACCAGTATATTACTTATTGTGTACAACTTGCACATTGACACCTATTGTAATAAAAATCACCCAACAATCACATTGGTTTATGTTCTCATAGCTTCAGCCTAAAACGTTCTAGGTACATTCTTTGCATGTAGCCTGTTTCGACAAACTTTTACAAGATGCCAATTTTTTTTCTACTACACTGTTCTATTGTAATGTGCTGGTACAAGTATTTTGATGGTGCATTTAATATTTCCTTAAATATTGGAAAACTCACTTGAATTATATTCTTCCCCCGTTATCTGTGTAGAAATAGTGGATCTTCTTTCCTACTTCTCCTTCAACTGTCTTTCTGATTCTTTAAACTTTGAGAATGTGTCAGATTTTTCTTTCATAAAGAAAGCCTACACATATCGAGAGAAATCATTAATGAACGTCACAATGTACCATATTATACTAACTAATGGTTGCTTGACAGGCCTGAACACATCAGAGTGTATCAATTCTAACAGTTCCTTTGCCCAAAACTTTGATTCATTGTACAGTAATTGATGTGCTTTACTATACTGGCATCCCTCACAAATAGTATATGTTCTCACATCAAGTTGAGGAAGTCCCTTAAACATTGACTACTATACTAGTATACTTAGCTAGGAATAGCTAACGTGATCCAATTGCATGTGCCATAAATTTGTTGTCTCATTAATTCTTATCTTGTTTACATATGCGGACTCCACTGTCATTACATAGACTAAATCCAATTATTGTCCTTCTAACATTGGCTTTTTTGAAATATTAAGGTTATGATTAACCTTATCATTTTACAGGTTGAATAAGACAAAGTGGCATGATGACATCAATTGTGACAGTTAAAATAAAATTTTCTTCATGCCTTGAACATGATAGACATGTTGAAGTAGCACTTGGTTTGGACTACATCGAGGCCCAATTATGATTTATCTATGTGAGCTATTAGTAACCTCGAGTTGTTGGCTTATTCACCACTCGACTTCCTTTGTACTCAGTTAGATTCTTAACTTTTATTTGTTTCCAGTCATATGATTTGAGCAATTTGAATCAACGATCCAGTCATTTATGTAGTTATTCTATTATGTGGTTGTTACTGTAAGACCCAATTCTTTTTCCTCAAGAGCAAGTGATGCTTCAGTAGCCCATTTATCTTTGCTTTTCTCATTAGAGCTAGAAGTAGTAGCATGAGTCTCAACAGGAGTATTATTCTTAGATAAACAATCTTTGGCCTTGTGTCTCTTCTTATCACAGTTGAAACATTCGGCATAAAATTTTTTATTACTACCACAGTTTTTTGACGCTCTCTATGGACGAGAGCCTCCATTTACTTAATAACTTTTTATCTTGTCATCATTCTTTTTTAAATCTACTTTTATTATTCTGGTTGGAGTTGCCTTTACTTTTGTTGGTGTAAAGTGCTTCATTCTCACCTTTCAGTTAGACTTCTCTTCTTGGCTTGGCCAACTCTTCTTGATAGCAAGTAAATTTTCAAACTCAACAAGTGAGAGTCATGTTGGCCATCCTTGTGCTGCAGCAACAACACTTTGATACTGAGGTCTTAAATCATGGACAATTTTTCTTTTTATCTTGGCATCCCTAAGATCAGTTATTAGATCTAACTCTAAAATTTCATAGCATATCGACTTTACCTCGTGAAAGTATTGAGCAATTTCATGTTATGTTGCGCCATTGATAGCAACTCATTCTCAAGAACTTACAGTTTTATATCATTTTTCTTAGAAAAAAGTGCACTATGCTTCCATTGGTATTTTGACATCTTGAATATACTCTAACATTTCTTCTTCAACTGTGGTCTTTAAAGCAAACATCGCCTTGGCTGCTTTAATATTCTATTTTCTCAAAATTCCATTGGTATCTTCTACCATTGTTTGTGTAGCTTCGTTACCACCAATAATCTCCTAAAGGTCTTGATCTTTCACTAGTAGAAAAATGATGTTAATTGATACTAAGCTGCTGATACTAAATTAAAAAGTATCAGTATTTGGTAATTGAAGCTATTTTTAGCGTGTTTAACATAGGAGTGTCAATGGTTGTTGATAACTTAGTATCATAACATTGTACTGATACTAAGGTGCATATATTTTGATTTTTTTATTATTTTAAACGACTGCATTTTTATTGTTTCTAATAATAAAACATGAACTTTTCATTTCCCTCATTACCATTTTTGTTTCCCTCCAGCTTCAGAAAACCGAAACACTTAACCAAAACAAACATGAAGGCAGGAGTCAGAACAAAGCAAAACAAAATTGGAAGCACAACTAAGCAAAACCCACAGCATGAAATAAGCAAATTGAGATGAAAAAAAAGGTAGAAGGCACAAGAAAGCCTTGAAGATTGAAGAATATAAAGCCCACATTAAGAAAGAAGAGAATCAAAATTATTGAAGTAAAAAAGAAAGATCGAAGAAAGTAAGAGCAAATAAAAAGTTGTAATCAGGTCAGAACACTCACCCTCTCTCTATATTAGTTCTTTCACTTTCCTCTAATTTTTTGTAAAGCCCTAATTGTCAATTTGTTTCAGGTTTTTCTATTCTTGACTTGATTTTAATTTAGATAGGCTTGCATGCATGAATCATTTGTTTATTTACTTTTTCACGAGCATGCACACATGAATCGATGATTTACAAATATAACTAAGAAAATTCCACTGGGTGGTAGAAGATGTGTTGTTTGTTTATTAGTTTTGATTTTAGGAATTGATGATTTAAAGTTTTTAAAAATTATGTATTTGTCTTTTTTTGTTATATAGTAGCACATGGTCGAACATGTTGGATAATTTAATATGCTTAAGCATGGAAGTTCTTTAATTTGTCAAAATTTTATCCTTATGGCAATAAATTTTTAATTATTAAAATTATTTATCATTAGGATGTGCTTTTGTGTGTGTCTTTATGTGTCGGCTTTTAGTAAATAAATAATTTTTAAATGTGGTAATTGTGTTCATTTGCTATTTTGCAAGATGTTATTTAAGTAATTGTATCATATTTGTATTTTGTTATTTTTTGTGATTTACTAAGTTAAGTTTTGTAGTAATAAAAGTATTAATATTGTTATAAATTGAATGTGGTTGGCAGTTTTTTTATTTGTCTGATTCAATTACTATTGTGGTTAAAAGTTTTGTTGAGTGGGACAAGAAAGTGTTTGATTGGTTCCGGTATGAATACATTGTCATTTCAACTGTAATCGTGTGGCTTCGTGACATGTTACCTCAACTTTAATGGTTCTTTCAATGCAAATGTGTTGTTTGGTCTGTTATTACTTTATTTTGTGTGAACTACATGCACGACTGCTTTTATAATTTGGTTTATGTTGAGAATGGTGTATAATACTAACATTCCTTTGTTTATTGACAATTTTGTTTATTTTCTTATATGTTTACATTTATATAAGTCTGGTTCATGGAAAGATAACCTCCAAAGTCATAGGCCACAACACCATGTACTAGATTGCTACTAGTTTGTTTTGTTAGTTGTATAATTAATAGGATTTTGCTATTTAATACGAATTTATTATTAATATTTTGAAATGTATTGGTACAAATAAAGCATTTAAAACTTGAATTAACATGTATAATTATATTAACATGCATTATTGTTGATATGGATAAATCTTGGATATGGTCGGCTAGTCAATTGTCTGCAGAATATGAAAACAGAGTAGAAGAGTTCTTAAGATTTGCTATTTAGATGTCCTTGTACTGACTGTTGAAACATGGAGTTTTATGCTCTTGAACAGATAAGGGATCATTTGTTCACATACGGTTTTCTGCCATCATACGTAGTTTGTGAGAGGCATGGAGAGGTTGAGCAAAACACAACCTCCGTAAGTTGCTATAACTATTCTGAGAGTCATCAATTTAGTAATGGCTAGTTTTTTAGCTCCAAATATAAATAAGCTCATTCAAATTCAAAGAAGGCTAATCACAACACAACCATTGAGCTTATACTCGAGAATAAAATCTTCATAGAGCTTTAAACACATTCTTGCTTCATCTATTCACACATTGGGCATTGATTTGTAATCTTAAATATTATGCGAGAGAAAAAATAATTTGTAATCTTTTACTTTGAGTGATTGTAAGTGTTGGGATATACTTGGGTCAAGAGATTGGGGATAATCTCTTGTTGTAAAGGTTTATTGACACCTTGGAAGTCAAGTGTAAGCATTTGAAGCCTTGGAGGCTTGCTTAGTAAAAACCTCAAGCCCGGAAAGCTTGGAGGCGTGGACATAGGCGAGGTTGGTTGAACTACGTAAAATTCTTCATGTTTGAATCTCTCTTCCCTTATCTTTATCTATTGTGATTGATTTAATTATTATTATTTTAAATTCATTTTAAATTTACATGATATTTTGTTTTTAGTTGAATAATTTTTAGAATCCCAATTCATCCCCCTCTTGAACTGCATAACTAGAATTTCATTTGGTATCAGAGCTTGGTGCTCTTGTTTAGACTTAACTGTCTAGTGCTAAAGATCAATGGCAACTCAAAATGATTCCACATTTAGGGAAGGATAGTCTACTACTAGACCACCTTACTTTGATTGAAATGATTACCCATATTGAAAAATTAAGATGAGAGTTTACTTGCAAGTCTTAGATTATGAGATTTAGGAAATTGTTAATGATGGTCCTTTCATGTCTTTGACTAAAAATGAAGTCGGAGAAGATATTCCAAAACCTTCACGGGATTGGAATGAATTCGAAAAGAGAAAAGCCTCTCTATACTCCAAAGCCATGAATGCCTTATTTTGTGCACTAGATAAGAAATAATTTCATAGAGTGTCTAGTTGCGAAAGCGCTAATGAGATTTGGCACAAACTTGAGGTTGTCTATGAAGGCACAAACCAAGTGAAAGAATCTAAAATAAGTAGGTACACTCGACAATATGAATTGTTCCAAATGGAACAAAATGAAAATGTGTACTCTATGTATACTAGATTTAGGGACATAATGAACACTCTAGGAGCTCTAGAGAAGACTTTTTCAAATAGCGAAAAAGTCAAGAAAATCATTAGGTCACTACCTAAGGAATGGAGACCAAAAAAGACTACCATTAAGGAAGCAAATAATTTAAATACTTTACCTCTAGATGATTTAATTGGTTCTCTGAAACGACCCGCCCCGCACCCCCAGGGCGAGTCTATTTAAACTCGTAAAATCGGATCGATAAATTAATAATATCTAAGGATTCTACCGAAAAATTCGGCAAAATCTCCCCTGTAAATACAACGTTCCCAAAACTACAATTTACAAAACAACACTCCCAATAATATTTCAATAACCATCCAAACTTCAAATCCAACTTCTTCAGTCATCATCTCAAATATCACACAAATCACTCCAATATAAAAAAAAAAGCAAATACAATGGTTATCCTTAATACAAAAAAATAACCATAAATATAACTCGCAAATCCCAAATATCACAATATTAACTCTACGACTCCTAGCACCATCACGTGGCCACAATTACAAATCTAACTACCGATGCTGGGTGTTGTGTGTTAGAAAGTGCATATTTATAAAGGAGAAAATCATTACTTTACATATCAAGTATTGCTAACAACCGTTACTTTTATGTGTTTAAGTTTCTTGTACTTTAATTATGTGTGTTTTATTTTAATTAAGTATTTTATGTATTTTAGGGGGCATCATAGTCATTTCACAATAAACGAGAGATCAAATGGCAAAACAGACATCATTTTTGAACTCAGGACGGTCGAAAACCTTAGGAGGAGTATAAAATGAAAAATGACACTGTTTACATATACGGTACTATTCACATGTACGGGTATTGTTGTCGTACTGTGCAAATAGTAGTTGTTGACTGTACTGTACAAATAGTGCTGTTGACTTTACTGTGTAAATAGTGGCTGTTGATGTGGCGAAATCCTGAGTGTCCAAACTGTTTTTAATCCGATAGCCATAATTTACTCGATGTAACTATAAAAAGGAGGCCTCCCCCCTTAATTTGGCACCTCTGAATCTATTTTTGGGGTTCATTTTTTGTAATTCTCTCTCTATCTTGTAGTTTCTACGTATTTTAATAAATTCCCATTTTGCCCCTAGTTCAACTATGAGTGGCTAATTTTCTTTCAAGCTTGGGTTGAAGGTGAAGTCTCAACATGTGTCATGGGCTTGATTTGGTAAATTTATTTTCTCTCCCCCTCTAGTTTTTGTGGATGTTTTGACTTCTCATCGACAAATAATACTAATCTTGTCTAGTACTGCCCTGGTTTCACCGGCACCCTAGTATAAGATTATTATTATTTGGCACGATAAGCCCTTAGCACCATATTTATTAGAGCGTGGTTCATGAGGTGTGGATTCCCCTCTCATGATTTAATTGGTATTAATAAGGAATATTTAGCCCATGATGCATGTTGATACGGATCTAGATACCTAAGTACGTCATCTCAATAGATTTATTTTCAACTTATTATTGCCATTTAAATTCCAATTTTAGAATTTATTCTCGCCATTTTAATTTAAGTTTTAGGATAATCAAAATCATTTTCATCAATCCAACCACCCATTTACAGAATTAATTCTATAAATAATTAAAATCCACCTCCTCGTGGGATCGACACTCGCACCATTGATCTATACTACAACAGATTCGTGTGCTTGCGAGTTCAATAAAATTTGCACAATATGTTTTTGGTGCCGTTGCCGGGAAGGTAAGTAATTTTAATTCTTAGAATTAATTTTTGTGAATATTCAATTTAATTTCTTTTTCTTGTATTTAAAAAAAAAGTGAATCTACATTTAAAGGTTAGTATTTATTTTTCTCTTCTTTAATATTCTGTAATTTAATTTCAAGTTAATTTTTTTCTTCTTTGTAATTTTTATTTATTTATCTTTAGTTAGTTTATTTCACGAATTTATTTTTGTGTTTTTATAGTAAGGTTGTAATAGCGCAATAAGTTTAGTATCATAATTTTTTTCTTTATTTTTATTTGTTTTGTTCCCATCTTTATTTTTATTTTATTTATTTTGCATGCATGGTCGTAGGTCGCTATTACCTAATCTTGAACCTATAGACCTTGAATTAGAGAAAACACTTCGCACACACAAAAACAATAAAAACAAAATGGATTTACAAGCACCACAGGAGAGGCCATTTAAGGACTACTTTAGTCCCTTAGCTAATTTGAGCACATCATGCATAAGATACCCAAATGTAGCTGCTAGGAGCTTTGATCTAAAACCTAGTGTGCTAAATTGTCTCCCCACGTTCTATGGCTTAGAAAATGAGGACCCATACAATCATTTGAATGATTTTCACGCAATTTGTTAAACATTTAAATATGAGAATTTTTCAGATGATGATGTAAAACTTAGATTATTCCTATTTTCTTTAAAGGATAGAGCTCGTTCATGGCTTAATACATTACCTGCTAATAGTATTGCATCATGGGAACAAATGGTTACGAAATTTTTAAATAAATATTTCCCGATGCATAAAACCAACGCTATTCGCAGGGAAATCTCAGAGTTCACCCAGAGAGATGACGAGCAATTTTTCAAAACATGGGAGCGATTCAATGGGCTACTCTTGAAGTGTCCACATCATGGGTACGAGAAATGGCACCAATGCCAATATTTTTTGGAGGGCTTATTATCGAATGTGCAAGAATGGCTAATGGCAACAAGTGGAGGAGAGCTAATGTCAAAAAGTGCATCAGAGATTTGGGAATTCTTCCAGCGACAAGCAGATAATTCCCAACAACGGAGTCGATCACTCAGGAATACTCGAAGGGTTAAGGGAGTAAATGAGGTTCAAATTGGCGAGTCAAGTTCAGAAATCAAAGAGGTCAAAGAGATAATTGAAGGTCTCTCTCGACAAATAGTATCGCTATCGACTGCTAAATCAACAGAGCCACATGACCATGACTTATACTCAGATCAAGCCAATGCCATAGGAGTAATGAGAAAACCATCAAATTACAACCCATACTCCAACACATATAATCCTGGATGGAGAGACCACCCCAATTTTTCATGGTCTCAAGGATTCCAATAGAATGGACCAGCAGCTCCAGCTCTACCAATGTAACAAATTCCTCAAAATCCTCAAGCCTCTCAGCCACCATTCAGACCATTCAATCAGAACCAGAACTATTCTCAACCCAGACCGTGGGAGGATTCATTCTAGAATCTCAGGAATGTTACTCACTCCACAATTGAGCAACAGAACTGCACTATTGATGGACTACGAAACGAGTTGAGAGCAGGCTTCAACTAGCAAGCCCAATCAGTTTCAAGCCTTGAGAAGATGGTGGGACAACTTGCTTCCTCAGTTCAAACCTTGGCAATGACCGTTGAGAAAGGTAAATTTCCAAGTCAACCAGTGCCTAACCCTAAAGGAGTGCATGAAGCAAGTACCAGTTCACCACAGCAGCATGGAGAGGTCAAAGCTGTCATGACCTTGCGAAAAGGAAAAGAAGTCGACAACAAAGTGGAGATGCCAGTGACAAAAGACAATCAAATTGTACCTGTAAATGTTGAGGAATCATCACCAGAGGAGAAAGAAGACACCAACCCACGAGAATATATTCCTAAAGCTCCATTTCCTCAGAGGTTAGCTAAAGGAAAGAAGGGAAAATCCACAGGTGAGATTTTCGAAATCTTCAAACAGGTAAGTGTCAACATCCCTTTACTTGATGCTAGTAAACAAGTTCCATCTTATGCCAAGTTTCTTAAAGATCTTTGTACTAAAAAGAGAAATATGCATGTTCAAAAAAAGCATTTTTAACTGAAAATGTTAGTTCTATACTCCAACATAAAATTCCTTTAAAATGCAAAGATCTAGGTTCCCCCACTATCTCATGTAGCATAGGGAACCACACAATTCCTTTAAATCTATTGCCTTACTTTATTTTTGTGAAACTTGGACTGGGAGAATTACACCCAACTCCAGTGGTGTTACAACTTGCAGATCGGTCCACAAAAATACCTCGTGGTATTGTGGAGGACGTGCTTATCCAGGTAGACAAGTTTTATTTTCCTGTTGATTTCATTGTAATTGACACTCAACCAATACAGGATTCAAGGAAGCACATCCCTATTATCCTAGGCCGACCTTTCTTGGCAACTGCGGATGTTCACATTCAATGCAGAACTGGAAATATGCAGTTGTCCTTCGGCAACATGACTATGGAGCTGAATATCTTCAATATTGCTAAACAACCTCACAATACAGATGATGGAATTGTTGATGTGGATTTAATTGAAGCATTAGTTGATAACTCTTTTGTTTCAAACCTTAGTGATGATCCTTTACAAACATGTTTAACTCACTTTGGTTTGAATTTTGATATTGACAGATCGGTCGATGAGGTCAATGCCTTACTTGACTCAGCACCATCCATGGACACTAATAAATGGAAGTCAAGAGTTGAACAACTAGCACCATTAGAGAAGAAACTCATCCCATCATTAGAATCACCACCAAAACTCGAGCATCATGCATATTGGGCCATTAAGAAATTCAATTTTGACATGCAGCAAGCCAGCTCAGAAAGAAGATTACAACTGGCAGAACTTGAAGAAATTCGCAATGACGCGTACGAAAATGCCAAAATTTACAAGCAACGAATGAAAGTCTTCCATGACAAGCATATTATGAGAAAATCTTTCACTCCAGGTCAGAAAGTACTTTTATTCAACTCTCGCTTGCACCTATTCCCAGGTAAGTTACGCTCTCGTTGGTCTGGCCCATTTATTGTTCACACTATTTTTCCACATGGGGCAATTGAAATTAAGGACCCAAAGAATGGTGTCACGTTTAAAGTTAATGGTCAAAGATTAAAGCCGTATCTAGAATACCAACCACATGGAGAAGACACCGAAATAAATTTAAGTGACCCACCAGATTTGAATTGATTGATTTTTTCTTTTGGTGGTTTGATTTTTCTTTCTTTCTTTCTTTTTATTCTTTTGCTAATTGAATTTATTTTTGCATAAATGTGTTTCTTTTGTAATTAAGTTTTCTTTTACCATTGTTAATAATGAATGCCACACGAAGATCGTTCCTCCTGAACATTCTTAAACCACTTCAACGTATCAAAACTCATCTCAAAAGCCAGATTCAATCTTGTAAAGCACATCGCATTTGGGCTCTACAACCACCAGAGTTAGTAGCCTATGTTGAGGATTTAGAAAGCCAACTCAGAAATATTGAGTGAGGTGTTTACAACATCCAGTTGGTGCTTGAGGTAAATTCAATAAGAGGACGATTTTAATTTTCCTTGTGTTTTAATTTGTTTTTCTGTTTGTGTGCTTTAGTTGTTACCCCGGTGAAATGGCGGATAACGGTACTCCGTGACAATTCAAGTCGATTACTTCAGTTTCCCATAATAACTGATATTTTGAGGCGAAAGAATGGACAGAACCGAGATTCTAGCAAAGCTTCACAAGCGATTCCCTTCACTTCCTCAGAATGCCCTCCTTGCGATCTATAAAGCTCGGTCCGAACGCATACGATTGCTCATGAGGAATAACATACCTGCTGACATCCGTTGGTTAATCGAGGCAAAAGTACGATTGGTAGGTGAGTTACCTCCAAAATTTATTGCATACATGCCTGGTTGTGGTAAAGGAAATTATGCAAGAAAATGACGAGCTCGAAGAATTTCTGTTGCTTGTCATAAGTGTGCCAGAATGAATTGCAATAAAAACCCATGTTCTTTAGGAATGGTGTCTGATAACAGGGAAGATAAAATTCAATTCATTAGGGATGGCTTGAGTAAGGAGTCATTGGATGATATCCTTCTATCTCTTGAAATGCATCCCAGTGGATATGTGCAAAGAGCGATTCTCCAGTTATGGTCATTATTCCAGAAAGAGCATGCACGATATAGTCTCGGGAATCTGACTATAAATGACCCTGTTTGCCAGTTTATAAGAAAACTGGATGGGAAGCCTATCCTCGACCCATAGAGGGCGTTCAAGCTGTTTCTGGACGTAAAACCAGAGGAAGATGTGAGCCACAGTCGCAACTACCTGTACATATCCTTTTACTTTACTGTTATTTTATTTTATTTCACTGTTGTTTTATCATTTGCATTATTGTCTTTAATGATTTCATTACTGTTTGTTTTTTCCTTTTTACTATTTGCTCTTGACTATCGAGCCATGTGCTTTACGCGTTATTTGACACTGACATGCCACCTCATACACAGTCGTGATCCATTGTCACCAAGATTCTTAAATATGACTTTTTGTTAAGCATTCACAAATTGTTTTTGAGATTCCAATGGCAGCTACTCCCAATAGACAATTCAAGAACATTTGTGTGCTTTCTGGATTTACCTATGGCAAACATAAAGAGTTCGTTGATGCAGCCATAGATCTTGGTCGAAGCATAGCAGAGAGAAAATTACACTTAGTGTATGGAGGAGGTAACCGAGGGTTATCAAAATTGGTCTCAGAAGCTGCTTTTGTTAGAGGAAGCCAAGTGTTAGGCATCATCGCAAGAGTCCTAAAACTTTTGAGTAGTGTGTCTGACTCATTGACCGGAGAAGAATTAGTCGTCTCAGGTATGTAAGAACGGATAACTGAAATGCTCGATCATGCTGATCCTTTTATTTTCCTTCCAGGAGATCTTGCAACACTAGAGGCACTTATCACACTAGCATCTTGGGCCCATCTGCACATTCACCAGAAACCCATCGGTTTGTTAAATGTCAATAATTTTTATGATGGTTTTTTCTCATTTCTTAACCATGCAATAAAAAACTATTTTATTCCTTCCAGTGCGAAAAAATTTTTTATTTGTGCTCACTTGATATGTTACAAGCTTATAAACCGGAGCCAGACCCCTGGAGCTTTGTGTTGGAGCGTTCAAATGATGACGGTAACAGTAGCCGCAGTAAGAAGTACAAATTAGATTTAACCCTCCGCCTGTAAATATTTTCTTTTGTGTTGTCCCACTCAGGTGATGTCTTCTAAACTCTACTTCTTTCCTTTAAAACATTGAGGACAATGTTTCGTTCTGGTTGGGGGGAAGGAATAGTCGATAATTGTGGAATCTTCGTTAAGTTTTTACTAATTTTTTTTTTGTAGAAACTAACTGTTGCTAACTTTTTGTGTTGAAGATGGCTGAATATGGAGTGTAGTAACTCTATAAACGCATCTTCATTTTTTAAAAAAAAACAAAAAAAACAAAAAAACAAAAAAATTAAAAAAAATTCATATATTTTCTTTTTCTTTTTATGTTGTAATGTTCATTTTTTTTAATTTCTCCTTTATAAATATACATTTTCAAACAAAAATTTTTTGAGTCAAAGATGGCTGAATATAGAGTGTAGTACCTCTAGAAACGCTTCTTCTTAAATTAAAAAAAAATTCATTTTCTATCATTTTCTAATTAGTTTTTCTGCATCATTTTTACATTTCTACATGTATATTTTCTTTTCACGTTTAGAATAGGTTGGGGGGTAGACTGTTGTTAAAAAAAAATTGATTTGTTTTGACATTGGATGATATGATGATTTCAAATTTTAGTATTTATATTATCTTTGGTCTGAAGTGTTGTTACAGTATGTTTGCTACTCAACATGTTGATGTCGGAGACAAATATAAGTTGCTTGAAGGAATGAACATGTCATAATAAATACCAAATGAGTTTTTGAGCCTATCATTTTTCTTGGAGAGTAACCTTTTTGCCCATTCTTTATATAGCTTAGTAGTTTATTATTATATATATGATCTCTATATTTCTTTTGAGTTAACCCTAAAAAAAATAATGAAAAAATAAAAAAACAATGTGTGTTACTACATTTGGAAGCCCATTTAATTAGTAGATATGGAAGATTATTTAGAGTCCTAAAAGATGATGGAAAGACCGTCTTTGATCCGTTTGAGCCTTTCTAGCCATCCCTTTTATGAATATCCATAGTTAGCCCTTTTGAGCCCTTAAAAAAAAACTTTCTTTTTCAACTTATTATCTTGACCCACTCCGATTTGGAGTATTTCCCATTATCTTACAAGATCCATCACCTATTTATGTTTGAGAAAAATATAAATAAATATTTTGTATAGTGAAGTTATGCCTAGTTCAATAAAAAAAAAGAAAAAAGAAAAGAAAAAAATTGTTGCTTAAAAAAATGTTGTTAAAAAAAAAAACAAATAACAGCTGACATCCACCTTGCAAATTCCAAAAAAAAAATTCCTCTATATTTCTCTCAAACATACATTTTGTTTTTCCTATTTCCCATCTTTGTTAGCCATGTCCTTAGCCTACATTACGTCCTAATAAAAGTCCTTCTTGATTTTAGGGAACTATAGTCTGAAGTAGAAGCTAGTTATATGGGCTAAAAAGATGTAGTGATGCATAAAAAAAATAAAAATAAAAAAATAAAAAAATAAATTGGGTTGACTAGCATTTTTATTTAACTTGAAATCGTATTATTTCTAAGCTAAGGGCATATTTCTTTTTGGTGTGAGCATGTGAGATCACATCTTTATTATTTTCTCTCAATTACCATTAATTGGAGTGACTACTTTTATTGGGTTTAAATTCTTTGTGAGAGTGTCACTACTTTCAGTGAGATTTTGGGGGTTTGACATATCATTCTTGAAGGTAGCTATGACAAAGTCTACTAGGCTGATTTATGTGGATGGTTGATGTGGGTGTGATGTTTCTTTAGACTTGAGATAATGCTTATACTTTCATTTGATTGTTATCATTAATTTGATTGAATAAACAAGAGTGTTAAAAAAAAAATTTTTGAATTTGTTTTTGCTTTATTTGCTAGGGACTAGTAATAAGCTGGTTGGGGGGTGTGTTGCGTGTTAGAAAGTGCATATTTATAAAGGAGAAAATCATTACTTTACATATCAAGTATTGCTAACAACCGTTACTTTTATGTGTTTAAGTTTCTTGTACTTTAATTATGTGTGTTTTATTTTAATTAAGTATTTTATGTATTTTAGGGGGCATCATAGTTATTTCACAATAAACGAGAGATCAAATGGCAAAACGGACATCATTTTTAAACTCAGGACGGTCGAAAACCTTAGGAGGAGTATAAAATGAAAAATGACACTGTTTACATGTACAGTACTATTCACATGTACGGGTACTGTTGTCGTTACTGTGCAAATAGTGGCTGTTGACTGTACTGTGCAAATAGTAGCTGTTGACTTTACTGTGCAAATAGTGGCTGTTGACTGTACTGTACAAGAGTTATTTTGTGAGGAATACATCTATTAACAATAAAATTGTATGTCATTATTGTAATCAAGATAGTCATATGAAAAATAGATGTGCAGTGAAGAGAAATGCATATTATGGTGTGAAATGTGTCTGGGTTCCGAAAGGAATCATTGCTAACTCTTAAGGACTCAAAAAGGTTTGGGTACCTAAAACTTGAGATTTTCTCTACAGGGCCTGAAGAAGGAGAAGAACAAGTGGTACTTGAACAGTGGTTGTTGAAGACACATGACAGGGAATTATTATTGGTTCTCAAGCTTCACCAAAATTGAAAATGGTGGAGACATATCTTTTGGAGACAACTCAAAAGGAAAAATTCTTGGAATTGGAGATGTTGGTAAAGTATCTTCAACTCTAATTGAGAATGTATGTTTGGTTGAGAACTTGAAACACAACTTAATTAGCATTAGTCAATTATGTGACAAAGGTTATAAAGTTATTTTTGATAAATTTAATTGTGTTATCAAGAACTCATGTGATGGTAAAATCTTGTTTGTTGGTAATAGATGTGGTAATGTTTATATCATTGACATAGAATGTGCATCTACTCTTGATAAATATTTTTCCGCATTACATGATGATAGTTGGCTATGGCATAGAAGATTAGGACATGCAAGCATGGATTTGATTTAAAAAATCGTGAAAAATGACTTAGTTAAAGGTCTTCCAAAAATCAGTTTTCAAAAAGATAGAATTTTTTAAGTATGCTACTTTGGAAAACAAATCAAGACTTTCTTCAAAAGCAAGAATCACATCTCTACTTCAAAACCACTTCAATTGCTTCATATAGATTTGTTTGGACCTTCTACATATACTAGTTGAAGTGGTAAATATTATGCATTCGTAATTGTGGATGATTATTCTAGATACACATGAGTATTGTTCTTAGCTAATAAGGATGATGCCATTAATGCATTTCGAATTTTTTATAAAAAGGTTCAAAATGAAAAAGATTATTCTATTACTTGTATTAGAAGTGATCATGGTGGAGAATTTGAAAATTTTTATAATGACTTTGGCATTGAACATCAATTTTCATCACCTAGGACTCCACAACAGAATGGAGTAGTAGAAAGAAAGAATAGGTCTATACAAGAAATGACTAGGACCATGTTGAATGAAAATTCTTTGCCTAAGTATTTTTGGGCCGAAGCCATCAACACCGCTTGTTATGTTTTAAATCAGATGTTGATTAGACATAATCTTAATAAAACTCCATATGAGCTTTGGAAAGATAGAAAACCCAACATTGGTTATTTTAAAGTTTTTAGATGTAAAATATTTTATTTTGATCACAAAAGATATCTTGGTAAATTTGATCCAAAATCTGATGTTGGTATTTTTCTTGGTTATTCAAATTCAAGCAAACTTATAGAATTTATAACAAAATAGCTTTAGTTGTGGAAGAATCTATGCATGTTACTTTTGGTGAGTCTAACCCCTCCTCTACGAAGAAAGCCATTGTTGATGATAATGCAGAAGAAGAACAACAAGAAAGCATCAAATGACAACCAAGAAGATGCACCAGATGGAATTCAAGAGGAACATCACGAAGAACCAAATATGGAGCAAAATGAAGGTACTTCTCAATTACTCCCCAAAGAGTGGAGGTATGTTTCCTCTCACCCTAAGGATGTAATTTTAGGAGATCCCTCACGAGGTGTTACCGCTAGATCATCTCTTAGGAACACATGTGGCATGCTGCTTTTATTTCTCAAATTGAACTAAAATCTTTTGCGGATGCTAAAAATGATGAATCTTGGATTATGGCAATGCAAGAGGAGTTGAATCAATTTGAGAAAAACAATGTGTGAGAGTTAGTTCCTTATTCAGAACATCAATCCATTATAGGCACTAAATGGGTATTTAGAAATAAAATGGATGAATCTGGTGTGGTTGTAAGAAACAAAGCTAGATTAGTAGCTCAAGGTTACAACCAAGAAGAAGGAATTGATTTTGATGAAACTTTTGCACCTGTAGCAAGGCTAGAATCTATTAGGATGTTGTTAGCATATGCATGTCATAAGGATTTTATTTTATATCAAATGGATGTCAAAAGTGCTTTCTTAAATGGATATATTATGGAGGAAGTTTATGTGAAATAACCTGCTGATTTTGAAAATGAAAAATTTCCTGATCATGTGTATAAGTTATCTAAGGCTTTGTATGGTTTAAAACAAGCACCTAGAGCTTGGTATAATAGGTTTAAAAACTTCTTGTTGGATAACGATTTTTCGATGGGAAAAGCTGACACAATTCTTTTTGTTAAGCAAAAGAACCAAGACATACTTATTGTTCAAATTTATGTTGATGATATTATTTTTTGTTCTACTAATGAGTTGTTATGTAAAGACTTTTCATCATGTATGAGCGAAGAGTTTAAGATGAGTATGATGGGAGAGTTGAAGTACTTCCTTGGACTTCAAATAAAACAAAACGAGGAAAAAATTTTCATAAACCAAGCCACTTACATGAAAGATCTACTCAAAAGGTTTGGCTATGAAAATGGAATGGCAAAAAGTACTCCTATGAGTACTACCATCAAGCTTGAAAAAGATCAAAATGTATCGAGGTATGATGGGATCTTTACTTTATTTGACTGCAAGTAAATATGATATCATGTTTAGTGTATATTTGTTTGCAAGATTTCAATTATGTCTTAAGGAATCCCATTTACTTGCTGTTAAAAGAATTTTCTATTATTTGATTGGAACCATAAATGTTAGCCTTTGGTATCCTAGGGGAACTCATATAGATTTAACTTATTTTTCGGATGCGGACATTGCCGATTATAAAGTGGACAGGAAAAGCATTAATGGAACTTGCTATATTCTAGGACACTCACTTGTGTCATGGTCTAGTAAGAAACAAAATTCTGTTGCACTTTCAACTACCGAAGCTGAATATATAGCTGCCGGAAGTTGTTGTGCACAAGCACTTTGGATAAAACAAACACTTAAAGATTATGGGATTAATCTTGAACAAATTTCTATTAAGTGTGATAATACTAGTGCTATAAATCTTTCAAAGAATCCCATTCAACACTCTAGAACCAAGCATATAGAAATTAGACATCATTTCTTGAGAGATTATGTTCAAAAGGGGGATATTGCATTAGAATTTATTTCTACGGAAAAATAACTTGCTGATATTTTCACAAAACCACTTTGCGAAGAACAATTTTTAAAAATTCGGCATGAACTTGGGATGATGAAATTTTCGTATTAACGTCTCTATTCATGCTATTAAGTGTACTGAATTGATTGACTTATAGTTGTGATCTAATATTTATGAAATGCTTAAGCTTGATAGTCAAATGATGAATTTGCCTTGTTAATTCTTGATGTATTAATTGATTAAAAACATGTTCATGAATCTTGTATTAAAATGGCTCATAAAATATTTTCAGATCAATTAAATGATCTTGGAATTTATTATTTGCTGGCCAAAAATTAAATCAAATGTGCGAAATTACAGATAAAATAAATGGATAACTGTTTCAAATAAACGGATAACTGTTTCAAATAAATGGTGAACCGTTTTGCTCTAGAAACGAGATTATGTGTCTGTCCATTTACTTTTTCATCGTTTGCTTCAATCGGTGAGTCGTTTGTTAACAGAGAGTCCATCTAACAGTTACTCCTTAGCCATTAAGTGCTTAAGCGTTCACCGTTACTCAATCTTTAGCCTCTGGAAGTTACCCCATAACCGTTTAAATAAACGGTTAACCGTTTTCACGTTTTTTAAACTGTTCAAAGCCTTTCTCTTCTCCCTTTCCAACTTAGCCTTTCACCGTTTCCACCATTATTGTGCAGCCGAAGGTCTCTCTGTCCTCAAATCCTCATTTTTCTTACTTTTCGTGCCAAATCAAACTGTCAAAATCATTTCTTATCACCTTTAGAACAATTTCATTGATTCAAATCTTCGAATCGAGCCCTAAATAGAAAAATCCCAAATCCAAACCCTAACTGTCGCGGGTCAGGTTTTCTTCATTTTTGCTTCGATTATTCTCTTTTTCAACCAAATTGAGCATCAAAGTCACATCCTTTACTTATTCCTCATCAAATCACCGATTCATTTTCATCTCTCCCAAATTTTTCACTCCACTGTGCTTCTCTATGGCTGAACCTTCTCGAAGAAATGTTAGGCGTAAATATGTGCCTCCAAGGAATCTCATACCACCATGGGAAGTCTCTGAATTTGCAAGAATTCACTTCCCCACGCCTCCTTTGGCCAAGCAGTTTGAAGATCGCTTCGATGGTCGAAGGGTACTTGACTCTTTTTTTGTTGACATTGATGATTTTCGTCATTTAGTTGTATGTGGTAGAAGTCTTCGGGATATGCTTCAGCCCTGGGAGTCTGCAATTGACTTTGATGATCGAGTCTATCCAAACTTAGTGTGAGTCTTTTATTCGAACATGGATATTTCCGATACTCGCCAAAATAGGATAATTACTTGGGTCGGCGGTGTGCCAATTGAATTTGATGATGGGGACCTAGCTGAGTTTCTTGGTATCTTGAGTGAGGGGCATGACATATACACCTCTAGGAAAACCCTTTCCTTTGACAGTTTTAGTCATACTGATGGCGTCTGTCATATATGTCGTCGTCGAGACTTGACTGATAAGATTTGTTTGCTTCCGTTTAAGTCTCAACTTTTACCTCTCCAAGTTCGTATTCTTTATACTATCTTACAGCACATGATGACACTTAGGAAGGGTCACTCGGATGATGTTACGAGGTTGGACGTTGGCTTACTAGATAGCCTACTCTCAGACCATCCCATAAACCTCGGGTATATTATTGTGTGGTACATGTTGAGTACTCCCGCAGTCAATCACCGCTTGCTTCCTTATGGCAGTATTATAACTAAGATACTGCTACGCTTTGGGGTGCCTTTTTTTGATACTGGACGTATGGAGACACAGCGGATTGGTATCTGAGGCCATTACTAGTATCGATTTTTCTAGGAGGAATGGAAAGTGGATAAAGATGAGCAACCCCAAAAACTAGGATACCTTGATAGCTCTAGAGGACGATCGGATTTTTAACGATGTGTATCCTCCCGATCAGCTTCCTGACTTTAGATTAGGGACTCATCCTCCTCCTCCGCATCACCGATTTGTCCCTCAGCCTCCAGTTGACTTTGACTTTGACTTTGAGGAGCATGCGACGGATGCTAGTCGCCTCTTACTCCTGAGCCATATACTGTTCCTGAGCAGCCATCTACGTCTGTGCCACCTCTAGCTCCAGTTCAGCCACCTGTTTCAGACGGTATGCAGCAGTTGATTCTTGATCGGTCGGACACTATTTCTTGTGACCATCAGCAGCTACATTTTGACTTTCAGACCTTCTAACGGCAGTGCCTTGATCACCAGCTTGAGATTATTGCTGGACAACGCATTATTCTCGAATATTTTGGTTATGATCCGGGGAGCACATCTTCTCTACCTCTGTAGTTTCTGAGTTCTATTTTTCGCACATACATTTCATATTTTGGTTTTTTGCATGTTGTTATTTATATTTTTTTTGTGATGTTCTTGATGTTGCATGACTTAATATTGGTTGACGATATTCATGGAATTGTTGGATGATGGAGTTATGGTTAATCTATTTTGGAAGTGTTTTTCTCTCATTTTTATTAAAGATTTTGCTCATTTTTAAGGGGAAACTCTGCCAAAATTTTCGCTCGCCAAAAATCAGATTTGTGTTTCTTTCCTTTCTCTTTTTCTTTTTGATGATAAAAGGGGAGGTAGTTTGGGAGTTTTAGAATGAATTTAAAAATATTTTATAATTGGGGAGATTTAAAATGATTTAAAAATGCTTTTTTCAGTGGAAACAATCCTTAACCGTTTACTATAAACGGATAACTGGTGTTTATCTTGCAGGTCTCTGAAAGTTAACGGTGAAAGGGTAACCCTAAATGACAAACCGTTTATTTGAAATTTAGCCCAACGGTAACTTTTGACCAGCACAAACGGTTAACCGTTAACGGTTAACGGTGAACCGTTTTCGGGCCGACAGTTAGTAACGGCTAGTTTCTCAGCTCCAAATATAAATAAGCTCATTCAAATTCAAAGAAGGCTGATCACAATACAACCATTGAGCTTATACTTGAGAATACAATCTTCATAGAGCTTTAAACACATTCTTGCTTCATCTATTCACACATTGGGCATTGATTTGTAATCTTAAATATTGTGTGAGAGAAAAAATTTGTAATATTTTACTTTGAGTGATTGTAAGTGTTGGGATATGCTTGAGTTAAGAGATTGGGGATAATCTCTTGTTGTAAAGATTTATTGACACCTTGGAAGTCACGTGTAAGCATTTGAAGTCTTGGAGGCTTGCTTAGTGAAAACCTCAAGTCCGGAAAGCTTGGAGGCGTGGACGTAGGCGAGGTTGGCCGAACCACGTAAAAATCTTCATGTTTGAATCTCTCTTCCCTTATCTTTTTATATTGTGATTGGTTTAATTACTATTATTTTAAATTCATTTTAGATTTGCATGATATTTTGGTTTTAGTTGAATAATTTTTAGAATCCCAATTCACCCCCCTCTTGGGTTGCATAACTAGAATTTCAAAGCTTACTTAACAAATGTTACTATGTAATCCATGATGTCATTAGGCATTATTAATTTGATATTGATTTTTAATAGATATAAACTACATAATATATTAAATGAGAAATAAAAAATCATTAAGATTATAAAGATAATGAATAACCGCTGTATAAACATGAATATTTCATGCTAATAATTTTACAAAATTTTTCCTTTATATACCTTAATTTTAAATCGGCTCTCCATCAAATGATGATTTCATTAGGGTTAATTCATATTTGCAAGCAATAAAATTGTTGAATTATAAGATGTTATTTAAGCAAAATGATATAAAATCTTTGCCTCAAGCCATCAAATTTGTTAACGATCTTAATGAAGGACAACATTTGTCCATGAAGTTCCTAATAACGTAATTTTTACACAGTAAAATTAAAACAGATGGCGGAAGCTCTAGAAACCTCGGATCGACTTCATTCAAAAATGAAAATCAAGAGGAAATATTGAAGTTTAATTACCTGACTTGTAGTTTCAGAAACGACTTTGTGAAGTAGGAGAAAATGACTGAAAACAGCAAGCTACGAACACTGTCCAGAAAATACAGCTCTGCACGAATAGCTTCTGTTTTGACACGATCTGAGATCCTTTAAGCACCCCAATTGTGATGCCTCTAATCATTCCACACATAGAAATTTTCTGGGAGTTCATAGGATTTGTAATCTTGAAATTTCATTAAGAAATGTGAGAGATAATGAAGAAACATGAATGCTTGCTCATGATGATTCCTTCCACCAAATAAAGCCACCATTATCTCTAATAATGGCACCAAATATTATCATGTGCTTGACCCACCCACTTAGCTATTATTTATTGAAATTGATCTCATCACTTCAATAAACTATTTAATCAAATAAATAAATAGCTAAATTAATTAATTAACCCCATTTTGATCACATCAAATGGTTAAATGTGGGCTTCTCTTGTGACATGTTCTAATACTTTCTCTTAATCCATATTGGATCCAATAAAAGCCCATAATTCTAAACCCAAAATTGGTCTAGCAGTCTATAATCATATATGAACCCGAACATGTCCAAAATGGTCATTTTACGTGCTCGACATTCCATAATGTTTAATTGAGAATTTATGAAATTTATTTTGTTCCTTAAACTATTTATAGAACATCTAAATTTCTATCTTAAATCATATTTAAGATATATTTATATTTATATTCATTCTCAATGAATTATAATATAAATATTGATTTTCCTAAAAATAGGAAATTTAACTTCTCATTTTCTAGTAACTCATTTTTCATTTTTATATTGTGTGTGACCTTTTAGGTTCTTAGTTATAAGGTAGTAGAACTATTTTAATGATAACTCTTTATTCATTAAATGATGCTAAACTCTTTAGTCATTAATTAGAACCTTTCTAATGACCTTAAGATACATTGGTAATACGCTTTACCAATATTGATCTTAAGATTTCTACAAGTCATGAGTGACACCTGGCAGTATATCACAACCATCCAAATAACAAGAATTGTTGGATCTATCGAACCTATTCCATTGTATCTCTATGTCTTGGTCTCTTCATCATCCATGTCCAGAGAAAAGCACGACTTATTGTTTATTATGTTAAGCAGTTGTGCTTTATCTCAAAATAAATATAAATGAACTTGGCATGAAAATATAATTTGAACTCCTTCAAATATATTTCACCTTGACCAAGGATTTCTCATTCCAATTTGTATTATCTCATAAGGACATCCTTTTCGTATATTACAAAGTGATGAATTCCATGTTGGCCATACACTTGTCTTCATACATAGCCAACCATGACAGCTATTGCTAGATCTCTTCCGTGATTAGGGATCAATCTTTATGCATTCACATATCAGAGATGTCTATGTGTAAGACATCTGTTATGCCTCAGGTCTAAAGACCATTACTAAACATAGTATCTGATACAATGTATAATAAGCCATTAACACTGAAAACCATATGGCTTACTATATTTGGTCAAGTTCAGTAAACTCGTTCTCTTAACAAGTACCTATGTGTTTGACTTGACATTTCATGTCAATGATATGAAACTCACCATCCATTTTAGTATCACATACTATAAGGAGTCATAACACATACTAGTGTTTATAGGAATTTATAATGTCCAATCATAAATCCACCACTAGGAATTATTTTAGAAGTATAATACAAAGGATGCACGTTTCATATTTTCGACATACTTGAGAATGTGTTCCTTAACTATTTTACTTCTTAGACTATATTCATTAAATTAATATATGAATATTGATAACTTTGTCATTTTATAAATATTAAAATGCTATTTAAATACAATCATTCTCTAAACAATTAAATCACCATTCGATTGGCTTTTAGGGCATATTACTAACACTTAAGGGATAAAAAAAATATAGCAGCAAGGACATTATGAGCTAAATTAATTACCTTATCCATATTTTGTTGAGAAGCCGATGGCCAGTGGCAGACCTACAATTGTAGATTGGTTTTGTCCAAGAAAGATCATTTATACCCCTTATGTTTTGATTAATTTTATACAAGGATAGAGTTTTTATTTTGTTTTTATATATATCCCTAATTCAGTTACCTTATGTTGTTATCAATTTCATCTAACAATAGATTTTTTATTTTATTTTTAAATATGTCCCTAATTTTACACTTTTTTTCCAATTGAAGTTAGTGACTTATTTTATAAAATGATTAAATTATATATTTATGTAAGACCCAAAATCTTTTTGGTCTAGGAAAACTAAAAGAAAATTGTGTTTTGGTCTAGGAAAATCTATTATATTAAAATAAGAGATAAATAAATCAAAATCTTTTTAATGACCTTATTGAGCCGACTAGAAAGTTAGTGACTTATTTTATAAAATGATTAAATTATATATTTATGTAAGACCCAATCCTAGAAAAACTAAAAGCAAATTGTGTTTTGGTCTAGGAAAATCTATTATATTAAAATAAGAGATAAATAAATCAAAATCTTTTTAATGACCTTATTGAGCCGACTAGGAAAAAAAATATTTATGACACATTTTTAATACCAGTTTAATGAAATTCTAATATACTAAGTGGGAATTGATGCAAATATAGTTTTGGGATCAATTTCGCTCTTTTCGTTATTCTAAATGGCAATTCGAAAATGAGGCTATGTAGTTCCAAAACATTTCTGTCTATATATTATTTTATTTCAATACAAATTTAGTTATACTTTTCATCAACCAATCAAAAGTTGGGATTTAGAGTTACTGATCAACTATATCAAAGCTAAAACTTAATAATTCGAAATTAAAAAAAGTTTAGATGTTTTCCCACTAAGGCACATTGAAGACAATTCAAATTGTAAAATCATCAAGCACTAAAATTGGTAAATCACCTAATTTGATTATAATTTAATTCATGATCATCGTAAGCAACAAGTTCATGTTCTTCAGTTATTGAAAAAACGATTTATTGGACAATACTTAATGCAGTTACCACAAAAAATACAAATTCTAAAATCAATACTGTAATTAAGCAATCGTTTCTTTCGAATATCTATTTCAAATTTTCAATCAACAACAAGCATATCTATATGATGTGCTCGAACATATACTTCACAAGCAGTACATTTATTAAATTAAAAATAGATTTAATCTCGAAAATGCTTTGAGATGGTTAATTTTTCATAAGGATATTGAATAGTAAATGATTTTCTTAGAATAAAGTAGTCATGAAACCTTGACCAATGTACCTTGGAACTCCGATTGTTTGTTAACCATAATTCATGAATAAGGTTACTATAGGGCACATATTGTGAATATCTATAAATGCTTTGAGTTTATTTCTTTCTTTTGTTTGAGACAAGTGGTGAGTATTATATTCTTTTTTTCTTGATCTTTATAGCGAAAGGAATTGGGAAGGAGTTGTTAATAATAGATTACTAAAAGAAATAGGTAAAAGAAATTTCCAGATAAGATTTAATAGTTGGTACATTTTTAATCTCAATAATGTTCACCTTCTTGTAATATGAATGAACAAGAACAAATAAGTTTTAACTAATGTAATAAAGAAACCAATTGTCATTCCAAAGATTCCATTTGCTTTATTTATTTCAACTAGCTCGGGAACAAAAATGTATGGAGTGGAAAGATTCGAACCTCCCAAGTAAAGAACTATTATAAACAATGAGGAAACTAATAGATTTAGATAGGAAGCAATGTAAATAAACCAAATTTGATTTCTAAATATTTGGTTTGATAGCCGACTACTAATTCTTCTTCAACTTCTGTAAATTAACTCTCGCATTCCGCTAGGGAAGAAATTAGATAAAAAAAGGATTAACCCTATAAGTTGACGCCATAAATTCACCCCAAAAACCATATTTTGATTGCGCCCCAACTATATAAATTGTACTTAATCTATTAGATAATCATAGCAGGCGATAACATTACGGTTTCCACCACTATTACAAAATTGTACATGAGATCTTCTCTTATACAGCTCCTCAAGGCCACAAATAAATGTTAGGATTGGACATATGTTAGTTATTTTGATATTGTTATAGGATGGATAAAGTTAAAATCTAGCAAAGGATCCCCAATTATACCACTGGAATTCTATATGCTGTAAGGATTAAAAAATAGTATTTGTGATTGATCTCAACCTTTATGAATTTCAAATTTTTTGTGTTGAGTAGTAACTTAATCGACCCTTCGATAAAATACTCCTTGTAGAAATATCATTAGATATTTCAACCTAGCCTTTTATTTTTTATTACAAAAAAATAGTCATTACACTAGTTCATGTATCATAACATGAATTTTATTTCTATCAATATATGAAAGAAAGAGTAAAAAAAAATTTTTATATTGTAATTGTATTTTTTATATTTTTTTGTTCCTCTTCTTTTTTTGATAAAAAATGGGCTTAAATGGGCATAGTGGATTATTTCATTCCTGATAGTTATTTCTTTAACTTGCGGATATGAGCATGCATTAGATTGGAATTGTGGGGAGCACTACTGATCATTTCTACAAACTTAAAGCCCCAATTAGTATTCTTTTTATATTATGCAAAAGTATTCTTCTTATCCCCCCACTTTGTGTTTTCAACTCCCCTTATATACATTGTAATACATAAAATAGCTAATGACAAATGAAAATTCTATAGGGTTGGTCTTTTAAGCCTTCTTCAACTTAGGATGATCGATCCACTTGTCTTAGGGTAAGGGGTTTCTTCTACTTTTACTTTTGTTTACTTATCCTTAGCACTTGTACATAGGAAATGAGACTTAATCCACGTTTACTAGGAATTTAAAACGTGTTTTCTTTCACTCATAAGTAACCATCTAATTTCTTTTATTAACTAAAAGAGTAAATAGATGAATAAAAAAAATGATGATTTCTATTCAAGTTCTTTTTTTTTCCTAGAGCGAAAAGCTTAGGTTTTGGTGAATTGCATGTGGACATATTGATAAAACATGTAAAGTTAATGGTAACTAATTGATGGAGCAGTAGCTTGCAGACCATCTAAAGGAATATTTATTATTTGATAGATATCCTCAAATAAAAAGACCAATAGGGGCAATACTTGAAATGGCAATCCATGGAAAAAATACCAACATGGAGGTCAGCCAAAACAAGATTATAACTAAAAGGGATTATTGAATAACTTAGTATAATTGCTATGACTAATATAGAATGACCAATACTAAATAAAATACTATTTCCTCTAGATTAAAAAAACTTTTTATTGTAAGGGAGATTTGTTGCATCATTTAAATCTTGAAGAATTCCTAAAGGGCTGGCATATTTAGGCCCAATATGCTGTTGCATTCCTGTAAATTTTTCTCCTTCTAACCACATAATTGCTAGGACACTAATTGTGATTGCCATTACATAAATCAAAATAGGGGCAAGCTCCCTTAAAATCTCATACACTGACATTATTCAAAAGTGTATTACTCTCAAATATAAGAGTGTCTAGTTATAATATAACCCAGTGAGACCAGGGTCGAACCACATGGAGTTTTAAATCTAGTAAAATTAAGAAAATTAATTGTGGGGGAAAAGAAATTATTTGTAATCAATTTAAAAATAAGCTAAGGTTTAGGATCCACTCTTTGTATTCAAACTATAATTTTAATACTCTTTCATTTATATTTTACCTCATTTTTACTAATTAATTATTATATCATTTAATTCTATGTGTGTGAATAAATATAGAATAAAGTACCTAATGTGCCACACTATATTAATGTGTCGAAATTATGTCAAACTGCCATAAAATCCAGTGAGATTTATAAATTAACGTGATATAAAAATAATTAAAAAAGAATTAAATAAACTTAAAAACTCATTTGAGAAAATAATAATAATTAATAGTTTGAAACATTGAGCTTCACCCTTCACCTCAGCTTAATAAAATTAGCTACTCATATTGAAAGAAAACACAATGCTCTTTTTATTTGATAAACTTTTTAAAATATATTACAAAAAAATTGATAGAAACGGAAACAAGAAAAGAAAAGAAACAAAGAAAGAAAGAAAGAAATTCCTCAGCTGCACTCTATTCTCTCTCGGCTTAAGCTCTCAAAAAAATAGCTCTCTCGATTTTTGAAAATTCAGCTCCAGCTTCTCCCCCTCTCGCCTGCATCTCCTTGCATTTTATAGGCACGGGAATCGTATTCTTTTCTTTTCTTTTATTAATATTAATATTTTATTTTTATATTATATATATATATTGAATTGTGTGATGGTCAGGAGGCGTGATGGCCTCCTAACCATCACTAACATGTTTTTCTTCTTTTGTTCTTTTTATTTCTCTTTTAAAAATTTTATTTATTATTTATTATTACGTCTCTTCAATTTTGTTCCAGTTGTTCTTCTTTATTCACACTTTTAATTCCAATTCCATCTTTATTCCTGAAAAATATTTACAAGATAAAAATTAACAAATTATGAATTAATTTAACATAAAATATATTTGGGGAGTATTAAAATAATTTAAAAATAATGAACGCATTAATCGACACAATAAGTGAAAAACTAATAATTTTATCCTTATTAAATGTACAATTTTTAGTGTCAATCACACCCCCCCAACTAGCTTATTGCTAGGCCTTAGCAATTTAAGCGATAAAAGTTTAGTAAAATTTCAAACTCAAATTGAAAATAATTTTTTTTAAAATTCTATTTACTTCTTCCATTGGATTAATGAAAAGTATAAACATTATCTTTAGCTTAAAGAAAATCACACCCGCACAAAATAGTTCAATAAAATCTTGTAAAATGATCAATTATCAGAGCTACATTAATCAAGCCACTTTTAAGAATGAAACATCAAACCCCAAAATCTCACGATTAAGAGTGACTCTCATAAAAGAAGATATACCCTAAATTAAATTGTCACTTTTAAAAAAAAGGTAAATTTGAGAGGATAATAAAATAATATCACACACTCTCATCAATGTGAAAAAAATAATGCCCACAGTTTATAAATAAAATGATCTCAAATCCAATGAATTACTAGCAAATTTTATTTTTATTTTTATGCATCACCACATCTTTTAGTCCATATTACCAGCTTTTACTTCAGACTATAGTTCCCAAAAATCGAGAATGACTTTTAGTAGGATGTAACGTAGGCTAGGGTTATGGCTAACAAAAAAAGTAATAGGGAAAATAAAAATATATATTTGAAAAATAGGGGACTTTTTAGAGATTATAAGGTTTTTTTTAATTTTTTTTATTAATTGATATGTACATATCATCTTTTTTTTATAGCACCATTATTAGGAATACATAACTATCCTTATTTTTAAACATAATTGAGTGATAGAAAATATAAAGCATAAAGTGATACTCTTCATTGGAGTAGGAAAATATGATAGGTTGCCAAAGAAAAAGTTTTTTTTTTCAAAGGCTCAAAGGGGTTAACTATGGATTCTTTATAATAGGGTTGGCTAGAAAGGCTCAAACAGATCAAAGATGACCTTCTGTCATCTTTTAAGGTTCTATATAATCTTTGATATTCACTAGTTTAATGGACTTTTATATACAGCTGCACAAACTTTATTTTAAAAAGAAAATCTTGAGATTTTGTACAATAAATTGTGAAGTTGTATAGCCAATATGGTTACTCTCCAAGGATAATAGGCTCAAAAACTCGCTTGGTCTTTTCATGATATGTACATTCCTCCAAATGACTTAATCAATTTCACTAATCTAATTTCTCAATTTACGTCTCAACATGCAAAAGGAAAAACATAGTGTAATATAACTCAAGGGCAAAGATAATACAAATACCAAAATTTGAAAATCGTCATGTTATCCAATGTTAAAAGATCACACCAAAAAAGAAAACTTTTTTTTTTGTTAAGGAAACACTAAAAGAAATTGGGACTGATTGCAGAAACTTAAGGGAGATGATCAAGAGAAAAAGAGAAAAAAAAAAGAAAACAAAACATTCGAAAACATTTTGTTTTTGGAAACAAAACACTAAACTTTAGAAATTACGTTTCTAGAGACACTACATTCTATATTCTTCCATCGTCGACTTAAATTTTTTATTCAAAGTTAGTCTTTACAACAAAAATTAGTAAAAACATCACTAAGACTGAGATATTCCACAATTATCAACTATTCCCTCCCTCCAACCTGAAGGAAACATTGTCCTCAATGTCTAAAGAAATGAGTAGAGTTTAGAATATATCACCTGTCACTACTGGAAATATTTACAGACGGAGAGTTAAATCTAATTTAAACGTTTTTTGAGAGTTACTGCCATCATCATCAGTTGCCCAATCCAACGCCAAAGTCATGGGATCTGGCTTTGGTTTGTAAGTTTACAAAAGATCAAGTAACTCATTAGCAGTAGAAGCACAATGAAAAGTTTTTTCACTAAGGATAGAATGAAATATTTTTCTATTGTATGATTAAGAAATTTTATTAAGCCATCATAAAAGTTATTAACATTTAACAAACCGATGAGTTTTTTTATGGATATTCAATTGGGCCCAAGAAGCAAATGTAATTAGCGCCTCCAAAGTTGTAAGATCTCCTGGCAAGAAAATAAAAACGTCAGTATGATTTAACATTTCAGATATTCTTTCTTGCATACCTGAGATAACTAACTTTCTCCTTACAACAAATCAACGTTCAAGAAGAGCAGAATGAACAGGCTAATCAGAGACAGCCAGGCGATAACAACATTATTTACATGACTGATGAAAGAGATAGAGCTATTAGAGATTATATTATGTTAACTCCTCAAGTTGTATACCTTGGGATAATAAGACCTGAAGTAGAAGCCGCAAACTTTGAATTGAAGCCAGTGACGTTTCAAATATTGCAGATAGTTGGTCAATTCAATGGATTGCCAAATGAAGATCCTCATCTCCATCTTAAGTTATTCTTGGAAGTAAGTGATGCTTTCAAGATTGCTGGAGCAATACAAGATGCCATAAGACTGAGGCTCTTTATTTATTCTTTAAGAGATCGAGTAAGAGCATGGTTAAATTCGTTACCATATGATTCCATCACTACATTTAATGAGTTGGCTGATAAATTCCTAATGGAGTATTTCCCACCGATAAAAAATATAAAATTGTGGAATGAGATTACATCTTTCCATCAGCTTGAAGATGAGAGTTTGTATGAGGCTTGAGAAAGATTCAAAGAACTGCTCAGAAGGTGTCCTTATCATGGCATTCCTTATTGTATTCAATTGGAAACTTTCTACAATTGGTTGAATCTAAATACAAGATTAATGGTGGATGCTTAAGCAAATAGAGCTATGTTATCCAAGTCTTACACTGAAGCTTATAAAATTCTGGAGAGAATTGCCAATAATAATTATCAATGGCCATCAACCAGGCGGCCAGTAGCAAGAGGAACAGCAGGGGTACATAACATAGATGCAATTATAGCTTTATTAGTGCAAGTAATTTCATTGACTAACATGGTAAAGACCATTACATCTGCTCCAGCAGTAGTGAAGTAAGTTGCTGAACTTTCTTGTGTATATTGTGGTGAAGAACATGACTTTGATAACTGTCCTGGAAATCCAGCTCCAGTAAACTATGTGGGTAATTTCAATCGACAACTTCAGAATAACCTATATTCAAATACTTACAACCCTAGCTGGAAACAACACCCAAATTTTTCATGGAGCGGTCAGAATCAAAATCCTCTAGCATTAAATAGATAAAACATGAACACTCAACCACCTGGTTTTCGTCATAGTCAAGGGCACAAACATATCAGTCAGTATCCAATCACTTCACTGGAAGCACTGATTAAGGAATACATTGCAAAAAATGAAGCAATTGTGCAGAGTTAAGCTGTATCCTTGAGGAATATGGAAAACCAAATAGGACAACTTGCCACAGCAATGAGTAGCAGGACTCAGAGAAGCTTACATAGCAACACAAAAGACCCTAGGAGAGAGGGGAAAGAATACTGCAAAGTAATTAATTTGAGATCTAGAAAGAATATTGATATCCTAGTTGAAGTGACTACGAAGGGGATAGAATTTAATTCCTTACAAAATCCACCTCAAGATGGAAGTATGTTACAACAAGCCAACCATCAAGGCACTGGTTGCAGGGGCCCAGCTATAGCAACTTCAGAAGGAACTCAACGAGTACATGTTGAAAAAGAAGCTGCAACACCAATAACCACGTCCTACAACAAACCAAACAAGGAGAGTTTGGTACCTTCTGAAGCTACCCACCAACTTAGACATCTACCACCTTTCACACAGAGATTTTAGAAGCAAAAACAAAACAAGCAGTTTAGCAAATTCCTAGAAGTGCTAAAGTAATTACACATCAACATCCTTTTTGTGGAAGCTTTGGAGCAAATGCTTAATTATGTCAAATTCCTAAAAGACATCTTGGCACGGAAGAGAAGGCTGTGAGAATTTGAAACTATTGCTTTAACACAAGAAAGCAATCATATGCTTTAAAGTAAGATTCCTTCAAAAGTGAAGAATCCAGGAAGTTTTACAATGCACTACTCTATAGGAACTAGGTACACTAGCAGAGCACTTTGTGACTTAGAAGCCAATATTAATCTGATGCCATTGTCTATATTTAAGCAGCTGGGAGTAGGGGAATGTAGACTAACAACAGTCATTCTTCAATTAGCTGACAGATCTCATGCATATCCTGAAGGAAAAATTGAGGATGTACTAGTGAAGGTTGGCAAATTCATTTTCCCAGTAGACTTCGTTTTACTAGACTTTGAAGTTGATAAAGAGGTATCTATCATACTTGAAAGACCTTTCCTAGCAACTGAGAAGACTCTGATAGATATGCAGAAATGAGAGCTCACCATGAGAGTGAATGATCAGCAAGTCGCATTCAATGTACTAGAGGCTATTAAGAACCCTAATGAAGTAAAAGATTACAATTTTCTAAGTGTTGTGGATTTTGTTGTAGCAGACAGAATCAACAGATGCTGCAGTAATGAGATTAACAAAGTCACCACCTTTGAAGGTTTAGAAGAGGAAGATGTTGCAACAAACTAGATAGATTGGACAAAAAAAAAAGCAATCTGATCGGCATAACAGGTTTATTGAGTATTTTAATCTTTGAGATAGGGAAGTAAAAATAACTTTACCATCTATTGAATCACCTAATCTTAAATTAAAATTGTTACCTTTACATTTGAAATATGTTTATCTTGGTCAAAACAACACACTCCCTATAATCATTTCCTCTACCTTGAATGCAAGTCAGGAACAAAATCTAGTAGATTTGCTTAGAAGATACAGAAGAGCAATTGGATGGACCATGGCGGACATCAAGGGGATAATGTTTATCAGATATCTAGGAAAAGCATTGAGTTAGACAAAGCTAAGATACAGGTAATAGATAAACTGCCAACCCCATTTCAATAAAGGGTATTAGAAGTTTTTTGGGTCATGCTGGATTTTACAGAAGATTCATTAAGGATTTTTCCAAGGTAGCTAAACTATTATGCTCATTGCTGGAACATTACAAGCCTTTTCACTTTGACAAAGATTGTCTCCAAGCATTTAGAGAATTAAAGAAAGCTTTGATCACTGCACCAGTGGTTATATCTCCAGACTAGACTCTACTATTTGAATTAATCTGTGATGCTGGTGATCATTTTGTGGGAGCAGTATTAGGGTAAAGAAAGGATAAGGTTTTTCACTCCATATACTATGCAAGCAAAACTCTTACTCAAACTCAAATCAATTACACCACTATAGAGAACGAGTTGCTAGCAATAGTATTTGCTTTTGATAAATTCAGAAATTACTTGGTGGGTACTAAAGTGACTGTATACACAGACCATGCAGCCATCAAATACTTAATTTCAAAGAAGGATGCCAAAGCAAGATTCATCATATAGATCTTATTGCTTCATGAATTTGATCTGGAAATTAAAGATAGAAAGGGGACTGAGAATCAAGTAGTAGACCACCTGTCACGGCTGGACGCAGACACAAGTACATTGACAAGGAGGGACATCACTGAAACTTTTCCTGATTAACAACTGTTGGTACTATAGCAAGCACAGATACTTGCTAACTACCACTTGAGCTGAAGTTTTAGGAGAAAAAGAAATTTCTTCGTGATGTTAAAAGTTATCAGTGGGATGACCTATATTTATATAAGTTATGCTCAGATCAAGTGATATGAAGATGTGCTTCAGAAGGAGAAATTCCCCATATACTGGAGTCATGCCATGCTGCAACATATGGAGGACATTTTGGTTGCCTGAGTTGTCCTTTATCCCAAGCAGTCTACATTAATAATTAATCTTTTTTTAAATAAATTCTTATTAATTGTACCACTAAAATATTACATAGTGATTCTAAAACTCTAATAAAACGAAGATTTTAGTGTTAAAAAAAACTTAAAGCTTTTCTTTTTTCCTATTCTTTGCCATTATTGTGGGTTCTTTGTTTTTCCCCCTCCCTTTTGAAATCTGCTCTTCAAATAATTTAGTTTCATACAAAGACCTGCAGACATTAGTTATTCTAACTATTCTCTTATTAATTATTAAAGTATTCTTATTCGTATGTGAAGTTTTTATTTTATTAAAAATAGTATGTTCTTGTTTGTTTCTAGTTTAATAATTTTCTATCTCACATACTATTAGAAGATTTTTTTGAGATGAATACAATTTAAATAAATAGCTTACACGAAGAATAACTTTCAACTAAATAATCTCACCAAACCTGAAAAATTTACAGCAATGTATGTCATCAATATGGTTGCTGTTGTGCAAATTTTATTGAACTCGCAAGCGCACGAATCTATTGTAGTGTAGATCTATGGTGACGAGTGTCGATCCCACGAGGAGGTGGATTTTAATTATATATAGAATTAATTTAGTGAATGGGTGATTTGATTTAAGGTGGAAAATGATTTGGATTATGCTAAAACTTAAATTAAAATGGCAAGATTAAATTCTGAAATTGGAAATAAAATGGCAGAAATAAATTGAAGTGTAAATCTATTAAATGACGTACTTGGGTATCTGGATCCGTATCAACATGCATCATGGGCTAAATATTCCATATTAATACCAATTAAATGATGAGAGGGGAATCCACACCTCATGAACCACGCTCTAATAAATATGGTGCTAAGGGCTTCTCGTGCCAAATAATAATAATCTTATACTAGGGTGCCGGTGAAACCAGGGCAGTACTAGACAAGATTAGTATTATCTGTCGACGAGAAGTCAAAACATCCACAAAAACTAGAGGGGAAGAGAAAATAAATTTACCAAATCAAGCCCATGACACATGTTGAGACTTCACCTTCAACCCAAGCTTGAAAGAAAATTAGCCACTCATAGTTGAACTAGGGGCAAAATAGGAATTTATTAAAATACGTAGAAAGTACAAGATAGAGAGAGAATTACAGAAAATGAATCCCAAAAATGGATTCAGAGGTGCTTAATTAGGGGGGGGAGGCCCCCTTTTTATAGTTACATCGAGTAAATCATGGCCATCGGATTAAAAACAGTTTGGACGCTCAGGATTTCGCCACGTCATCAGCCGCTATTTGCACAGTATAGTCAACCGCCACTATTTGCACAGTACAGTCAACCGCCACTATTTGCACAGTACAGTCAACCGCCACTATTTGCACAGTACAGTCAACCGCCACTATTTGCACAGTACAGTCAACCGCCACTATTTACACAGTAACGCCAACAGTACCCGTATATGTGAATAGTACCGTACATGTGAACAGTACCGTACGTGTGAACAGTGTCATTTTTCCTTTTATACTCCTCCTAAGGTTTTCGACCGTCCTGAGTTCAAAAATGATGTCCGTTTTTCCATTTGATCTCTCGTTTATTGTGAAATGACTATGATGCCCCTAAAATACATCAAATACTTAATTAAAATAAAACACACATAATTAAAGTACAAGAAATTTAAACACATAAAAGTAACGGTTGTTAGCAATACTTGATATATAAAATAACGATTTCTCCTTTATAAATATGCACTTTCTAACACTCAACAGTTGCCATAGATTGTACAAAGAGAGCAAATGATACAGCAAGATATAATTTGAGCACTTATCTTGCAAGAAAGAAAAATCTGATTCGTGATTGTGTTGCATAAAATAAAATTGTTTCCTTATATCATCTGGCTTGTGGTTGTTCCAACAATTAATAGAACAATCACCATCCATTGCCAATTAGTGAGTTTCCTTTGTGGAAATAGCCTGAACCGTCGAATAAAACAAAACTCTTGGTAGTTAATAGCCAATTAAACATCATTATGAATCAGATATATGATTGAAGGAATGGAAGATCACAGTTGCATTTGTCCTATTCCGAAGGGTGGCCAATTGTAACACCCCACACCCGGTTTTTACCAATTTTTGCCACCCATATATAATAGAAAGAGAGAGAGAGTAGAGAACCGAGAGAGAGAGAAGAGAACCCGTTGACCCGAACCCGACCCGGACCCGCGAGCTTGACCCGGCCGATTCTCCCATTTTAGGCCTCCGTTCCGGTCGTGGTTGGTACTGTTTTGAAGCTTGAGAGACGAGCAACGTATCCATGCTGTCCTTGTTGCCGAAAATCGATCGGAAAGCCGCCGATCGAAGCCTTGAAGTTTTGCGGAATCACTGGCTCGATTCGTCGTGATTTCGCTGGTTTTCGGTAAAGCCAGCATTCGGGTTTTGTTCCTTACCTTTCCCTCTACCATTTCCGACCAGCCATGGATGCCGGGGACGTCGTTTTGCCGTTGACCGGCCGTTGATGGATTCACGGCTTTGGGAGCTCGATCCAGAGCCATCGCCGCGCGTAGGAGGTCACCACCGCCACCATTGGACTCAGTGTGGCTTGAACGTTCAGTTCTGAGCTTCCCGTCGCCGTCGGTTGAATTCCGGTGACCGTTGACCGGCGAGGGTATTTCGGTAATTTCACTGTTTAAGGGCAATTTTATAATTTCAGATTTTGTGGGTATTTTAGTAATTGTTGTAATTGAGGATAAGTTGGTAAGTTCTGATGTAAGGTTAATTTGGTAATTTTGATATGAGCGTATTTTGGTAATATTGAATTCAAAGGCATTTCGGTAATTTTACGCTCCGAGGGTAATGTCGTAATTTCTAGCATTGTGATTATTTCTATGATATGAATTGAGAATAATTTGGTAATTGAAGATTGTGCGGATATTTTGGTAAAATAATGATGTTGAGGGCATTTTGGTAATTTTGGCATTAGGGGTATTTTGGTATTTTGTACATGCGGGAATAATTATTGTTGATAGATATTCGTTTCGAGAAGTATTATGTTATATTAGTTGAGATTTGAAAAGAAAGAAAGATTGTTTTACAGTTTTAGCTTGGATGCTTGAATTCATTACTGGCTTAGTGGAGAACTCTCGAGATGTTTATATAGTTATGAGATAAGTGGGCGAAGGACGCATTGCAAGAAGCCCAAAGAGTATGAAAGAGAAAGTTATGAAAGCAAAGAGAGTGTCCTACTAAGTAGTAATCGAATAAAGGTAGCTCAAGTAAGTGGTTTAAAAGAGAATGTGAAAGTTTGAGAAAGACAGAATGAGATTTCGATGATTTGTTTTACGACATTTTCGAATACAATTGTACGTCACTGAGAATGAGTTTGAATAGTAACTTTATTGTCATTGTTGAGTAAATGCTTGATATGAAATTGAATGGATTTGAGATATGTTGAAGAAAGAGAATGAGATTTCAGATATGATTATATGTTTTCGTACATGTGTATTAAATGTTATTTGAGAAATTGTTAAACAGTACCCTTCCCTCCAGATACAGAGAAATAGATAATATGAGATGAATACAGAGATACAGATGAGATGAGATAGAGGCCTTTGGGGCCCGTCTGAATACACATAGAGGCTTTGGGCCGTGTGTTTGGGCGCTTTTGCCTTTTGGGGGCTTATGCATGCATAGATATTGAGATGTATCAATTATGAGATGAGATTTTCCCTATCTATCCATTGTAGATCCGGGGCGTGGCGGTACCCAGATAATACGTCATCACCTGTCCGTCGAGGTCCGGATATGATGAGATCATTCCCCTGGGTACTTGTTTGATGATGGTTTTTGATATTCAGTATTTGATATGATAAGTGTTATGATTCTATCGATTTTACGTAGATTTATGTACAATAGTATTTCAGTGACTGATTTGAATTAAATATGTTTAAATAAGTTCTTACGATGTTTTGATGAAATTGATTTGAGAAAGAGAAATTAGTTTAAATAAATTTATTTTTCAGAAACTAGTATCCACTCACTGAGTTTTATACTCACCACGTTTTATTATATTTTATCCTCCCCCACAGGAGATTTGTTGGTACATCAGTCGACCCAGCATCGGTAGTTAGATTTGTAATTGTGGCCACGTGATGGTGCTAGGAGTCGTAGATTTAATATCTTGATATTTGAGATATTGTGATTTGTATTTATTGTTATATTTTGTTATTAAGGATCATCTTTGTCTTTGTTTGTAATATTTGGGTGTTTTGGGTGATATTTGAGGTGTTGATTTGAGAAGTTTGTTTTGAAGATTGGATGAATATTGAGATATTATTGGGAGTGTTGTTTTGTAAATTGTAAATTTGGGAATGTTGTATTTATGGGGGAGGTTCTGCCGAATTTTCGGTAGAATCTTTAGATATTTTTATTAGTATCGATCCGATTTTTACGAGTTTAGACAAATTCGCCCTGGGAGTGCGGGGCGGGTCGTTTCACCAATTTCACATCTTCCTTTTCTTCTGAACCTGATTCAGAAACTTCCTCATGGATATTACTCTTATCACCATCTTCAAATCCGTCCACCTCAAAAAAGGTAGATTCTTAATTATGCCGATTCAGTGAAACAAACCTATGGAAAAAACTCATAAGATACACCATCAACATCGAAACTCAAGAACACTAGATAGTACATTATAGCATTCCTTTGTTGAGGAAATATCCAAAGAAACAATTTTTTTTAAAGAATAAAATGTAAAATCTGCTAGATTTTGTTTGGTCATCCAATGAATTTTACCACAACCAAATCATTTTAACATCCACACTTGCACGCACAGAAAATATAACATTTAGCATCATATCCTCACAAAAGAGTCTTGTGATTCATAAGCTCCTAAGCAACCCAAAAGATGAACTTGTCCTTAAACAAACAAAAATTAGCTCTCCCTTTGCTTAAAAGATACCGATTGAAAGAATTGAAAGATCATCAATTAAACTGAAGCTCTGTGACAACATTCTTTCAGTTCATGAATAGACTGAATATGGATTGAAATTAATATCAAACACTATCTTGTAACGTGATTTTCTCTAATATTTTACATTTCAGTTTTCTTTTCATTTCTACTAATATATTAAAAACTACTACTAAACAAGAGTACGTTATGATCACAAAGGTATAATCACTCAAATCTTCCCTATATTTCCCTTTTCTTTTTTCTTTTTCTTTTTGAATACAAATAAAACCTCTGTTTCTTTCTCGGTAATCAAACAAAGCAAATAAATAAATAAAAATTGAAAAAATAAAAACGGAATTAGCAATCATAAATAAAATCATCAAATTGTTTAACCAAAATCAAGCTAGCCTACTGGAATTAATACTAAAATCTTAGATATATGATAAATCAACCGAGAATTGTAAAAAAATAATAATAATAACAACAATAATATAAGTGCAAAAGAAAAATGTATACTGATGACCAGAGACTTTTGACAGGGGCTCATGGCAAGGGATTTTGGATTTGAAAAATAGAAAGGTTTATTTTCATTTGTCCCACATATTTTTTCATGTTTTACATTATGCATTCAATACTTATGATGTGTTTCACAACGAGCCGAAAACAATTGAGTCCATCATTAATTCCAATCCTTTCAGATTCTATCCACCTAAATTATTATAATACGCTCTTTTTGATTTGAATTGAATACAAATACCAAAATAAAAATAAGATTTTGTTATTCATATTTAAATCAAAGAATTTTTCTTATTATTACTAGCAAGTTGTTCACTAAATTTGATATCTAGCGCAAAAATTTTTGAGTTGATTTAATTTGGTTCAACTTTAACACGAGCGCACATATCTCTAATTATTTACTAATTTGTTTGTTCCCTCTTCTTCAACTAATCCTTCCAGTCTTTACCCCATGGTTTGTGCTCTTTAAAAGTGTCGGCATGAGCTGTTGGCATGTGTTGTCAATTATGGAATTAATTTTGTATTTACATCCGGGAATCTTTTAGTTGATCAATCTTGCTTTTAAATATAGAAACAATTTTTTCTTCATTTTTTAGGATGTAATTAGCTTCATATATTGCCTCTGATTTGGAGAAGAGTATACACACAATTATTTTCTGCATTGAAACCTTTGTTTGACATGGTATCAGAGCAGGTTCCGCACCAAGAGAATCTGTGTTGACAACTGAATATTTTCTTTTTCTTTTTTTCTCTCAAAATTTGTATTTATATTCTGAATATTCACTGCTGTTGTGAACTCTATGGCTGATATCACAGGCGTATCAATGGATATTATCCCACCACCAGCACCACAAGTTGTTGTTCATCAAGACAACTCGACATTTCCAACTGGGATCACTCTGGATGAGACCAACTACTCATTATGGTCTCAACTCATGGAGATGCGGATTAGTGCTCGCAACAAAGCTGGTTATCTTATTGGAGAAATGAAGAAACTAACACCTGGAGATCATAATCTTGGATAACGGATTATTGAAAATCAGAGAGTCAAGAGCTGGTTGATTGACTCAATGAGTCCATCGTTGATGCAACGATTTATTCGTCTCCCTATAGCCAAAGATATATAGGAGGCTATATCGAAAACCTTCTATGACGGAACCGATGAAACCTGTATTTTTGAGCTGAACTAAAGATCTTTCTCTACCAAATAGAATGGGCGACTATTGCCAATGTATTACAATGAATTGGTTGCCATTTTTCAGGAAATCGATCATAGGACTACCACTCAAGACGGCACAGTCGAAGGGTGTTACAGCTGCATTCTGCAATGGCTAGGCTTCGAGTTCATATTTTTCTAAGTGGCCTCGACTCAGAGTTTGAACAGGTTCGTGGAGAAATATTGCGAAAAGACCCAAAGCTTGATTTAGAAAGCACATATGCTTATGTTAGAAGGGATTACCAACAGAGACAAACAATGAGAGGCTCTTATTCAATTTCGGAGAACCTGGCCATGCTGGCCAGTCAAAACCGAAATGGATCTTCAAAAATCAGGGCAATCAATTGTCTAGCAAAGTTAACAACCTTGTGTGCACCCATTGTGGAGAAAAAGGTCATTCATAACAACACTGCTATGAAAGCCTCGTAAGAAAATATCTGGGAAGGCTAATGTGACAGCAGCAAAGGATGAAGAACAACCACCACCTTCAGAAAATGTTGCCCACCCAGGTATTATTGGTAAGGCATCTGTATGTTCTGTGACTTCTAAGAATAGAATGTGGAATATTGATACAGGTGCATCTGAGCATATGACCATAATTTTTGGCCAATTCAAATATGTTCTTCCCTCTTCTCAATCTGTTATCTCCACTGCAAATAGTAGTACTTCTCTTATTATTGGGGAATGGTCTATTACCCTGAGTAATACTTTTACATTAGATACAATTCTTGTTGTCCCATCTCTTAAATACAATCTTTTGTCTGTTAGCCAAATTACCTCCACACTTGCTTGTACTGTAATGTTTTGACCCACTTTTTGTGTCTTTTAGGACATCCTAACTCAAAAGATTCTTGGTTATGGTGTTAGACGGGGAAAACTCTATTACTTGGAATTGACAGAAAATAAGGGACCAAATATCAATCAGGTAAATCAAGCTTTTAATGAAGATAGAATTCGGGCAAATGTTTGGTTATGACATCGTAGATTAGGACACCTTTCTTTTGGTTGTCTCAAAAAATTACAGCTTCATCTTTTTTCAACTCTAAATGACTTGAATTTTCATTGTGACATTTGTGAGATGGCTAAAAGTCATCGCACTTCTAATTTACCAAGTTTAAATAAAAGCTTAAAACCTTGTGGAGATTCATTCCGATGTTTGGGGTCCTGCAAAAATTGCTTATCTTTTTAAAGCTCCTTTTTTTGTGACATTTATTGATGAACGTACTAGAATGATTTGGGTGTCTTTACTTATAAAAAAAAGCGATGTATGTCTAGCCTTTCAAGAATTTCACAAAATGGTAAGTACTTAATATCAAAAGCATATTCGTGTACTTCAACCTGACAATGGCACTGAGTATATAAATGCCTTTCTTAGCAAGTTTTTAAACGTTCATGGAATTCGTCATCATACCTCATGCACTTGTACAACAAAACATGTTCGCTAAGAGGAAAAATAGACAAATTTTAGAGGTGGTTCGTGCTTCTCTTTTTGGCATGAACATGCCTCGGTTTTATTGGGGAGAAGCTGTAAAATCTGCAGCTTATCTCATTAATCGAACCCCTTAAGGACTGCCAGATTTTCAAACTTCCCAATAAAAAATGCAATCCTTACTCTCAATTCCTCATCTTCCTAATCTTGAACCCTAAATATTTAGTTGTATTGTTTATGGTCACATTCCAAAAAATTTACGAACTAAACTGGATCCATGTGCCAAATGCTGTGTTTTTATTGGCTATTCTGATCTTCAAAAAGGTTATAGGTGGTATGATCCACAAATAAAAAAAATTACATGTAACTTTGGATGTCTCTTTTCATGAATTAGAACCTTATTATTCAGCGGGAGTCTCTGACCATTCCCTCCAGGGAGAGAGTTTGTGTGAAGAGAATGGTCAAAGAAAAAATAGAGGAGGTGAATTTGTAGAAATTGAAGACATGGTCGAAAAACTTCAAAACGGTAATGGAAATGAGGTTCAACAAGGGTGTGATAACATGACTGAAACTGAATGTGATCCCTCCAATTTTCTGGACATGTCTGAAGCACAATCAAGGCCACTAGAGCTACCCATGTCTACATTATTAACTGGAGAAGTAACTGAAAGTATTCCTCCTTAGGTAATTTTAAATCCATTGTCTAATGAGTCTTATGAACTATTTGTTTCTATAGAAGACATGAATCCTAAATATCCACAAAGGTCAAATAGAGGAATTCCAAAGAGACAATATAAACCTGGTCCCAAATCCAAAATAGAATAGCTAATCAGTAACTACATGTCATCTCATAGGTTGTGTGAATCACATGCACTTACTATTAATCAATTATCCACTATATCTATTCCTAGTAGTGTATAAGATGCTTTGGAAGATCCAAAATGGACTAAGGAGATGAATGAAGAGATGGAAGCTCTACAAAAAAATGACACTTGGGAACTTGTTTCACTACCTAAAGGAAAGAAAATAATTGGATGTAGATGGGTATTCACGGTGAAACTCAAAGCAAATGGAAGCATTGAAAGGTATAAAGTAAGACTAATGGCAAAGGGATATACACAAAGGTATGGAATAGATTATCAAGACACTTTCACACTAGTAGCCAAGATAAATATCATTCGCATTATTATTTCTATAGCAGCAAAACGAGATTGGCCCTTAAAACAGTTCAATGTAAAAAATGCTTTTCTTAATGGAGATTTAGAAGAAGAAGTTTACATGGACCTACCTCCTGGTGTCAAACATAGTTCTATATGTATAAATGAAGTATGTAAGCTGAAGAAGTCCTTGTACAGACTAAAACAGTCACCTAAGGCATGGTTTAGGAGGTTTTCAATGATAATGAAAGCTGCTAATTATAAACAAAGTAATTCAGACCATACTTTGTTTATAAAACACAAAGATGAAAAAGTAACGGTGTTAATAGTGTACGTTGATGATATGGTATTAACAGAGGATGATTTATCTGAAATGAAAGCACCACAAGAACATTTGGTTGCTGAATTCAAAATGAAAGATATTGGGCAGCTTAAATACTTCTTGGGGATTGAGGTAGCAAGGTCGAAAAGTGGAATTTTTCTTTCGCGATGAAAATACGTGTTAGATCTTCTCACTAAACCTGGTATGCTTGATTGTAAACTAGCTAAAACACCTATGAAGATGAATCACAAGCTCGGGATTTTATCAAATCAAACTCCAATTGATAAGGATCGTTACCAATGGCTAGTTAGGAGGTTAATCTATTTAGCCTACACAGGCCAGACATAGCATATGTCGTAAGTATAGTAAGCCAATTCATGCATTCACCAAGTGAAGCATATAAGGATGCAATTTATCAAATTATGAGATATTTGAAGTATGCTCCTGGAAAAGGTTTATTGTTCTAAAAAAATAATATCTCAAACATTGAAGGATATACGGAATCTGATTGGGCAAATGACCAGACAACAAGACGATCTACGTTAGGTTATTTTACATTTGTTGAAGGCAATCTCGTCACTTGGAGAAGCAAGAAGCAGAAGGTTGTGGCAAGATCAAGCGCTGAAGCGGAATTTTGCAGAATGGCACAAGCTGTGTGTGAGATGTTATGGATAAAGAACATACTGAAAGATTTGGGGATTGATTATGCAAAACCCATGAATCTTAAATGTGATAATAAAGTAGCTATAGAGATTGCCCAGAATCTTGTACAACATGATCGCACAAAACATGTTGCAGTAGATTGTCATTTCATCAAGGAGAAGCTTGACGAGAAAACTATACAGTTCCCATTTGTTCAATCTAGAGATCAGTTGGCTGACATACTCACAAAAGCAGATCAGGAAGGGTGTTTCATGATATAATTGACAAGCTGGGCATGATAGATATCTATGCTCCAACTCGAGGGGGAGTGTCGGCATGAGTTGTTGGCATGTGCTGTCAATTATGAAATTGATTTGTAATTACGTTCGGGAATCTTTTAGTTGATCAATCTTGTATTTAAATACAGAAACACTTTATTTTTTCCTTTTTTAGGATGTAATTAGCTTCGTATATTGCCTAAGATTTGGAGAAGAATATACAGAAAGAATTATTTCTGCATTGAAACTATTGTTTGACAAAAAGCAATAACATGAATTGCAAAAACATAAATTTAAACCAAAAAAAAAGAAAGAAAGAAGTTATCACACATCAGGATTTATTTGTGTTCATGATGAACACTTTGCATATATACACATAATTTTATTTAAATTAAAAATAATATACTTTATTTGTTATTATGATCTTAATTCCATGGGTTATTGATCTCCATAAAAGTTTTAGACCAAGTCTATTGTGTGTCATTTGAAACCTTCTCTTGTCCAATAAAGGTTGTCCAGTTGTCGGTATGAGCATCCGCAAGAACCCATATAACTTTTTGAGGCTGGCTTTTAAAGTCAAATTTAGTACATTTAGCTTTAGCACCTATCTTCCTCCTCTTTGGCTGTTGGTTAATTGCCTCTGCTCGAACATCCACCCTTCAGGCAATCCAATTCTTCCGCCATCTATTAGTGAACTTTTAGGCCCTTTTCCCCGTCTCGGCTTTTGATCAAGAGGAGGCACCATCCTCAAAGGCACAACATCAATGATCTGAAGCTCATTGGGTGGAATCAAAATGTTAGTTTCTTCGGCTTTTGTCTTCTGCAAAATGCAACAAAGAAATGAACCCCAAAAGAAAAAGAAAAAAAAGAAACACAATCAAATATACAATTAAAGAGAAAATTGCCTTATCATGGTGGTGATAAAAGTGAAGAAACGAAATCTATATGTCGTTTAGTTTAGTGGGTGCATGTACCAGCTGGAGGAATAGAGAGAGTGAAATACTTTTTTTTTATGGTAAATACATGCAGTCCTTGAGTGTTAGGTATTGTGTAAGTAAAATAAAATAAGTTATACCTAGGAGCTTATATAAGTTTAAAACATGCAATGACTTTTAAGAAAAAAATAACAAATAAAAATAAATAAATAAAAGTTTATGCATGGCCGAAATAAACATACCTCTACTAGATTAATTTTTACTTGCATGTTAAAATAAAAACTCGTGGGAACTAACTCTATCATTAATTTGAAAGGGACACAAGAATATTGTTGATAAAGAGTTTAGTAGTGTTAGGTGGTCTTAAATCTCTCTTAACTCTAAAAGCTAGCTCAAGAGATAAGGTTTTCCCTCTCACTTATAAAGTGACTACCAGCCTCTTTCACAATCAATATGGAATAACCCCAACAATTGCCTCTTGACACACAGGCTTTGGATCAAAAGCATAAACACCTGCTCTCTCTATTAGACTGTTAGGCTGAGATGTTCGTGAATTTGGGTTTTGATATCAGTTTTAGGTAGTCCTAGGTCTCTCTCAACCCTAAAAGCTAACTCAAGGGATGAGGCTTTCCCTCACAATTATAAAGTCACTACCAACCCTTCCACAACCGATGTGAGATAACCCGAATAAGTAGCAATTATAATTTATCTAATTAGAATAAATAGAACTTTTGGAAAAAGAATTATTATTAATTTAAAAGGGACATAAGAATGTTGCTAATAAAGAGTATAGTAGCAATTATAAATTTATCTAGTCAGAATAAATAAAACTTTTGAAAGAAAATAATTAATAAGAAGATTCTCTTATAATGAAAACCATAAAGAAAAAGGGATAAACTAAATACACATTTATTTTTATCTTTCCAGTTGTATAAGATTTATACAAAATAATTTTCATACAAAAATAACAATAACAGTTAAATCTCATAGATATCTTATGTTTCACTGGTATTAAATATCTTTTAGATTGTCCAATTCACATAAAAATCAGTCGTAAAGCCACATGTAAGTAATTCACTTGTAAAGAAATATTAATTTCACATTTATGTTCCCAATCATTTTGGCTATCATAATCCATAATTTCTTTTTGCAGCAATAAGCAATTAGCATATAACTATAAATTGTAAATTACGAATTTACATGAACAAATGATAAACTATCTCCTACCATACATAACATTCTAAAATATTTTACTAACTTGCCCAGGTATAGGTAATCTCGATGTCATATAATGAGTAATTATTGGCACATAATGACATTCAATCTTACACTAACAATAAATAGTAAACAACATTGTCATTGTTGGATCATAAACTTGATCCAAGATGAATAAATTCAAGCCCAACTCATGGAAAGTTCCATGAGTAGGTATGGTTGGTGAGGTTTGAATTATTTATGTTAGGTGTGTAAGGTGTGGTTGGTGAAGTAGGTGAGTTATATGTTTTAATGAATGGTGAGGATTTGTGTAGTAGTTGAATAAATGAATGATTGTGATTAGTTTATTTCATGTATAAATACCACCTCTCCCTTTTGGTTTATGAATAAAGTGAAGTAGCAAAATCTCTAAAGTGTAGAGAGTGAAAAATAAAAGTTTTAATTGGGGAGAAGTGTTGTTAAAGAAATAAAATAGTATGTGTTTTTATATTTTATTTGTTAATTCTCCAACAAAGTGGTATCAGAGTTAGTTTTTGATGCTATATATAGTCATATAGCGTATCAAATCGAAGATCTAGACTAGAGGAACGTGACGCCACAAACGTCATCCTGATCCGAGGCCGAAGTACCCACACTTGTTGCCGGAACGTTTCTGTCTTGAAGCTGAGTTGACTCACCGAGTTGAACCAAGCTGAGCCAAACCAAACCAAGTCGAGCTGAGCCAAGCGAACTGAATCAAGTCAAACCGAGCCAACTAGAGCCGAACCAAGACTACTAAGCTGACGTTGACCATTGACCGACGTTGACTGTTGACCGCCGTTGACTCGAGTCCTTCCCGAGGTTTTTCGACATGGTGGATTCATCTGTGCATTCAAAATCTCCAAATTCTCACTTAATTTATGAGTCATTTCAAGTTCAACAATTAAAGGAAAATAAGTTTGACAACTGGCGTATTAAAATAAAGGCTCTATTGGGTGCACATGACATATGGGATGTCATAGAGCAATGCTTTATTGTACTAGAAAATGAAGCCACTTTAAATTAAGCACAGAAGGAGAATTTAAAAGACTTGAAGAAAAAAAAAAGAATAAAGTAAAGTATCTCATCTTTCAAGCATTATGTTCGAGGTAGAGGTTGTGGTCATGGACGAGGTTAGAATTTCAACAACAAAAACTCCAATTATGCCAAAGGAGAAAGCTCAACCAGAGGACGAGGCAGAGGCAATCCAAGATTGAGGTATGACAAATCCCAAGTATAGTGCTATAATTGTCAAAAGTTTGGGCATTATGCTTCAGAATGCAGAGCTCCAAGCACCAGAATTAAGGAGAGAGTAAATTATGCTAAAGAGAAAAATGGTAAAGATCACACACTTTTACTAGCACGCAATGACACAAGTGGAGGTCAAGAAAATACATGCTATCTTGACACATGTGCTAGTAATCATATGAGTGGAAACAGAAGCATGTTCGTGGAACTATGTGAATCTGTGAATGGCAGTGTCGCTTTTGGAGATGATTACCAGTGATGGGTAAAGGTAACATTCTTTTTCATGCAAAAGATGATAGCCACCAAATAATTTCGAATGTTTATATGTGCCCAATATGAAAAACAACATCCTTAATTTGGGCCATCTCTTGGAAAAAGACTATGATATTCACTTAAAAGATTGTAGTCTTTTCCTAAGAAATAACAAAGGAAATTTAATCACAAAGGTTCAAATGCCGAAGAATAGAATGTTTCTTTTAAATATTCAAAATAATGTTACAAAATGTCTCAAAACCTGTCACAAAGATCTATCCTGGATTTGACATCTTCGATATGGGCATCTCAACTTCAGAGGATTGGAGCTACTATTCAAGAAGAATATGGTGAAAGGCTTACTATACATCAATCACCCTGATTAACTTCGTGAAAGATGTTTACTTGGCAAGCAGTTCAGAAAGAGCTTTCCAAAGGAGTCAAACTCAAGAGCTCAGAAGCTACTCGAGCTCATTCATACTGATGTGTGCGGTCCATTTAAGCTAAACTCCATTAGTAAAAGTAATTACTTCCTTCTTTTCATAGATGATTTTTCAAGAAAAGCTTGGCTATATTTTTTGAAGCACAAATCAGAAGTCTTTGAAGTTTTCAAGAAGTTTAAAGCTACAGTGGAAAAATAAAGTACTTGTGAAGCAAATGGAATTCAACACCCTTTGACAGTTTCAAGATCCCCCTAATAAAATGGTGTTGTAGAAAGAAAGAATAAAACCATCCTCGATATAGCAAGAAGCATGCTTAAGAGTAAAACGCTACTTAAAGAATTTTGGGATGAAGCTGTTACATGTGCAGTCTACTTATCTAATCGATCTCCAATAAGAAGTATGTAGGGCAAGATGCCACAAGAAGCTTGGAGTGGAAGAAAACCCGGCATCACCCATCTAAGAGTTTTCGGAAGCATTGCCCATGTACTTGTACCAGACGAAATTAAAGCCAAACTGGATGACAAAAGTGAGAAGTTCATCTTCATCAACTACGACAACAACTCCAAAGGATACAAGCTTTACAATCCAAACAACGGGAAGATTGTGATTAGTCGAGATATAGTTTTTAATGAAAAAGGAGAATATGATTTTTGCTCTGGTGTGGATGACTTCAACTTCTTTCTCATTGAAGAAGATGATCATACACAGATAAAATAAGTAGACGAACAACAAGAGCCTGCAACTCCACCTATCTCACCAGCATAAACCACATACAGAGATTCATCGCCGTTTTTCTTAAATGAAAGAACCGAAGAACGTAGAAGGAGTCTTCAAGATCTCTATAAGGTAACGGAGAGACATGATAATCTCACTCTCTTTTACCTCTTTGCTGATTGTGAGCCAGTCAAATTTCAAGAAGCTGCACTAGATGAGAGTGGAGAATTGTAATGGATGAAGAAATCAAAGCCATTGTGAAGAATGATACTTGGGAGCTTACTACTCTTCCCAAATGTCAAAAGGCGATCGGTGTCAAATGGGTGTATAAACAAAAAGAAATGTGACGGGTTAAATTAAAAGGCACAAGGCGAGGCTAGTTGCAAAAGGCTATAGTCAAAAAATGGCATAGACTATGACGAGGTATTTTCTCCTGTAGCTCGACTTAAAACTATTAGACTTATTATTTTTTTGGCTATTCTGAACAAATGGAAGATTTTTCAAATGGATGTGAAGTCTGCTTTCTTGATTGGATTTCTTAAAGAAGAAGTTTATATCGAACAACCATTAGGCTATGTGGCGAAATGACATGAAGATAAAGTTTTGAGATTGAAGAAAGCTCTTTATGGGTTAAAGCAAGCACCAAAGGCATAGAATAGCATAATTGGCAAGTATTTTCAAGAGAACGGCTTCACCAAACGCCTATATAAACATGCTCTCTATGTCAAAGAAAAAGCTGGAGACATTTTGATTGTGTGTTTGTATGTGGGTGATCTCATCTTCATTGGAAATGATCCAAGCTTATTTAAAGAGTTCAAGAGAGTGATGATAAAAAAGTTCGAGATGACTGACATCAGACTGAAGGCATATTATCTCGGCATTAAAGTCAAGCAAAAGAAAGAAGGCATATTTATCTCCTAAGAAAGCTATGCAAAGGAGATTTTAAAAAAGTTCAAAATGAATGATTGCAAGCCTATTAACACGCCAGTGGAATGCGGAGTCAAGTTATCCAAACATGATGAAGAAGACGAAGATATAGATCCAACATTCTTTAAAAATTTGGTCGGAAGCCTACGTTATTTGACATGCGCAAGACCAAATATCCTTTATGTTGTTGGACTTGTGAGTCGATACATGGAGAATCCAAAGACCACCCATTTTAAAGCTACAAAAATATCAAAGGTACAACTAATTTCGGCTTATTATACCCATTTTCTAATGACTACAAGCTTGTTGGATATAGCGATAGCAATTGGGGTGGAGATGTAGATGATCCAAAAAGCATGACAAGATTTGTGTTCTTTATAGGAGATACTGCTTTCACATGGATGTCAAAGAAGCAACCAATTGTCACGCTATCCACCTGTAAAACTGAATATGTAACTACTACATCAAGTGTTTGTCGTGCAATTTGGCTTAGAAATTTGCTGAAAGAGTTGACTTTGCCACAAGAAGAGCCAAGCGATATTTGTGTTGATAACAAATCAACAATTGCTCTATCCAAGAATCCAGTCTTTCATGATCGAACAAACACATAGATACTCACTATCATTTCATAAGAGAGTGTATTGCAAGAAAAGAAGTACAAATCAAGTATGTAAAATCACAAGATCAAGCAACTGATATCTTCACCAAGCAACTCAAGCAAGAATACTTCATAAGATTAAGAAGTTTGCTTGGTGTCATATGATCAAGTTTAAGGGGAAGTGTTGGATCATAAACTTAATCCAAGATGAATAAATTCAAGCCCAACTCATGGAAGGTTCCATGAGTAGATAAGGTTTGAATTATTTATGTTAGGTGTGTTAGCTGTGGTTGGTGAAGTAGGTGAGTGGTAGGTTTTTGAATGGTGATGATTTGTGTAGTAGTTGAATAAATGAATGGTTTTGATTAGTTTCTTTCATTTATAAATACCTCTCCCCTTTAGTTTATGAATCAAGTGAAGTAGCAAAATCTCTAAGGTGTGGAGAGTGAAAAACAAGAGTTGTATTTGGTGAGGAGTATCGTTGAAGAAATAAAATAGTGTTTTGTGTGTGTTTTATTTGTTAATCCTCCAACAGTCATATGATCTCAATATACATGCAAATATTTTTCTTTATCACAATCATATTAAGTATTTTTTAACTAACTTATTTTTTTATGGCAATTTCTTATTTTATGTAATCTACGTGAACATTTAATATTAGGCGCGAAACCGAATTTATTCTTTTTTTTTACGACTCATGTATGTATGTATCTATCTATCATGTTTTTCTTTTTTTTTTAAGAAAAAAATCACGTGAAGTCACATTTACGCTCTATACCACCCTAGCAAAAGAAACTTGAGATCCATAAATTAGTTTGCAAATGAAAAACATTAATCACACTTATGAATTTCCTGCACTTTTTTCTCTTAGAGGTACCATATAGCTCAGTATCAATTATTGACTATTAAAAAAAACCTAGAAATAGTTATAGAGACAGAAATAACATACCGCATATTGCGCTCTATCTGTTGCTACACGCGATGGAAGAGGCTGCAATTCGTAATTATCCTTTAATTAGTGTTCATTCACAAAAGCTAAAGAAGTCTATAATATATGCAAGGTAGATTAAGAGATTACTTAATAACCTCAAATTGAATTGAATAGAGAGTGGAATTTGGATCGAGATATAATGTTCAATAAGTTAAAAAAATAAAGCAATAAGGATGTATCTTGAATGAAAAAAATTTCTTATCGAGGAAATTGTCGATTTATTTCATTTTATTATTTTTTAAAGGAATTTGTCCATTTCTCACATCATATGTCTTCTAAAATGTCATGAATAGAAAAAATGACGGTAATTTATTTAAATTAACTCATGAATGAGAGAATTATACTGCGGAACTAATATGAATAATGATCAGATAAAGCTTCCATGAACAAGAGAATCATGTACCTTAATTCTTTCTTCATCAATTGTTGTTCCGTCAGGGTTAATTAACAAATTTAAGTATTAAAATTGTTGAATTAAAACAATGTTAATAAAGTAAAATTACATATCAAATCTACGCCTCGAGCCATCTAATTTGTCGATGATCTTATTAAAGAATCAAGAAAATGGCATATAGCAAGGATAGGAGCTAGATTCATTACCCCATCGGTCATTTCTTGAGAAGCAAATGTCGGTACTGATGATGAGGCCTTCAAGTCTCTACTTTACCAACCAAATTAACCCTAGAAAATGAGAAAGAGAGGTAGATAGAGAGAGGGAACAGATCTAGGGAGTGTCAAACAAATTGGCTTATTATTGTGTCCTTTTTATTGCATGCAAAAGTTGGCAATGTTTGCACATTTGGCAAGTAAAGGTGGAGGAGATTCAGGGTAAATTTGCTAAAGCAACGGCTACTCTCATCATTGGGGTCCAAATTAAGTTTATCTAGATATTATGCTATAATTTTATCTAGGCATGCCTCTTTTTTTTTCTTACTATTTTGAAATAGTTTAGATTAAGTAGTTATTTTACTAATCTAATGTAAATGTTACGTTTTGGTCCTTTTAACTTTACTCTTTTTTTGCTTGCCATGTTGTTTCACTTGTTTGTAGATTCTCTATTATGAATCGTATTAAATAGATATAAATCTGCTATTAAGATGAACTTTTTTAGTTTTTTTTCAAGAGATAAAATTTGCACGAGGGTTGAAAGAAATTGCAATGTATTTCTCATTTGAAATTATTTTTCTGAAATAAATTCCATATCTTATTTTACCCAAGTCACAATAGTACATGGTTTGCTTTGTATATAGCGCATATGCGCTTCCATTATTTGATGTTTGGTCCCCATATCTGTAAGGATTTGCAGTATCTAATTGCTTGGATAATTAATTAATTAAACAGTTTCTTTCTTTTTTAAAGTAGAAATTCCATATCTCATGTGTGTTTTGTTATCAATAAATTTTTTTATCAATTTCTCCGATCCATTGAAAAAGAAAAAATCTAAACTATAGAAATTGTTGTTATCACACATCAGGATTTATTTCTGTTCATGATGAACACTTTGCATATATACACGTAACTTTGTTTAAATTTTAAAAAATCCACTTTATTTGTTATTATGATCTTGATTCTATGGGTTATTGATCTCCAAAAGAGTTTTAGACCAAGTCTGTTGTCTATCATTTGAAACGTTCTCTTGTCCAATAAAGGCTGACCAGTTGTCGGTCTGAGCATCGGCAATAACCAATGAAACTTCTTCAGACTGGTTTTTAAAGTCAAATTTAATACGTTTAGCTTTAGCACCAATCTTCCTCCCCCACTTTGGCTGCTGGCTACTTGATTCAGGGTCAGAGTTAGAGCTCCCAGCAGCATCCTGCGTGTATACGTATACACAAGGATGTTACATCAAATATAAGAAAATTTAAAACAACAATTTAAATACAAGCCAAAAGTGAGATGTGATTTTGAAAGCTCACTCACATTGGTAAGGCCAACTACTGGTGGTGTCTCAAGCTTCTTCCGGTCATTTTCTTGCAATGCGTTAGTAGTAATTGGATTAATATTTTGTCCTTTTGACAGTAAGTGCTTCTCGACTTCTTTAAATGATCTGAACTGCTTGTTTGTCCCCTACTCATAGTAAAACTGCACATTCATTTGAATCACACTCAACAATCAAGCGCACCGCATGCTTTCGAAATAAATTTCTGTAACTATATATTTGAGCTATTAATTGAAAAAATACTCAGTACTTAATAATATAATAAAATTAATAAACATGTCCCACAGAGTTATAAACAACATGCAATTTCAGCATACGGCTCACAAATTTGAATGTTAACTTTCAAAGCTATGAAAACCTAGATAAGAAGAAATTGAGTGTTGGAGCAACCTGGTCAATTTTTCCTGTGTAATTAGCGTGGGTTCTTTGCCTCTGCTCGAACATCCACACTTCAGGCAATCCAATTCTTCTTCCATCTATGAGTGGACTTCTAGGCCCTTTTTCCCTTCTCGGCTTTTGATCAAGAGCAGTCACCATCCTCAAAGGCATAGCGTCAATGATCTGAAGATCATTGGGTGGAATCAAAGTGTTAATTTCTTCCGCTTTTAGCTTCTGTAAAAGGCATCAAAAAAGAGAAAAAAAGAAGAAAAACAAACAAATATAAAATTGAAGAGAAAATTGACTTATCATGGTGGTGATAAAAATGAAGAAATGAAATCTTTTGTGTCGTTTGATTTAGTGGGTACATGTACGGCTTGGGGGAAATAGCGAGAGTGAAATACTTTTTTGATGGCAAATACATGTAACTAGCAGTCCTTTAGTGTTAGGGATTGTGTAAGAAAAATAAAATAAATGATATCTAGGAGGTAAGTTTAAAACATGCAATGACTTTTAAAGCAAAAAAAAAATTGTATGGCTGAAATAAACCTACATCTTCTAGATTAATCTATGCATACATGTTAAAATAGAAACTCATGCGCACTAATCCTATCATTAATTTGAAAAGGACACAAGAATATTATTGATAAAGAATGTGTAGTGTTAGGTGGTATTGGACCTCTCTCAACTCCAAAAACTAACTCAAGAGGCAAGATTTTCCCTCACTTATAAAGTCACTATCAGCCCCTTCCCCATCCAACGTGGGATAACCCAATAATCTCCTACTCACACATAGGGCTTGGATTAAAAGCATAGACAGATATTCTCTCAATTAGACTATTAGGTTGAGATGTTGGTGAACCTCTACTATAATATTAGTGTTTGGTAGTCTTAGGCCTCTTTCAACCCCTAAAGCTAGCTCAAGGGGTGAGGCTTTCCCTCACACTTTTTTTTTTGAAAAAAAAGTAAGCCTTTCATTAATCACAACACCTTGAGTACATCATATAATTCAGCTAGAATATTTTCTAGCCATATACAGGAAGGTTATTCCCTAAAGCTATCTTAGCTAGGCAATGGGCATAAGCGTTACAATGTCTTGGAATGTGCTTAACAACAACTTTCTGGAAGTTCTTCATATGGTTTTGGATTGCCAGAATTGTCCAAAAAATTTTTGCTCTGCTGCCCTTGGTGTTGTTCACTAGTTGGACCACCTCTAAGCAATCTGACTCAATGATCAAAGAGGTTACATCCGCACTTCTTGCCAGCTGGAGGCCCCATAGCACAGCCTCAGCTTCAGCCAAGCTAACTGACCCCTTGAGGAGCCTCTGATTAATCCCAGTCGCTACTATCTTACCATTAGAGTCTCTAATCACGGCTCTCACTCCATGTATATTTTTGAAGTTAATAGCCGCATCCACGTTAACTTTGAAAACATTCTCAAAGGGGGAGCCACTCCTGCTACTTCTCTTTTTTGTGGAGAGAAATATAGGCTTGCTCAGGCTTCCTAACTCTTTGAAATGCTGTCAACACAGACTCTGCTTTAGCAGCTGAGATGATAGGATTAATCTCTCTGCCATCGAAAATACATTTGTTCCTAGCAAACCAAGCAGACCAACACAGAGCAACCATTAATTCCAAATCTGTTTTCCTCAACTCCTTAGCCATTCTTTGCAGAGTGCTGAAAATGTCCTGAGCATTAGCTTCTGAGCTAGGGACTGTATAAGGGGACTAGAGCCAAATCTTTCTCGCAGTCTTGCACTCCAAGAGAGCATGACCGATGGTCTCTACGCTTATTTTGCATCGCTTACAAGTTGGCTCCTCCACAACCTTCCTTTTCCACAGATTTTCTGCAAATGGAAGTAGATTATTTGAGGCCATACACATGAAGATTTTAAGTTTCTCAGGCAGCTCTAAAAATACAATCGTTCTCCTTAATGACAAAATATAACAAATAGATACAATTCACAAAATCCCAAATATCAAAATATTAAATCTACGACTCCTAACACAATCACGTGGCCACAATTTCAAATATAACTACTGTTATTGGGTCGACTGATGTACCTGCAAATCTCTGGTGGGGGAAATAATATAATAAAAAAACGTGGTGAGTATAAAACTCAATGAGTGGATATTAGTTTTTGAAAAATAAATTTATTTAAAATGATTTGCTCTTCCTCAAATCGATTTCATCAAACTATCATAAGAACTTATATAAACATATTTAATTCAAATCAGTCACTGAAATACTATATTACATAAATCTGCATAAAATCGATGGAATCATAATACTTGTCATATCAAATACTGCATATCAAAAGCTATCATCAAACAAGTACCCAGGAGAATGATCTCATCATATCCGGACCTCGACGGATGGGCAATCAGGGAACCATCATGCCCGGAGCTACAACGGATAGATGAGGAAAATTTCATCTCATATCTCATATATCTCAACATCTGGATCTTTGTAATCATCATACTGCATGCATAAGCCCTCAAAAGGCAAAAGCGTCCAAACACACTACCCAAAGCCTCTATATGTGTTCAGACAGGCCCCAAAGGCCTCTATCTCATCTCATCTCATATTATATGTTTCTCTGTATCTGGAGGGAAAGGGAACTGTCTAATGATTTCTCAAATAACATTTTATACACATGTACATAAACATATAATCACATCTGAAATCTCATTTCCTTTTTCTTCAACATTTCTCAAATCCACTCAATTCTAATATCATGCATTTACTCAAAAACGACAATAATCATTAATCAAATTCATTTTTAATAACAATAAATTTCAACACATAGTTAAAAATCAATTTTCTAGAAAATCATTAAATTGAAGCATCAAATACTTATTTTTCAAACATACTGCACTGTATCATAAAATCAGCATATACTTATAAAAATAAGTTTTGTATAATCCACTCATAGTGACGATGTCCAGACTCGGTACTGACAACGTCCGCGGGTTGATTCTCATTCGCAGATCCTCTTAATCAAGGAAACGACATAATCATTCTCCGTAAATTTGAAGTACAACTAATCTTACATAATAATTCTCGAAACGAATATACATCAATAATAACTATTCCCGCAAGTACAAAATTACCAAAATACCCCTACATCTCAAATTTTCCAAAATGCCCTCAACATCATTATTTTACCAATATATCCATAAAATCTTCAATTACCAAATTGTTCTCAATTCAGATCACGAGAATAATCACAATGCTAGAAGTTACGAAATTAACCTCGGTGTGTAAAATTACCGAAATGTCCTCAACAACTTAAATTACCGAATTATCCTCGAAATCACAAATTACCTTATTGCCCTAACTTGAAATTACCAAATTATCCACTGATTTCACAAATTACAAATTTGCCCTTAAGTTTTATGACTTTACCGAATTGCCCCTGCCGGTCAACGGTGACCGGACTTCAGGCAACGACGACGGGGAGCTTAGGTCTGATAGTTCAGACCTCCGTAAGTCCAATGGTGGTGGCCGTGAATCTCCACGCGCGGTGACGGCGGCGGATCAAGCTTCCCAAAACCGTGAGTTTTCCAAATGCTAATCAGCGGCAATTCGGCCGATTCAAGTGACGAAATCAGTCGGAAAATGATGCTGGTGACGTGAGTAGTAGAACGCAGATGGACGCATGCCCAAAATCCGGCGAAATCGACGGCGACGAAAACGGGTTTGGCCGTGGGTTTTCGAGCTTTAAACATCGGCGTTCCAGTCGTTTTCCAGCAATGAGGACGGCTGGGTTACGACGGCCGGCTTCCAAGCTTTAGATTGGTGCCAAGCTCGGCTGGTGAGGTGGCCGGAATTGCGAGATCCGACCAGGTCAAAGTCGTGGGTCTGGGTCGGGTTTTTCGGGTCAAAATCTCTCTCTCTCTCTCTCTCTCTCTCTCTTATGTCTCTTTTTCTCTCACTTTTCAAAAATGAAAATAGTTCCCCCCATCTAAAAATATAGAACCCGATCTCTCTCTCTCTCTCTGTTTTTTACTTAAGCTTAATACAGATTAAGCTTATACCGGACTCGTAACGAAAATAAAATCCGACCACGCAAGCTTTTAATCGCACTCAATTTATCTCGATTCGAAGAGAAAAAATTAAATCATACACTTAATTAAGACATTTCAAAGTGCATATGTTACAATCTTCCCCCTTATAAAAATTTCATCCTCGAAATTTATGTACTTGATAAGAAAAGATAGGGATATTGAGCTCGCATCAAGTCCTCGCGTTCCCAAGTAGCCTCTTCCTTTGCATGATTTTTCCACAACACTTTTACTAGCGAAATAGTTTTTGAACGCAAAACTTGATGCCTTTGTTCAAGTATTTCCACGGGCTCTTCTTCATAAGTCAAGTCTTCTTTCAACTCAATTGGTTGTCTCGATAATACATGACTAGGATCATACACGTACTTCCGGAGCATTGAGACATGAAACACATCATGGATTCTGGATAACTGATTTGGTAAAGCTAATTGGCATGCCAACGGACCAATACGCTCCACGATCTCATATGGTCCAATGTAACGTGGACTTAGCTTTCTGTACTTCCCAAATCGAAGTACCCCTTTTCAAGGAGATATCCGTAGGAAAACCTTATCACCCACTTCAAATTCAAGTTCCCGCCTATGTTTATCTGCACAGCTCTTTTGTCTGTTTTGGGCTGCCTTTAATCTTTCCTAAATGAGTTGTATCTTTTCATTAGTATTCTGAACCAATTCGGGACCAAAAGGCTTCCGCTCTCCAACCTCATCCCAACATACGGGAGTTCTACAGTTCCTGCCATATAAAGCCTCATAAGATGCCATCTCAATGCTAGCTTGATAACTGTTATTATAAGCAAACTCCATCAAGGATAGATAAATGTCCCAACTACCCTTAAACTCTAAAAGACAAGCTCGTAACATATCTTCCAGGGTTTGAATAGTACTCTCTGACTGGCCATCGATCTGTGGATGAAAAGCTGTACTAAAATTCAACTTGGTGCCTAAAACCTTTTGCAAGCTTGTCCAGAACTTAGAAGTAAATCGGAGATCTCTATCTAAAACAATAGACACAGGTGTTCTGTGAATTCGGACTATCTCGGCCACAAAAATATTTCCTAACTTGTCCATCGAATAAGTGGTCTTGAATGGTAAAAAGTGAGCAAATTTTGTAAGTCGATCAACAACTATCCAAACACTATCATGACCACTCTGAGTACGTGGAAGTCCTACTATAAAATCCATGGTGATGTGCTCCCATTTTCACTCAGGGATAGGAAGCGGCTGAGAAAACCCTGTAGGTCTCTGATGTTCAACTTTAATCTACTGACAAACTAAACACCGAGATACAAATTCAGCTATCTTTCTCTTTATACCTTGCCACCAATAATGATCTCTCAAGGTACGATACATCTTCGTACTGCCAGGATGCATTGAGTAAGCTGAACAATGAGCTTCTTCCATGATCTCTTTTTTCAACTCCTTAACGTCAGGTACGCAAAGTCGATTACCCATAACTAAAACTCTATCATCTCTCACCGCAAAATCAGTTCGTAAGCCTTTTTGCATATCCTCTTTCAACTTTAGTAACTGCAAATCCTGATCTTGCATCTAATGAACTTTGTCAATCAAAGTCGGCCTAACTCGGAAGTTAGCTATCAAAGCTCCACGATTATCAGTATTCAACTCGAGTCCCAAAGATCTTAACTCGATTAACAAAGGCACATATTTCACTCGCAAGTGAGCGATCGAGCTGGAAGACTTTCTACTTAATGCATCTGCTACCACATTCGCTTTGCCCGGATGAAAATCGATAGTGCAATCATAATCCTTAATCAGTTCGATCCATCTCCTCTGTCTCAAATTCAACTCCTTCTGAGTAAACAAATACTTCAAACTCTTATGATCAGTGAGAATCTAGCATGTTGCTCCGTATAAATAATGCCTTCATATCTTGAGTGCAAATACCACTGCTGCTAACTCTAAATCATGAGTCGGGTAGTTTTGTTCATGTTTTTTAAGTTGTCTAGAAGCATAAGCCACTACTTTCCCATATTGCATTAGCACACAACCCAATCTTTTCCTGGATGCATCACTGTATACTACAAACCCTTTATTACCCGATAGAAGTGTAAGAACTGGTACTGAAGTAAGTCGTGGCTTGAGTTCTTGAAAATTCATCTCACAATCATCATCCCACTGGAACTTAGCATTCTTTCTGGTTAACCATGTCAGAGGAGTAGTAATCTTGGAGAATCCCTCCACAAATCTACGATAATAGCCAGCTAATCCAAAGAAACTTCGAACTTCGGTCACATTGGTAGGCCGTTCCCAATTTACAACCGCTTCGACCTTTTGAGAGTCAACATAAATTCCTTCAACTGATATCACATGGCCTAGAAACTTTATCTAACCAGAACTCACACTTGTTAAACTTGGCATACAATTGCTTTTGCCTTAAAGTCTGCAGAATAGTTCCCAAGTGCTCTTCATGTTCCTCCTGACTTCAAGAATACACTAAAATATCATCAATAAACACAATCACAAATCGATCTAGATAAGGGCGAAATAGCTTATTCATAAGATCCATAAAAGCTGCTGGGGCATTAGTCAACCCAAATGGCATCACTAAGAACTCATAATATCCATAACGAGTTCTGAATGCTGTTTTAAGAACATCAGCCTCTTTAATTCTAAACTGATGATATCCCGAGCGTAAATCAATCTTGGAAAACACCTTCACTCCCTAAAGTTGATCAAACAAGTCATTAATACGCGGAAGTGGATATTTATTACACACGATAACTTTATTCAGCTGTTTATAGTCAATGCAGAGTCTAAGAGTACCATCCCTTTTTTTAAAAAACAAAACCGGAGCAGCCCATGGAGAAACACTAGGTCTAATAAACCTTTTATCTACCAATTCTTGCAGTTGAATCTTAAGTTCCTTTATTTCAGTTGGAGTCATCCTATATGGTGCTATAGATATAGGAGCCGTCTCAGGGACTAAATCAATGGAAAACTCAATCTCCCTGCTAGGTGGCATCCCTGGAAGTTAATCTGGAAATACATCTGAAAATTCCTGGACTACTGGAATATCCTCTAATCTCAACTCCCGAACTTCAGTGTCTATTATATATGCAAGATAAGCCGAACAATCCTTCCTTAGTAAGCGTCTTGCCTCAATGGCCGATATGACACATGAGGGTAAAACTTTACGCTCACCACAAAATTTCACCACAATTTCTTGTGGCTTATTAAACACAACTTCTTTTTTGAAACAATCCACAGTAGCATGGTGAGATATAAGCCAATCCATGTCCAAAATGGCATCAAAATCTCGAATGTCTAAAATAATCAAATTCGCCTTAAATTCATGCTCACCCAATCGAATCATGCAATCTCGATACACCCTCTCGGCAAGTAGTGACCCTCTGGTAAGTGTGCTAACAACTAAACCATAATCTAGCAATTCAGGCTCCCTCTCTAAATGCATAACAAATGCACGGGAAATAAAAGAATGTGTGGATCCAGGATCAATAAGAATATGAGCATCATGGCCAAAGATAGATAATGTACCCATAATAACTTCTGGTGTAGCATGAGCCTCCTGCTGAGTCAAGGCAAAGACTCGAGCCTGAGTACGAGGTCGACCAGGTTGACCTCTCTAACTTGGAATAGTGGCCTGACTCCTAGATATAGAACCCCTTGTCTACATACCCCTTTGACTATGAACTAGTCTAGCATGAGATTGATACTGTGGGGCTGTCCCTCGAGCAAAATTGTCCGCATAAATAGCACACATTGTCTCCCATACGGCATTGGCCCTGATGGTTCCTGCCACACGAAAGGCAAAAGGTCTTTTGTATACTCATACGGTGTCCTCCGCTATTCCTATCATATTGCCCCTGAGTCATAATATTACTCCCCACTAATAGTTGTGCCGAACTTTAACTGGCGGCTTGTCTCTGATCTCCCCTGTTACTTATACTCTGATTCTTTTGCACACCAGCAGAGTAATTTGTATGTGAGCCTCTCTTCGGCGGTCTGCTGCTCGAGCCACCCTTTGCCCAACTCTGGCTACGTTTTTGTTTCAAAGCCTAAACTCTACGTCCCTAAGAGATATTGTGCTCTACTCTCTTAGCTGCCTCAACTACCTCAGCAAACTCAGTGTACCGTGATGCTGTCACAGTTATGCGACTCTCAAATCGGAGGCCCTCCTCAAAACTTCTGCATCTCTCTCTCTTATCACCAACTGTTGAAGTGGCAAATCTAGAAAGATGCAAAAATTTCTTCTCATACTCTTCTACTGTCATAGATCCTTGCACCAACCGAAGGAATTCACTCCGCTTAATATCCTGATAGACAGCTGGAAAATAATGATCGTAGAACTCCTTACGGAAAATAACCCATGTAAGCGCAGCATGCCCTTAGTATCTACGCTCTACTGTTTGCCACCAATAATAAGCTTTATCCTCAAGTAGAAAAGTGGCAAATGAAAGTCTATCCTCCTCTAAGCATCTCATCACATCAAAAATACGTTCTAATTTAATAAACCACGACTCTGCCTCAGGTGGATCACCAGAACCATTGAAAATCTTTGCCCCTAAACTTCGTACACGCTCGATAGTATTTGCATGACCGACATGCGGATGAGTCTGATTTTGTACCACTATAGTCGTAAGCTGAGCTAATCTATCAATTGACTGCTCAATATTTGGAGTATTTCCTGGTGCCTGTTGCACAACCTCATGCGTTAAAGACTTAACTATTCCCTTGTCTACAGGATCATTTTCTCCCGCAGGTACATCTCCTGAAGTCAACCCAGCTGCTAGTCTAGTATGGCCGCGACCACGACCACGACCACATCCGCAGCCACGTCTACTGCTACAACGAATCATGATGGTGCCTATAAAATATCAATTCCGACTTAATAACAATAAAACTTATTCTATTTACGACAGTCTACAGAATCTATAACCATGCTTTGATACCAACTGAAACGACCCGCCCCGCACCCCCAAGGCGAGTCTGTCTAAACTCGTATAATCGAATCGATAATAATAATAATGTCCAAGATTCTGCTAGAAATTCGGTAGAATCTCCCTTATAAATACAACATTCCTAAACCTACAATTTACAAAACAATACTCCCAATAATATCTTAATATCCATCCAACCTTCATAACCAACTTCTTAAGTCAACATATCAAATATCACCCAAATCATTCTCATATTAAAAATACAACCGTTCTCCTTAATGACAAAATATAACAAATAGATACAATTCACAAAATCTCAAATATCAAAATATTAAATCTACGACTTTTAGCACCATCACGTGGCCACAATTTCAAATATAACTACCGTTACTGGGTTGACTGATGTACCTCCAAACCTTCGGTGGGGGGAATAATATAATAAAAAAAATGGTAAGTACAAAACTCAGTGAGTGGATACTAGTTTTCGAAAAATAAATTTATTTAAAATGATTTGCTCTTTCTCAAATCGATTTCATCAAACTATCATAAGAACGTATATAAACATATTTAATTCAAATCAGTCACTGAAATACTATATTACATAAATCTGCATAAAATCGATGGAATTATAGTACTTGTCATATTAAATACTGCATATCGAAAGCTATCATCAAACAAGTACCCAGGAGAATGATCTCATCATATCCAGACCTCGACGGACGGGCAATCAGGGAACCATCATGCCCCAGAGCTACAACGGATAGATGGAGAAAATCTCATCTCATATCTCATATATCTCAACATCTGTATCTCTGTAATCATCATACTGCATGCATAAGCCCCCAAAAGGCAAAAGTGTCCAAACACACGGCCCAAAGCCTCTATGTGTGTTCAGACGGGCCCTAAAGGCCTCTATTTCATCTCATCTATATCTCTGTATTTATCTCATATTATCTGTTTCTCTGTATCTGGAGGGAAAGGGTATTGTCCAATGATTTTTCAAATAACATTTTATACACATGTACATAAACATATAATCATATATGAAATCTCATTTCCTTTTTTTTCAACATATCTCAAATCCACTCAATTCTAATATCATGCATTTACTCAAAAACGACAATAATTATTAATCAAACTCATTCTTAATAACAATAAATTTCAACACATAGTTAAAAATTAATTTTCTAGAAAATCATTAAATTGAAGCATCAAATACTTATTTTTCAAACATACTGCACTGTATCATAAAATCGGCATATACTTATGAAAATAAGTTTTGTATATTCCACTCACAATGATGATGTCCACACTCGGTATCAACAACGTCCGCGGGTTGATTCTCGTTCGCGGATCCTCCTAATCAAGGAAACAACATAATCACTCTCCGTAAATTTGAAGTACAACTAATCTTACATAATAATTCTCGAAACGAATATCTATCAACAATAATTATTCCCTCAAGTACAAAATTACCAAAATAACCCTACATGTCAAAATTGCCAAAATGCCCTCAACATCATTATTTTACCAAACTATCCGCAAAATCTTCAATTACCAAATTGTTCTCAATTCAGATCAAGAGAATAATCATAATGCTAGAAATTACGAAATTACCCTCGGAGCGTAAAATTACTGAAATGTCCTTAATAACTTAAATTACCGAATTATCCTCGAAATCACAAATTACTTTACTGCCCTAACCTAAAATTACCAAATTATCCACTGATTTCACAAATTACAAATTCACCGCAAAGTTTTATGAATTTACCAAATTGCCCCTGCCAGTCAACGGTGACCAGACTTCAGTCAACGAAAACGGAGAGCTTAGGTCTGATAGTTCATACCTTCGTGAGTCTAATGGTGGTGGCCGTGAGTCTCCACGCGCGGTGATGGCGGCGGATCAAGCTTCCCAAAACTGTGAGTTTTCCAAGTGCTAATCGGAGGCAATTCGGCCGATTCAAGTGACGAGATCGGTCGGAAAATGATGCTGGTGACGTGAGGAGTAGAACCCAGCTAGACGCGTGCCCAAACTCCGGGGAAATCGACGGTGACGAAAATGGGTTTGCCCACGGGTTTTCGAGCTTCAAAAGGCAGCATTCTAATTGTTTTCCAGCAACGAGGGTGGCTGGGTTACGACGGCCAGTTTCCAAGCTTCAGATCGGTACCAAGCTCGGCCATTGAGGTGGTCGGAATTGCGAGATCCAACCGGGTCAAAGTCGCGGGTCCGGGTCAGGTTTTTCGAGTCAAACTCTCTCTCTCTCTTTCCAAAAATGAAAATAGTTCCCCCCGTCAAAAAATATAGAAGCCGATCTCTTTTTTTTTTTTTTTTACTTAAGCTTAATACAGATTAAGCTTATACCGGACCCGTAACGAAAATAAAATCCGACCACGCGAGCTTTTGATCGCGCTCAATTTATCGCAATTCGAAGAGGAAAAATTAAATCATACACTTAATTAAGAAATTTCAAAGTGCATATGTTACATACGTTCCCAATCATATTGGCTATCATAATTAATAATTTCTTTTTGCTGCAATAAACAATTAATATATAACTAAATAATGTAAATTATGAATCAACATGAACAAACGATAAACTGTCTCGTACCATACATAACATTCTAAAATTTTTTTACTAACTTGTCCAAGCATAGGTAATCTCGATGTTATATGATAGGTAATGATTGATACATAATGACATTCAATCTTACACAAATGCTAAATAGTAAACAACATCGTAATATGATCTCGCTATATATAAATTTTTTTTTAACAATCATATTAAGTAGTTTGAAACTAAAGTTTTTACCTGACTTATTTGTATTAGTAATTTCATAGTTTATGTAATCTACGTGAACATTTAATATTTTGTTTTGACTAAATATTTAAATTAAAAAAATATTCATTTGAAACGACCCGCCCCGCACTCCCAGGGCGAATCTATCTAAACTCGTAAAATCAGATCGAAAGTATAATACTATCTAAAGATTCTACCGAAAATCCGGCAGAACCTCCCCCATAAATACAACATTCCCAAAATTACAATGTACAAAACAACACTCCCAAATAATATCTCAATAATCACCCAAACTTCAAATCCAACTTCTCCAGTCATTATCTCAAATATCGCACAAATCACTTCAATATAAACACAAATACAATGGTTATCCTCAATACCAAAAACATAACCGTAAATACAACGCATAAATCCCAAATATCAAAATATAAAATCTACGACTCCTAACATCATCACGTGGCCACAATTACAATCTAACTACCGATGCTGGGTCGACTGATGTACCTGCAAATCTCCTGTGGGGGGAAAAATAAAATATAATAAAACGTGGTGAGTATAAAACTCAGTGAGTGGATACTAGTGTCCGAAAAATAAATTTATTTAAACTAATTTCTCTTTCTCAAAATCAATTGCATTAAAACATCATAAGAACTTATTTAAACATATTTAATTCAAAATCAGTCACTGAAATACTATTGTTTATAAATCTGCGTAAAATCGAAGGAATCATAATACTTATCATATCAAATACTGAATATCAAAAACTATCATCAAACAAGTACCCAGGGGAATGATCTCATCATATCCGGACCTCGACGGACAGGCAATGACGTACTATCTGGGTACCGCCACGCCCCGGAGACTACAACGGATAGATAGGGAAAATCTCATCTCATAACTGATACATCTCAATATCTATGCATGCATAAGCCCCCAAAAGGCAAAAGCGCCCGAACACACGGCCCAAAGCCTCTATGTGTGTTCAGACGGGCCCCAAAGGCCTCTGTCTCATCTCATCTCATATCATCTGTACATCTGTATTCATCTCATAATATCTGTTTCTCTGTATCTGGAGGGAAGGGTACTGTTTAACAATTTCTCAAATAACATTTAAAACAAATGTACGAAAACATATAATCTCATCTGAAATCTCATTCTCCTTTCTTCAACATTTATTCAAATCTCATACAAATCTGAAATCTGAAATCTCATACAAATGTATCAAATCCATTCAATTCCATATCAAGCATTTATTCAAAAACAATAATAAAATCATTATTCAAACTTTTTCTCAGCAAGAATAAAATCAACACATGTAAATAAATTCACTTTTCTCGAATCATTAAATCGAAGCATCAAATACTTATTTTTCAAAACATACTGCACTGTATCATAAAATTAACATATACTTATAAAAATAAGTTTTGTATATTCCACTCACAGTGACGATGACCAGACTCGGTATCAACGACGTCCGCGGGTTGATTCTCGTTCGCGGATCCTCCTAATCAAGAAAACGACATAATCATTCTCCGAACAACTAGTATAACATAATACTTCTCGAAACGAAATATAACAATAATAATTATTCCCGCATGTACATAATTACCAAAATACCCCTACATGCCAAAATTACCAAAATGCCCTCAACATCATTATTTAACCAACATATCCGTAAAAGCTTCAATTACCAAATTATTCTCAACTCGGATAACTGAAATAATCACAATGTCCGAAATTACGAAATTACCCTCGGAGCGTAAAATTACCGAAATGTCCTTAACAACTTAAATTACCGAATTATCCTCGAAATCACAATTACCTTACTGTCCTAACCTCAAATTACCAATTGACCCACTGATTTCACAAATTACAAAATCACCCCCAAAGTTTCATGAAATTACCGAAATGCCCCTGCCGGTCAACGGTGACCGGACTTCAGTCAACGGCGACGGGGAGCTTAGGTCTGATAGTTTCGGCCACGCTGAGTTCAATGGTGGCGGCGGTGACGTCTCACGTGCTCCACCGGCGGCGGATCGAGCTCCCCAAAACCGCGAGCTTCCAAGAGCAAATCGGCGGCAATCCGGCCGATTCAGGTGACGGGGTCGGTCGGAAAATGACGCTAGTGAGCTGAGGAACAAGATTCAAGTGGTGGCGTGCCAAAAATCCAGCGAAATCGACGGCGACGAAAACGGGTTCGGCCGCGAGTTTTCGGGCTTCAACCGGCGGCGTTCCAGGTGGTTTCCGGCGACGAGGATGGCAGGGATCCGTTGCTCGTCTCTCAAGCTTCAAAACGGTACCAAGCACGACCGGTGAGGTGGCCGGAAACGGGAGATCCGACCGGGTCAAGTCGCGGGTCGCGGGTCGGGTTCTCGGGTCAACGGGTCAAAATATCTCTCTCTCTCTCGTCTGTCTCTTTCTCTCTCTTTTCCAAAATACCAAATAGCTCCCCCCGACCAAAATATAAACCGGCTCTTTTTTTTTTTTTTTTTTTTTTTTTTTTTTTTTTTACATAAGCTTAATACTGATTAAGCTTATACCGGACCCGAAACGAAAAATAAATCCGACCACCCGAACTCTTAATCGCGCTCAATTTATCTCGATTCGAAACGAAAAAAAATTAAATCGCACACTTAATTAAAACAATTAAAGTGCATATATTACAATCTTCCCCCCTTATAAAAATTTCGTCCTCGAAATTTACGTACCTGATAAAAAGAGGTAGGGGTACTGAGCTCGCATCAAGTCCTCACGTTCCCAAGTAGCCTCCTCCCTTGCATGATTCTTCCACAACACTTTGACTAGCGGAATAGTTTTTGAACGCAAAACTTGATGCTTCTGTTCTAGTATTTCCACGGGCTCTTCTTCATAAGTCAAATCTTCTTTCAGCTCAATTGGTTGTCTGGATAATACATGACTAGAATCATACACGTACTTCCGGAGCATTGATACATGAAATACATCGTGGATTCTGGATAACTCAGGTGGTAAAGCTAATCGGTATGCCAACGGACCAATACGCTCTACAATCTCATATGGTCCAATGTAACGTGGACTTAGCTTCCCACGCTTCCCAAATCGAAGTACCCCTTTCCAAGGAGATATCCGTAGGAAAACCTTATCACCTACTTCAAATTCAAGTTCTCGCCTACGTTTATCTGCATAGCTCTTTTGTCTGCTTTGGGCTGCTTTTAGTCTTTCTCGAATAAGTTGTATCTTCTCATTAGTATTCTGAACCAATTCGGGACCAAAAAGTTTCCGCTCTCCAACCTCATCCCAACATACAGGAGTTCTACATTTCCTGCCATATAAAGCCTCATAAGGAGCCATCTCGATGCTAGCTTGATAACTGTTATTATAAGCAAACTCCATCAAAGGTAAATAAATGTCCCAACTACCCTTGAACTCCAAAGCACAAGCTCGTAACATATCCTCCAGAGTTTGAATAGTACGCTCTGATTGACCATCAGTCTGTGGATGAAAAGCTGTACTAAAATTCAACTTGGTGCCCAAAGCCTTTTGCAAACTTGTCCAGAACTTCGAAGTAAATCGGGAATCTCTATCTGAAACAATAGACACCGGTGTTCCGTGAAGTCGGACTATCTCAGCCACAAAAATATTTCCTAACTTGTCCATCGAAAAGGTGGTCTTGAATGGTAAAAAGTGAGCAGATTTTGTAAGTCGATCAACAACTATCCAAACACTATCATGACCACTCTGAGTACGTGGAAGTCCCACTACAAAATCCATAGTGATGTGCTCCCATTTCCACTCAGGGATAGGAAGCGGCTGAGACAACCCTGCAGGCCTCTGATGTTCAGCTTTAATCTGCTGACAAACTAAACACCGAGATACAAATTCAGCTATCTCTCTCTTCATACCTTGCCACCAATAATGATCTCTCAAGGTACGGTACATCTTCGTACTGCCAGGATGCATTGCATAAGCTGAACAATGAGCTTCTTCCATAATCTCCTCTTTCAACTCCTTAACATCGGGTACACAAAGTCGATTACCCATAACTAAACCTCCATCATCTCGCACCGCAACATCAGTCCGTAAGCCTTTTTGCACATCCTCTTTCAACTTTACTAACTGCAAATCCTGATCTTGCATCTGATGAACCTTGTCAATCAAAGTCGGCCTAACTCGGAAGTTAGCTATCAAAGCTCCACGATTATCAGTATTCAACTCGACTCCCAAAGATCTTAACTCGATCAACAAAGGCACATATTTCACTCGCAAGTGAGCGATAGAGCTGGAAGACTTTCTACTCAATGCATCCGCTACCACATTCGCTTTACCTGGATGATAATCAATAGTGCAATCGTAGTCCTTAATCAATTCGATCCATCTCCTCTGTCTCAAATTCAACTCTTTCTGAGTAAACAAGTACTTCAAGCTCTTATGATCAGTGAAAATCTGGCATATTGCTCCGTATAAATAATGCCTCCATATCTTGAGTGCAAATACCACTGCTGCTAACTCTAAATCATGAGTCGGGTAGTTTTGTTCATGCTTCTTAAGTTGTCTAGAAGCATAAGCCACTACTTTCCCATGTTGCATTAGCACACAACCCAATCCATGCCTGGATGCATCACTGAATACCACAAACCCATCATTACCCGATGGAAGTGTAAGAACTGGTGCCGAAGTAAGTCGTGCCTTGAGTTCTTGAAAACTCTTTTCACAGTCATCATCCCACTGGAACTTAGCATTCTTTCTGGTCAACCGTGTCAGAGGAGTAGCAATCTTGGAGAATCCCTCCACAAATCTACGATAATAGCCAGCTAATCCAAGGAAACTTCGAACTTCGGTCACATTTGTAGGCCGTTCCCAATTTACAACCGCTTCGACCTTTTGAGGATCAACATATATTCCTTCAACTGATATCACATGGCCCAGAAATGCTACCTTATCCAACCAGAACTCACACTTGTTAAATTTGGCATACAACTGCTTTTGCCTCAAAGTCTGCAAAACAATCCGCAAGTGCTCCTCATGTTCCTCCTGACTTCGAGAATACACCAAAATGTCATCAATGAACACAATCACAAATCGATCCAGATAAGGGCGAAATACCCGATTCATAAGATCCATAAAAGCTGCTGGGGCATTAGTCAACCCAAATGGCATCACCAAGAACTCATAATGTCCATAACGAGTTCTAAATGCTGTTTTAGGAACATCGGCCTCTTTAATTCTAAGCTGATGATATCCCGAGCGTAAATCAATCTTTGAAAACACCTTGGCTCCCTGAAGTTGATCAAACAAGTCATCAATACGCGGAAGCGGATATTTATTACGCACGGTAACTTTATTCAGCTGTCTGTAGTCAATGCAGAGTCTAAGCGTACCATCCTTCTTCTTAACAAACAAAACCGGAGCACCCCATGGAGACACACTAGGTCTAATAAACCCCTTATCCACCAATTCTTGCAGTTGGGTCTTAAGTTCCTTTAGTTCAGCTGGAGCCATCCTATATGGTGCTATAGATATAGGAGCAGTCTCAGGAACTATATCAATAGAGAACTCAATCTCCCTGCTAGGTGGCATCCCTGGAAGTTCATCTGGAAATACATCTGAAAATTCCTGAACTACTGGAATATCCTCCAATCTCAACTCCTGAGCCTCAGTATCTATTACGTATGCAAGATAAGCCGAACAATCCTTCCTTAGCAAGCGTCTCGCCTCAATAGCCGAAATGACACATGAGGGTAGAACTTTACGCTCACCACAAAATTTCACCCCAATTCCTCCTGGCTTATTAAACACAACTTCTTTTTTGAAACAATCCACAGTAGCATGATGAGATGTAAGCCAATCCATACCCAAAATGGCATCGAAATCTCGAATGTCTAAAATGATCAAATTCGCCTTAAATTCATGCTCACCCAATCGAATTATACAATTTCGATAAATCCTCTCCGCAAGTAGTGACCCTCCGGTAGGTGTACTAACAACCAAACCATAATCTAGCAATTCAGGCTCCCTCTCTATATGCATAACAAATGCACGAGAAATAAAAGAATGTGTGGATCCAGGATCAATAAGAATATGAGCATCATGACCAAAGATAGATAATGTACCCATAATAACTTCTGGTGCAGTATGAGCCTCCTGCTGAGTCAAGGCAAAAACTCGAGCCTGAGTATGAGGTCGACCAGGTTGACCTCTCTGACTTGGAATAGCAGCCTGACTTCTAGATATAGAACCCCCTGTCTGTCTACCCCTTTGACTCTGCACTGGTCCAGCATGAGATTGATACTGTGGGGCTGTCCCTCGGGCAGAACTGTCACCCTGAGATAAAGTGGGACAGAACCTCTTAATATGACCAGGTTGTCCACATAAATAACACACCTTATCTTCCATACGGCATTGGCCCTGGTGGTTCCTACCACACGAAGGGCAAGCGGTCTGCTGCATACTTCTACGGTATCCTCCGCTATTCCTGTCATACTGCCCCTGAGTTCTAACATTACTTCCCACTGATGGCTGTGCCGAACTGTAACTGGTGGCCTGCCTCTGATCTCCTCTGTTACTAATACTCTGATTCCTTTGCGTACCAGCAGAGTAATTTGTATGTGAGCCTCTCTTCGGCAGTCTGCTACTCGAGCCACCCTCTGCCCAACTCTGGCTACGTTTCTGTTTCAGAGCCTGAACTCGACGTCCTTCAGAAATACTATGCTCCACTCTCTTAGCTGCCTCAACTATCTCGGCAAACTCAGTGTATCGTGAGGCTGTCACCGTGGTGCGAATCTCAAATCGGAGGCCCTCCTCAAAACGCCTGCATCTCTCCCTCTCATCACCAACTGCTGAGGTGGCAAACCTAGAAAGATCCAAAAACTTCTTCTCATACTCTTCTACCGTCATGGATCCTTGAACCAGCCGAAGGAATTCACTCCGCTTAATATCCTGATAGACAGTTGGAAAATAATGATCGTAGAACTCCTTACGGAAAATAGCCCAAGTGAGCGCAGCATGTCCCTGATATCTACGCTCTACTGTCTGCCACCAATGATAAGCTCTATCCTCAAGTAGGAAGGTGGCAAATGTAAGTCTATCTTCCTCTGAACATCTCATCACCTCAAAAATACACTCTAATTTGATAAACCACGACTCTGCCTCAGGTGGATCACCAGAACCATTAAAAATCCTTGCCCCTAAACTTCGTACTCGCTCAATAGTATTTGCATGACCAACTTGCGAATGAGTCTGATTCTGTACCACAGTAGTCACAATTTGAGCTAATCTGTCAATCGATTGCTCAATGTTCGGAGCATTTCCTGGTGCCTGTTGCACAACCTCGTGCGTTGAAGACTCAACTATTCCCTCTTCTACGGGATCATTTTCCCCCGCAGGTACATCTCCTCCAGTCAACCCAGCTACTAGTCTAGTACGGCCACGACCACGGGCACGTCCGCGGCCACGTCTACTGCTACGACGAATCATGATGGTGCCTACAAAATATCAACTCCGACTTAATAACAATAACACTTATTCTATTTACGAAAAGTCTACAGAATCTATAACCATGCTCTGATACCAACTGAAACGACCCGCCCCGCACTCCCAGGGCGAATCTATCTAAACTCGTAAAATCAGATCGAAAGTATAATACTATCTAAAGATTCTACCGAAAATCCGGCAGAACCTCCCCCATAAATACAACATTCCCAAAATTACAATGTACAAAACAACACTCCCAAATAATATCTCAATAATCACCCAAACTTCAAATCCAACTTCTCCAGTCATTATCTCAAATATCGCACAAATCACTTCAATATAAACACAAATACAATGGTTATCCTCAATACCAAAAACATAACCGTAAATACAACGCATAAATCCCAAATATCAAAATATAAAATCTACGACTCCTAACATCATCACGTGGCCACAATTACAATCTAACTACCGATGCTGGGTCGACTGATGTACCTGCAAATCTCCTGTGGGGGGAAAAATAAAATATAATAAAACGTGGTGAGTATAAAACTCAGTGAGTGGATACTAGTGTCCGAAAAATAAATTTATTTAAACTAATTTCTCTTTCTCAAAATCAATTGCATTAAAACATCATAAGAACTTATTTAAACATATTTAATTCAAAATCAGTCACTGAAATACTATTGTTTATAAATCTGCGTAAAATCGAAGGAATCATAATACTTATCATATCAAATACTGAATATCAAAAACTATCATCAAACAAGTACCCAGGGGAATGATCTCATCATATCCGGACCTCGACGGACAGGCAATGACGTACTATCTGGGTACCGCCACGCCCCGGAGACTACAACGGATAGATAGGGAAAATCTCATCTCATAACTGATACATCTCAATATCTGTGCATGCATAAGCCCCCAAAAGGCAAAAGCGCCCGAACACACGGCCCAAAGCCTCTATGTGTGTTCAGACGGGCCCCAAAGGCCTCTGTCTCATCTCATCTCATATCATCTGTACATCTGTATTCATCTCATAATATCTGTTTCTCTGTATCTGGAGGGAAGGGTACTGTTTAACAATTTCTCAAATAACATTTAAAACAAATGTACGAAAACATATAATCTCATCTGAAATCTCATTCTCCTTTCTTCAACATTTATTCAAATCTCATACAAATCTGAAATCTGAAATCTCATACAAATGTATCAAATCCATTCAATTCCATATCAAGCATTTATTCAAAAACAATAATAAAATCATTATTCAAACTTTTTCTCAGCAAGAATAAAATCAACACATGTAAATAAATTCACTTTTCTCGAATCATTAAATCGAAGCATCAAATACTTATTTTTCAAAACATACTGCACTGTATCATAAAATTAACATATACTTATAAAAATAAGTTTTGTATATTCCACTCACAGTGACGATGACCAGACTCGGTATCAACGACGTCCGCGGGTTGATTCTCGTTCGCGGATCCTCCTAATCAAGAAAACGACATAATCATTCTCCGAACAACTAGTATAACATAATACTTCTCGAAACGAAATATAACAATAATAATTATTCCCGCATGTACATAATTACCAAAATACCCCTACATGCCAAAATTACCAAAATGCCCTCAACATCATTATTTAACCAACATATCCGTAAAAGCTTCAATTACCAAATTATTCTCAACTCGGATAACTGAAATAATCACAATGTCCGAAATTACGAAATTACCCTCGGAGCGTAAAATTACCGAAATGTCCTTAACAACTTAAATTACCGAATTATCCTCGAAATCACAATTACCTTACTGTCCTAACCTCAAATTACCAATTGACCCACTGATTTCACAAATTACAAAATCACCCCCAAAGTTTCATGAAATTACCGAAATGCCCCTGCCGGTCAACGGTGACCGGACTTCAGTCAACGGCGACGGGGAGCTTAGGTCTGATAGTTTCGGCCACGCTGAGTTCAATGGTGGCGGCGGTGACGTCTCACGTGCTCCACCGGCGGCGGATCGAGCTCCCCAAAACCGCGAGCTTCCAAGAGCAAATCGGCGGCAATCCGGCCGATTCAGGTGACGGGGTCGGTCGGAAAATGACGCTAGTGAGCTGAGGAACAAGATTCAAGTGGTGGCGTGCCAAAAATCCAGCGAAATCGACGGCGACGAAAACGGGTTCGGCCGCGAGTTTTCGGGCTTCAACCGGCGGCGTTCCAGGTGGTTTCCGGCGACGAGGATGGCAGGGATCCGTTGCTCGTCTCTCAAGCTTCAAAACGGTACCAAGCACGACCGGTGAGGTGGCCGGAAACGGGAGATCCGACCGGGTCAAGTCGCGGGTCGCGGGTCGGGTTCTCGGGTCAACGGGTCAAAATATCTCTCTCTCTCTCGTCTGTCTCTTTCTCTCTCTTTTCCAAAATACCAAATAGCTCCCCCCGACCAAAATATAAACCGGCTCTTTTTTTTTTTTTTTTTTTTTTTACATAAGCTTAATACTGATTAAGCTTATACCGGACCCGAAACGAAAAATAAATCCGACCACCCGAACTCTTAATCGCGCTCAATTTATCTCGATTCGAAACGAAAAAAAATTAAATCGCACACTTAATTAAGACAATTAAAGTGCATATATTACATCATTAGGCAAAATTCCATCAGATCTGCGCCTCGAGCCATCAAATTTGTTGATGATCTTATTAGAGAATCTAGAAAATGGCATTGAGCAAGGATAGGAGCGGAATTAATTACCCTATCGGTCATTTCTTGAGAAGGAAGTGTCGGCACTGATGATGAGGCCTTCATGTCTCTACTTTGCCAACCAATTAACCCTAGAAATTGAGAAAGAGAGGTAGATAGAGAGAGGAAACAGATCTAGTGAGTGTCAAATAAATTGGCCTATTATTGTGTCCTTTTTATTGCATGCAAAAGTTGGCAATGTTTGCACATTTGGCAAGTAAAGGCGGAGGAGATTCAGAGTAAATTTGCTAAAGCAACAGCTACTCTCATCATTGTGGTCCAAATTAAGTTAATCAAGATATTATGCTATAATTTTATCTAGGCAGGCCCCTCTTTTTTTTCTCTTTATGTTTGAAAACTGTAGATTAAGTAGTCATTTTACTAATTATAGGTAAATGTGACATTTTGGTCCTTTAACTTTGCTCTTTTTTTGTTTGCCATGTTGTTTGTAGATTCTCAAATAGATATAATTCTTCCACTAAGACGGAACTTTTTTTTTTCAAGAGATAAATTTGCACGAGGGTTGAAAGAAATTACAGTGTATTTCTCATTTGAAACTATTTTTCTGGAATAAATTCCACATCTTATTTAACCCAAGTCACAATAGTACATGGTTTACCTTATACATAGCGCATATGAGCTTCCATTATTTGATGTTTGGTACCCATATCTCTAAGGATTTGCAGTATCTAATTGCTTGGATAATTAATTAATTAAACAGTTTCTTTCTTTTTAAAGTAGAAATTCCATATCTCTTGTGTGTTTTTATCAACTTCTCCGATGCATTGAATAAGAAAAAATCTAAACTATAGAAATTGTTGTTATCACACATCAGGATTTATTTGTGTTCACGATGAACACTTTGCATATATACACATAATTTCGTTTAAATTAAAAATAATGCACGTTTTTTGTTATTATGATCTTGATTCTATGGGTTATTGATCTCCATAAGAGTTTTAGACCAAGTCTGCTGTCTGTCATTTGAAACCTTCTCTTGTCCAATAAAGGCTGACCAGTTGTCGGTCTGAGCGTCGGCAAGAACCCATGTAACTTCTTCAGGCCGGTTTTTAAAGTCAAATTTAATACGTTTAGCTTTCGCACCAATCTTCCTCCCCCTGTTTGGCTGTTGGCAACTTGATTCAGGGTTAGGGTTAGAGCTCCCAGCAGCATCCTGCGTGTATACGTGTACTTAAGGAGGTTACATCGAATATAAGAAAATTGAAAACAACAATTTAAATACAAGCCAAAAGTGAGGCGTGATTTTGAAAGCTCACTCACATTGGTAAGGCCAACTACTGGTGGTGTCTCAAACTTCTTCCTGTCATTTTCTTGCAATGCGTTAGGAGTAATTGGATTAATATTTTGTCCTTTCGACAGTAAGTGCTTCTCGACTTCTTTAAATGATCTGAACTGCTTGTTTGTCCCCGGCTCATAGTAGAACTGCACATTCATTTGGAACACTCTCAACAATCAGGCGCACCACATGCTTTTGAAATAAATTTCTGTAACTATACATTTTAGCTATTAATTGAAAAATATTCAGTACATAATAATTAATTAAAATTAATAAACATGTCCCACAGAGTTGTAAACAACATGCAATTTCAGCATACAGCTCTCTAATTTGAAAGTTAACTTTCAAAGCTATGAAAACCTAGATAAGAAGAAATTGAGTGTTGGAGCAACCTGGTCAATTTTTCCTTTGTAGTTAGAGTGGGTTCTTTGCCTCTGCTCGAACATCCACCCTTCAGGCAATCCAATTCTTCTGCCGTCTATCAGTGGACCTCTAGGGCCTTTTCCCCTCCTCGGCTTTTGATCACGAGCAGGCACCGTCCTCAAAGGCACAGCGTCAATGATCTGAAGCTCATTGGGTGGAATCAAAGTGTTAAAAAAAATCTTCTGCAAAATGTGGGACGTGAAGAAAAAAAAAGAAACACAAACAAATATACAATTAAAGAGAAAATTGACCTATCATGGTGGTGTTAAAAGTGAAGAAATAAAATCTTTCTTGTTGTTTGATTTAGTGGGTGCATGTACGACCTGGGGGAATGGGAATGGTGAGAGTGAAATACATTTTTTGATGGCGAATGCATGTAGCTAGCAGTCCTTGAGTGTTAGGTATTGTGTAAATAAAATAAAATAAATTATACCTAGGACGCTGTATAAGTTTAAAACATACAAGAATTTTAACTAAAAAAATTAAATAAATAAATAAAAGTTTATTTGTGGCCCAAATAAACCTGCCTCTTCTAGATTAATCTGTGCATACACGTTAAAATAGAAACTCGTGGGACTAATCCTATCATTAATTTGAAAGGGACACAAGAATATTGTTGATAAAGAATGTTGCAGTGTTAGGTGGCATTGGACATCTCTCAACTCTAAAATCTTGCTCAAGAGATAAGGTTTTCCCTCACACTTATAAAGTCACTATCAGCCCCTTCTACAACCAATGTGAGGTAACCCGAATAATCTCCTCCTCACACACAGGGCTTGGATCAAAAGCATGGACACCTATTCTCTCAATTAGACTATTAGGTTGAGATGTTGGTGAACCTGAACTTTAATATTAGTGTTTGGTAGTCTCAGGCCTCTTTCAACCTAAAAGCTAGGTCAAGGGGGGAGGCTTTCCCTCACACTTATAAAGTCACTATTGGCCCCTTCCACAACGGATATGGGATAATTGGAACAAATAACAATTATAGTTTATCTAATTAGAATAAATAGAACTTTTGAAGGAAAAAAGAATTAATAAAAATACTCTCTTATAATGAAAACCATAAAGAAATAGGGATATACTAAATACACATTTATTTTTATCTTTCTAGTTGTGTAAGATTGATGCAATATTTTTTCCTACAAAAACAATAGTAACAGTTAAATCTCATAGATATCTTATGTTTCACTGGTATTGAATAACTATTAGATTGTCTAATTCACATAAAAATCAATAGTCAAGCCACATTTAAGTAATGCACCCCTATAGAAATATTAATTTCACATTTACGTTCCCAATCATATTGGCTATCATAATTAATAATTTCTTTTTGCAGCAATAAACAATTAATATATAACTAAATAATGTAAATTATGAATCATCATGAACAAACGATAAATTGTCTCCTATCATACATAACATTCTAATTTTTTTTACCATCTATCCAAGTATAGGTAATCTCGATGTCATATGATAGGTAATGATTGACACATAATGAAATTCAATCTTACACTAATGATAAATAGTAAACAACACTGTAATATGATCTCGATATATATAAATTTTTTTATAACAACCATATTAAGTAGTTTGAAACTAAAGTTTTCAATTGACTTATTTCTATCAGTAATTTCATAGTTTATGTAATCTACGTGAACATTTAATATTAGGTGCGAAACCCATTTTATTCTTCCCTTTTTGTTTTGACAACTCATGTATGTATGTATGTATGTATGTATCATGCTTCTCTTTTCTTTTTCAAGAAAAAAAACGCGCGAAATCACATTTACGCTCTATACCCCCCTCTGACGTAAAAGAAAACTTGAGATCCATAAATTAGTTTGCTAATGAAAAACAATTAATCAAATTTATGCATTTCCTGCTTTTTTTCTCTTAGAGGAACCATACAGCTTAGTATCAATCATTGACTATAATAAAAAAAAACCTAGAAATAGTTATAGAGATAGCGGTAACATACCGCATCTTGCACTCCATCTGTTGCTACACGCGATGGAAGAGGCTGCAATTCATAATTATCCTTTAATTACTGTTCAACGATGGAAGCTAAAGAAATCTACAATATATATGTAGGGTAGATTAAGAGATTACTTAATAACCTGAAATTGAATTGAATAGAGTGGAATTTGGATAGACATATAATGTTCAGTAAGTTCAAAAAGGATGTAGTCAGGATGTATCTAGCATAAGAATTTTTTCTTATCGAGCAAATTGTCCATTTCTCTCACATCATGTGTCTTGTAAAATGTAATGATTAAAAAAAATGACTGTAATTTATTTAAATTAACTCATGAATGAAAGAATCATACTGCGGAACCAATATGAATAATAATCGGATAAAGCTCACATGAACGAGAGAATCATGTACCTTAATTTTTTCTTCATCAATTGTTGTTCCGTTAGGGTTAATTCACAAATTTTTTAAAGCAGTAAAATTGTTAAATTAAAAAAATGTTAATTAAGCAAAATTACATCAGATCTGCGCCTCGACCCATCTAATTTGTTGACGATCTTATTAGAGAATCAAGAAAATGGTACATAGCAAGGATAGGAGCTGAATTATTTACCCCATCGGTCATTTCCTGAGAAGCACATGTCGGCACTGATGATGAGGCCTTCATGTCTGTACTTTGCTAAACAATTAACCCTAGAAACTGAGAAAGAGAGGTAGATAGAGAGAGGAAACAGATCTAGTGAGTGTCAAATAAATTGGCTTATTATTGTGTCCTTTTTATTGCATGCAAAAGTTGGCAATGTTCGCACATTTGGTAAGTAAAGGTGGAGGAGATTCAGAGTAAATTTGCTAAAGCAACTGCTACTCCCATCACTGGGGTCCAAATTGAGTTTATCTAGATATTATGCTATAATTTTATCTAGGCAAGCCTCTGTTTTTTTTTCTTTCCTTACTGTTTTGAAATAGTTTAGATTAAGTAGTTATTTTACTAATTTATATGTAAATGTTACATTTTGGTCCTTTAGCTTTACTCTTATTTTGTTTGCCATGTTGTTTGTAGATTCTCTATTATGAATCGTATTAAATAGATATAATTCTGCCCTTAAGACGAACATTTTTAGTTTTTTTTCAAAAGATAAATTTGCACGAGGGTTGAAAGAAATTGCAATGTATTTCTCATTTGAAATTATTTTTCTGGAATAAATTTCATATCTTATTTTACCCAAGTCACAATAGTACATGGTTTGCTTTATATATAGCACATATGAGCTTCCATTATTTGATGTTTGGTCCCCATATCTGTACGGATTTGCAGTATCTAATTGCTTGGATAATTAATTAATTAATTAAACAGTTTCTTTCTTTTTTAAAGTAGAAATTCCATATCTCGTGTGTGTTTTGTTATCAATAAATTTTTTTATCAACTTCTCCGATGCATTGAAAAAGAAAAAATCTAAACTATAGAAATTGTTGTTCTCACACATCAGGATATATTTCTGTTCATGATGAACACTTTGCATATATACACGTAACTTTGTTTAAATTTTAAAAATCAACTTTATTTGTTATTATGATCTTGATTCTATGGGTTATTGATCTCCAAAAGAGTTTTAGACCAAGTCTGCTGTCTGTCATTTGAAACCTTCTCTTGTGCAATAAAGGCTGACCAGTTGTCGGTCTGAGCATCGGCAAGAACCCATGTAACTTCTTCAGGCCGGTTTTTAAAGTCAAATTTAATACGTTTAGCTTTAGCACCAATCTTCCTCCCCCACTTTGGCTGTTGGCTACTTGATTCAGGGTCTGGGTTAGAGCTCCCAGCAGCATCCTGCGTGTATATGTATACACAAGGATGTTACATCGAATATAAGAAAATTAAAAACGACAATTTAAATACAAGCCAAAAGTGAGATGTGATTTTGAAAGCTCACTCACATTGGTAAGGCCAACTACTGGTGGTGTCTCAAGCTTCTTCCGGTCATTTTCTTGCAATGCGTTAGTAGTAATTGGATTAATATTTTGTCCTTTTGACAGTAAGTGCTTCTCGACTTCTTTAAATGATCTGAACTGCTTGTTTGTCCCCGGCTCATAGTAAAACTGCACATTCATTTGAAACACACTCAACAATCAGGCGCACCGCATGCTTTCGAAATAAATTTCTGTAACTATATATTCGAGCTATTAATTGAAAAACATACTCACTACATAATAATAAAATAAAATTAATAAAAATGTCCAACAGATTTATAAACAACATGCAATTTCTGCATACAGCTCTCTAATTTGAAAGTTAACTTTCAAAGCTATGAGAACCTAGATAAGAAGAAATTGAGTGTTGGAGCAACCTGGTCAATTTTTCCTTTGTAATTAGCGTGGGTTCTTTGCCTCTGCTCGAACATCCACCCTTCAGGCAATCCAATTCTTCTTCCGTCTATGAGTGGACTTCTAGGCCCTTTTCCCCTTCTCGGCTTTTGATCAAGAGCAGGCACCATCCTCAAAGGCAGAGCGTCAATGATCTGAAGCTCATTGGATGGACTCAAAGTGTTAATTTCTTCCGCTTCTGTCTTCTGTCTTCTGTAAAAGGCCTCAAAAAAAGAAAAAAAAGAAGAAAAACAAAAAAATATACAATTGAAGAGAAAATTGACTTATCATGGCGGTGATAAAAATGAAGAAATGAAATCTTTTGTGTCGTTTGGTTTAGTGGGTGCATGTACGGCCTGGGGGACATAGAGAGAGTGAAATACTTTTTTTTTTGGCAAATACATGTAACTAGCAGTCCTTTAGTGTTAGGTATTGTGTAAGAAAAATAAAATAAATTATACCGAGGAGGTTATATAAGTTTAAAACATGCAATGACTTTTAAGGCAAAAAAAAAAAAATTTGTATGGCTGAAATAAACCTACCTCTTCTAGATTAATCTATGCATACATGTTAAAATAAACTCGTGCGCACTAACCCTATCACTAATTTGAAAGGGACACAAGAATATTATTGATAAAGAATGTAGTGTTAGGTGGTATTGGACCTCTCTCAACTCCGAAAACTAACTCAAAAGGTAAGATTTTCCCTCACTTATAAAGTCACTATCAGCCCCTTCCCCAACCAATGTGGGATAACCCAATAATCTCCTCCTCACACAGAGGGCTTGGATCAAAAGCATAGACACCTATTCTCTCAATTAGACTATTAGGTTGAGATGGTGGTGAACCTCGACTTTAATATTAGTGTTTGGCTCCTAGGCCTCTTTCAACCCCTAAAGCTAGCTCAATGGGTGAGGCTTTCCCTCACACTTATAAAGTCACTACCAGCCCCTTCCACAACCGATATGGGATAATCGAAACAAGTAGCAATTATAGTTTATCTAATTAGAATAAATAGGACTTTTTGAAGGAAAATGAATTAATAAGAAGATTCTCTTATAAAGAAAAAAAAAAAGGGATATACTAAATACACATTTATTTTTATCTTTCCAGTTGTATAAGATTGATGTAAATTTGATTTTTCTTACAAAAACAACACTAACAGTTAAATTTCATAGATATCCTATGTTTCACTGGTATTAAATAACTCTTGGATTGTCTATTCACATAAAAATCAATAGTAAAGCCACATTTAGTTAATGCACCTCTAAAGAAATATTAATTTCACATTTATTTTCCCAATCATATTGGCTATCATAATTAATAATTTCTTTTTGCCGCAATAAAAAATTAATATATAACTAAATAATGTAACTTATGAATCAACATGAACAAACGATAAACTGTCTCCTGCCATACATAACATTCTAAAATTTGTTTACTAACTTGCCCAAGCATAGGTAATCTCGATGTCATATGATAGATAATGATTGACACATAATGAAATTCAATCTTACACTAACGATAAATAGTAAACAACATTGTAATATGATCTTGCTCTAGATAATTTTTTTTTATAACAATCATATTAAGTAGTTTGAAACTAAAGTTTTTAACTGACTTATTTCTATTAGTAATTTCTTAGTTTATGTAATCTAAGTGAACATTTAATATTAGGTGCGAAACCCATTTTATTCTTCCCTTTTTGTTTTGACAACTCATGTATGTATGTATGTATGTATTTATGTATGTATGTATGTATCATGCTTTTCTTTTCTTTTTCAAGAAAAAAAACGCGCGAAATCACATTTACGCTCTATACCCCCCTCTGACCAAAAAGAAAACTTGAGATCCATAAATTAGTTTGCTAATGAAAGAATATTAATCAAATTTATGCATTTCCTGCATTTTTTTTTTCTCTTAGAGGTACCATACAGCTCAGTATCAATCATTGACTATAACAAAAAAAAAAAAAAACCCAGAAACAGTTATAGAGATAGCGATAACATACCGCATCTTGCACTCCATCCGTTGCTACACGCGATGGAAGATGCTGCAATTCATAATTATTCTTTAATTACTGTTCAATGATGGAAGCTAAAGAAGTCTACAATATATGCAGGGTAGATTAAGAGATTACTTAATAGCCTGAAATTGAATTGAATAGAGAGTGGAATTTGGATAGACATATAATGTTCAATAAGTTCAAAAAGGAAGCCATCAGGATGAATCTTGAATAAGAATTTTCTGTTATCGAGCAAATTGTCAATTTATTTGATTTGATTTTTTGTTTTGAAGGAATTTGTCCATTGCTCTCACATCATATGTCTTGTAAAATGTCATGACTAGAAAAAAAATGACAGTAATTTATTTAAATTAACTCGTGAATGAAAGAATCATACTGCGGAACTAATATGAATAATAATCAGACAAAGCTTACGTGAACGAGAGAATCATGTACCTTCATTCTTTCTTCCTCAATTGTTGTTCTCTTTGGGTTAATTCACAAACTTTTAAAACTTAGTAAAATTATTAAACTAAAAAAATGTTAATTAGGCAAAATTCCATCAGATCTGCGCCTCAAGCCATCAAATTTGTTGATGATCTTATTAGAGAATCAAGAAAAGGGCATAGAGCAAGGATAGGAGCGGAATTAATTACCCCATCGGTCATTACTTGAGAAGGAAGTGTTGGCACTGATGATGAGGCCTTCATGTCTCTACTTTGCCAACTAATTAACCCTAGAAATTGAGAAAGAGAGGTAGATAGAGAGAGGAAACAGATCTAGTGAGTGTCAAATAAATTGGCCTATTATTGTGTCCTTTTTATTGCATGCAAAAGTTGGCAATGTTTGCACATTTGGCAAGTAAAGGTGGAGGAGATTCAGGGTAAATTTGCTAAAGCAACGGCTACTCTCATCATTGGGGTCCAAATTAAGTTAATCAAGATATTATGCTATAATTTTATCTAGGCAGGCCCCATTTTTTTTCCTCTTTATGTTTGAAATACTGTAGATGAAGTAGTCATTTTACTAACTATATGTAAATGTGACATTTTGGTCCTTTAACTTAGCTCTTTTTATTGTTTGCCATGCTGTTTGTAGATTCTCTATTATGAATCGTATCAAATAGATATAATTCTTCCACTAAGACGGAACTTTGTTTTTTCAAGAGATAAATTTGCATGAGGGTTGAAAGAAATTACAGTGTATTTCTCATTTGAAACTATTTTTCTGGAATAAATTCCATATCTTATTTAACCCAAGTAAAATAGTACATGGTTTGCCTTATACATAGCGCATAGGAGCTTCCATTATCTGATGTTTGGTACCCATATCTCTAAGGATTTGCAGTATCTAATTGCTTGGATAATTAATTAATTAAACAGTTTCTTTCTTTTTAAAGTAGAAATTCCATATCTCTTGTGTGTTTTGTTAACAACAAAAATTTTATCAACTTCTCCGATGCATTGAATAAGAAAAAATCTAAACTATAGAAATTGTTGTTATCACACATCAGGATTTATTTGTGTTCATGATGAACACTTTGCATATATACACATAATTTCGTTCAAATTAAAAATAATGCACGTTTTTTGTTATTATGATCTTGATTCTCTGGGTTTTTGATCTCCATAAGAGTTTTAGACCAAGTCTGCTGCGTGTCATTTGAAACCTTCTCTTGTCCAATAAAGGCTGACCAGTTGTCGGTATGAGCATCGGCAAGAACCCATGTAACTTCTTCAGGCCGGTTTTTAAAGTCATATTTAATACGTTTCGCTTTAGCACCGATCTTCCTCCCCCTCTTTGGCTGTTGGTTGCTTGATTCAGGGTCAGGATTAGAGCTCCCATCAGCATCCTGCATGTATATCAGTATAAGTATACACACAGATGTTGCATGAAATATAATAAAATTAAAAGCAATAATTTAAATACAAGCCAAAAGTAAGATTTGATTTTGAAAGCTCACTCACTTTGGTAAGGCCAGCTACCGGCGGTGTCTCAAGCTTCTTCCGGTCATTTTCTTGCAGTGCGTTAGGAGTAATTCGATTAATATTTTTTCCTTTTGACTGTAAGTGCTTCTCGACTTCTTTAAATGATCTGAACTGCTTGTTTGTTCCCGGCTTATAGTAAAACTGCACATTCATTTGAAACACACTCAACATTAGGCGCACCACATGCTTTTGAAATAAATTTCTGTAACTATATATTCGAGCTATTAATTGAAAAATAAAACTCAGCATATAATACTATTAATAAACATGTCCCGCAGAATTATAAGCAACATGCAATTTCAGCATAGAGCTCTCTAATTTGGAAGTTAATTTTCAAAGCTATGAAAACCTAGATAAGAAGAAATTGAGTGTTGGGGCCACCTGGTCAATTTTTCCTTTGTAATTAGCGTGGGTTCTTTGCCTCTGCTCGAACATCCACCCTTTAGGCAATCCAATTCTTCTTCAATCTATGAGTGGACTTCTAGGCCCATTCCCCTTCTAGGCTTTTGATCAAGAGCAGTCACCATCCTCAAAGGCATAGCGTCAATGATCTGAAGGTCATTGGGTGGAATCAAAGTGTTAGCTTCTTCCGGTTTTGTCTTTTGGAAAATGCAACAAAAAAAGAAGCCAAAAAAAAAAAAAGAAGCAAAAAAAAAAACACAAACAAATAGACAGTTAAAGAGAAAATTGACTTATCATGGTGGTGATAAGAGTGAAGAAATGAAATCTTTTGTGTCGTTTGATTTAGTGGGTGCATGTACGATCTGGGGAGTGAAATACTTTTTTTGATGGCAAATACATGTAACTAGCAGTCCTTGAGTGTTGGGTATTCTGTAAGAAAAACAAAATAAATTATACCGAGAAGGTTGTATAAGTTTAAAACATGCAATGACTTTTAAGGAAAAAATAAGGTTTATGTATGGCTGAAATAAACTATCTCTTCTAGATTAATTTATGCATGCATGTTAAAATAGAAACTCGTGGGTACTAATCCTATCATTATTTTGAAAGGGACATAAGAATATTGTTGATAAAGAATGTAGTAGTTTTCGGTGGTCTTCGATATCTGCCAACTCCAAAAGCTAACCCAAGGTAAGGTATTCCCTCATAGTTATAAATTCACCGTCAGGCCCTTCTGCAATCGATGTGGGATAACCCCAACAATCTCCTCCTCACACATTGGGCTTTGAGTTAAAAGCATAGATATTCGTTCTTCCAATTAGATTGTTGGTGAACCTGGACTCTAATGACAATATTAGGTGGTCTTGGGTCTTTCTCAACTCCAAAAGCTATCTCAAAGGGTGAGGCTTTCTCCCACATTTATAAAGTCACTACCAACCCCTTTCACAATCAATATGGGATAACCCTAACAAGTAGCAATTGTAAGTTTATCTAATTAGAATGGATAAAACTTTTGAAAGAAAAAGAATTAATATTAATTTGAAAGCAACATAAGAATATTGTTAATAAAGAGTGTAGTGGCAATTATAAGTTTATGAATAAATACAACTTTTGAACAAAAAAGTATTAATAAGAAGATTCTCTTATAATGAAAACCCTAAAGAAAAGGGATAAGTTAAATACACGTTTATTTTTACCTTTCCAGTTGTATGAGATTTATACAGTTTTTTTCATATAAAAATAACATTAGTAGTTAAATCTCATAGATATCATATGTTTCACTAGTATTAACTCTTAGATTGTCCAATTCACAAAATAATTAGTAGCAAAGTTACATTTAAGTAATTCATCTCTAAAGAAATATTAATTTCATAATTATGTTCCCAATCATATTGGCTATCATAATTCATAATTTCTTTTTGCAGCAATAAACAATTAACAGATAACTATATATTGTAAATTTTAATCTACATGAACTAACAATTTCCACAATTTTTAACTAACTTGCCCAAGCATAGTTAATCTCGATGTCATATAATAAGTAATGATTGACACAAAATGACATTCAATCTTACACTAACGATAAATAGTATACAACATTGTCATATGATCTTACCTTATACACAAATTTTTTTTGTAAATTAAGTAGTTTTTAACTAGTGAAAAAGAAAAACGCGCGAAAGCACATTTACGCTCTATACCCCTTTCTGACCAAAAAAAAAAAGCTTAAGATCCATAAATTAGTTTGCTAATGAAAAACAATTAATCACATTTATGCATCTAGCTCAGTATTAAATATTGACAATAAAAAAAGTCTATAAATAGTTACAGAGACAGCATAACATGCCGCATCTTGCACTCCACCTGTTGCTACACGTGATGGAAGAGGCTGAAATTCATAATTATCCTTTAATTAGTGTTCATTGATGGAAGCTAAAAATGTCTACAGTATATATATATATATATATATATATGCAGGGTAGATTAGGAGATTACTTAATAACCTGAAATTGAATTGAATAGAGTGGAATTTGGATAGAGATATAATGTTCAGTAGGTTCAAAAAGGAAGCAATCAGGATGAATCATGAATAAGAATTTGTTGTCATCGAGGATATTGTCGATTTATTTATTTATTTTTTTTGTTTTAAGGAATTTGTCCATTTCTCACTCCATATGTCTCCTAAAATGTCGAGACTAGAAAAAATTACCGTAATTTATTTAAATTAACCAATGAATGAGAGAATCATACTGCGGAACTATTATGACTAATAATCAGATAAAGCTTACATGAACGAGAGAATCATGTACCTTAATTGTTTCTTCCTCAATTGTTGTTCTCTTTGGGTTAATTCACAAACTTTTAAAACTTAGTAAAATTGTTAAATTAAAAAAATGTTAATTAAGCAAAATTACATCAGATCTATGCCTCCAGCCATCTAATTTGTTGATGATCTTATTAGAGAATCAAGAAAATGGCATATAATAAGGGGATCAGGATCCTCTCTTGATCTGAGTGCTCCTGATCTTTTACAGATCTTATGCCACATGTGTTTTAGTTTTAGTGGATGATTGAGATTTAACTACTTTTTCTTTTTAATTTATTAACCACCAATCATATTAACAAAATTTATTAACCACCAATCATATCAAGGATATGAGCTGAATTAATTACCCCATCGGTCATTTGCTGAGATGCCAATGTCTGTATTGATGATGAGGCCTTGATGTCTCTACTTTGCCAACCAATTAATGTTAGAAATTAAGAAAGAGAGGTGGATAGAGAGGGGAAACAGATCTAGCGAGTGTCAAATAAATTGGCTTATTGTTGTGTACGTCCTTTTTATTGCATGCAAAATTTGGCAATGTTTGCACATTTGGCAAGTAAAGGTGGACGAGATTCAGGTGGGAAAATTTGCTAAAGCAACGGCTACTCTCATCATTATGGTCCAAATTAAGTTTATCGAGACATTATCCTATAATTTTATCTAGGCAGACCCCTTTTTTTCCCCTGTTTTGAAATCCTGTAGGATTTAGTACTCATTTTACTATAAGGATTTACAGTATCTAATTGCTTGGATAATTAATTAATTAAATAGTTTCTTTCTTTTTTAAAGTAGGAATTCCATATATCTTGTGTTTTTTTAACGAATAAAATTTTTTATCAACTTCTCCGCTGGTTTGGGTAGGAAAAAAATCTTAAGTATAGAAATTGTTACTATCATGGGTTTTATCACTGCTGTTTGTGAAAATAAGTAAACTCATATATCAAAAGTTTCAAAATCTCTTTGCCTCAGTGATCTTTAAAAAAAACTTAACGCTTTTCTTTTTTCCTATTCTTTGCTATTATTGTGAGTTCTTTGTTTTTTCCCCCTCCCTTTTGAAATCTGCTCTTCAAATAATTTAGTTTCATACAAAGACCTGCAGACATTAGTTATTCTAACTATTCTCTTATTAATTATTAAAGTATTCTTATTCGTATGTGAAGTTTTTATTTTATTAAAAATAGTATGTTCTTGTGTGTTTCTAGTTTAATAATTTTCTATCTCACATACTAGTTAGAAGTTTTTTTGAGATGAATACAATTTAAATAAATAGCCTACACGAAGAATAACTTTCAACTAAATAATCTCACTAAACCTGAAAATTTTGCAGCAATGCCACTATGTCATCAATATGTTGCCATAGATTTTACAAAGAGAGCAAATGATACGACAATATATAATTTGAGCACTTATCTTGCAAGAAAGAAAGATCTGATTCGTGATTGTGTTGCATAAAATAAAACTGTTTCCTAATATCATCTGACTTGTGGTTGTTCCAACAATTAATAGAACAATCACCATCCATTGCCAATTAGAGAGTTTCCTTCGTGGAAATAGCCTGAACCATTGAATAAAATAAAACTCTGGGTAGTTAAATCTCTCTTAACCCTAAAAGCTAGCTTAAGAGATAAGGTTTTCCCTCACATTTATAAAGTGACTACCAGCCTCTTTCACAGTCGATATGGAATAACCCCAACAATTGCCTCTTGACACACAGGCTTTGGATCAAAAGCATAGACACATGCTCTCTCTATTAGACTGTTAGGCTGAGATGTTGGTGAATTTGGCTTTTGAAATCAGTTTTAGGTAGTCCTAGGTCTCTCTCAACCCTGAAAGCTAACCCAAGGGATGAGGCTTTCCCTCACAATTATAAAGTCACTACCAACCCTTCCACAACCGATGTGAGATAACCCGAACAAGTAGCAATTATAGTTTATCTAATTAGAATAAATAGAACTTTTGGAAAAAGAATTATTATTAATTTGAAAGGGACATAAGAATGTTGCTAATAAAGAGTGTAGTAGCAATTATAAGTTTATCTAGTCAGAATAAATAAAACTTTTGAAAAGAAAAATAATTCATTAGAAGATTCTCTTATAATGAAAACCATAAAGAAAAATGGATAAGCTAAATACAAGTTTATTTTTATCTTTCCAGTTGTATAAGATTTATACAAATTTTTTTATACAAAAATAACAATAGCAGTTAAATCTCATCGATATCTTATATTTCACTGGTATTAAATATATTTTAGATTTTCCAATTCACATAAAAATCATTAGTAAAGCCGCATGTAAGTAATTCACCTGTAAAGAAATATTGATTTCACATTTATGTTCCCAATCATTTTGGCTATCATAATTCATAATTTCTTTTTGCAGCAATAAGCAATTAACATATAACTATAAATTATAAATTATGAATCTACATGAACAAATGATAAACTGTCTCCTACCATACATAACATTCTAAAATATTTTACTAACTTGCCCAGGTATAGGTAATCTCGATGTCATATAATGAGTAATGATTGACACATAATGACATTCAATCTTACACTAACGATAAATAGTAAACAACATTGTCATTGTTGGATCATAAACTTGATCCAAGATGAATACATTCAAGCCAACTCATGGAAGGTTCTATGAGTAGTTTTGGTTGGTGAGATTTGAATTATTTGTGTTAGGTGTATTAGGTGCAGTTGGTAAAGTAGGTGAGTGGTATGTTTTAATGAATGGTGAGGATTTGCGTAGTAGTTGAATAAATGAATGGTTGTGATTAGTTTGTTTCATGTATAAATACCACCTCTCCCCTTGGTTTATGAATCAAGTGAAGTAGCGAAATCTCTAAAATGGGGAGAGTGAAAAATAAGAGTTGCAATTGGTGAGGAGTATTGTTGAAGAAAAAAATAGTGTGTTTCTTTGTGTGTTTTATTTATAAATTCTCCAACAAAGTGGTATCAGAGCTAGTTTTCGATGCTATATATAGACATATAGCATATCAAATCGAAGATCCAGACGAGAGGAAAGTGACACTGCAAAAGCCATCCCGGTCGGAGGCCAAACACACCAACACTCGTCGTCGGAACTTTTCTGTCTTGAAACTGAGTCAACTCACCGAGTTAAACCAAGCTGAGCCGAACCAAACCAAGCAGAGCCGAGCCGAACTGAATGAAGTCGAACTGAGCCAACTAGAGCTGAACCAAGCTCGACCGAACCAAGACTACTAAGCCGACATTGACCGTTGATCGGTGTTGACTCGAGTCCTTCCCAAGGTTTTTCAACATCCCGGATTCATCTGTGCATTCAAAATCTCCAAATTCTTACTCAATTTATGAGTCATGGCAAACGGTGGTATGATGTCATTTCAAGTTCTACAATTAAAGGGAAGTAAGTTTGACAGCTGGAGTATTAAAATAAAGGTTCTATTGGGTGTACATAACGTATGGGATGTCGTAGAGAAAGGCTTTAATGTGTCGGAAAATGAAGCCACTTTAAAATTTGTCACAGAAGGAGAATTTGAAAGACTTGAAGAAAAAAGAGAATAAAGCAAAGTATCTCATTTTTCGATTATAAAGAAAAACTAAAAAAGAAGCAATGAATCGAAGAACAATTTCTCATGATGGAAGTCAATACAAAGAAAAGAGAAGAAAGCTCCGACAACGAGAGAAGGCACTATGTTCGAGGTAGAGGTTGTGGTCATGGACGAGGTTGGAATTTCAACAACAATAACTCCAATTATGCTAAAGGCGAAATCTCAACCAGAGGACAAGGCAAAGACAATCCAAGATCGAGGTATGACAAATCCCAAGTATAGTGCTATAATTGTCAAAAGTTTGAGCATTATGCTTCAGAATGCAAAGCTCTAAGTACCATAATTGAGGAGAGAGTGAATTATGCTAAAGAGAAAAATAGTGAAAATGACACACTTTTACCAACACGCAATTACACAAGTGGAGGTCAAGAAAATACATGCTATCTTGACACATGTGCTAGCAATCATATGAGTGGAAACAGAAGCATGTTCGTGAAACCAAGTGAATCTGTGAATGGCAGTGTCACTTTTGGAGATGATTCAAAAGTACCAGTGAAGGGTAAATGTAGCATTCTTTTTCTCGCAAAAGATAGTAGCCACCAAATAATTTCGAATGTTTAAATGTGCCTAATATGAAAAGCAACATCCTTAGTTTGGATCAACTCTTAGAAAAAAGATTATGATATTCATTTAAAAGATTGTAGTCTTTTCCTAAGAGATGACAAAGGAAATTTAATCACAAAGGTGAAATGTCGAAGAATAGAATGTTTCCTTTAAATATTCAAAATGATCTTACAAAATGTCTCAAAACCTATCACAAAGATCTATCCTGGATTTGACATCTTCGATATGGGCATTTCAACTTTGGAGGACTGGAGCTACTATTCAAGAAGAACATGGTGAAAGGCTCACCATACATCAATCATTCTGATCAATTTTGTGAAGGATGTTTGCTTGGTAAGCAATTCAGAAAGAGCTTTCCAAAGGAGTTAAACTTAAGAGCTTAGAAGCCACTCGAGCTCATTCATACTGATGTGTGCGGTCCATTCAAGCCAAACTCCATTGGTAAAAGTAACTAATTTCTTCTCTTCATAGATGATTTTTCAAGAAAAACTTGGGTGTATTTTTTGAAGCAAAAATTAGAAGTCTTTGAGGCTTTCAAGAAGTTAAAAATTGTAGTGGAAAAAGAAAATAGATAGCCATGAAATCTGATCGAGGTGGAGAGTTCACTTCCAAAGAATTTTTTAGAGTTTTGTGAAGCAAATAGAATTCAACGCCCTTTGACAGTTCCAGGATCCCCCAAATAAAATGGTGTTGTAGAAAGGAAGAACAGAACCATCCTCGACATGGCAAGAGGTATGCTTAAGAGTAAAACGCTACCTAAAGAATTTTGGGATGAAGCTGTTACATGTGCAGCCTACTTATCTAATCGATCTCTAATAAAAAGCATGTGGGGTAAGACGCCACAAGAAGCTTGGAGTGGAAGAAAAATCGGTATCACCCATCTAAGAGTTTTCGGAAGCATTGCCCATGTACATGTACCAGACGAAAGTAAAGTCAAGCTGGATGACAAAAGTGAGAAGTTCATCTTCGTCGACTACGACAACAACTCCGAAAGATAAAAGCTTTACAATCCAAACAACGGGAAGATCGTGATCAGTTGAGATGTAGTTTTTGATGAGAAAGGAGAATGTGATTTTTGCTCTAGTGTAGATGACTTCAACTTCTTTCCCATTGAAGAAGATGATCATACACAGATAAAACAAGTAGACAAACAACAAGAGCCTACCACTCCACCTATCTCACCAGCATCAACCACATGTAGAGATTCACTGTCGTTTTTCTTAAATGAAAGAGTACAAGGAGTCTTCAATATCACTATAAGGTAACTGAGAGACATGATAATCTCACTCTCTTTTCCCTCTTTGCTGATTGTGAGCCAATCAATTTCCAAGAAGCTGCACTAGATGAGAGTGAAGAATTGCAATGGATAAAGCCATTGTGAAGAACGATACTTGGGAGCTTACTACTCTTCCCCAAGGTTAAAAGGCGATCGGTGTCAAATGGGTGTATAAAAAAGAAAGAAATGTGAATGGTTAAATTAAAAGGCACAAGGCGAGGCTAGTTTCAAAAGGCTATTGTCAAAAGGTTGGCATAGACTATGACGAGGTATTTGCTCCTGTAGCTCAACTTAAATCTATTAGACTTATTATTTCTTTGGCTACTCATAACAAATGAAAGACTTTTCAAATGGATGTGAAGTCTGCTTTCTTGAATGGATTTCTTGAAGAAGAAGTTTACATCGAACAACCATTAGGCTATATGGTGAAATGACAAGAAGGTAAAGTTTTGAGATTAAAGAAAGCTCTTTCTAGTTTAAAGCAAGCACCAAGGGCATAGAATAGTAGAATTGACAAATATTTTCAAGAGAATGGCTTTACCAAATGCTCATATGAACATCCTCTCTACGTCAAAGAAAAAGCTGGAGACATTTTGATTGTGTGCTTGTATGTGGATGATCTCATCTTCATTAGAAGCGATCCAAGCTTATTTAATTCAAGAGAGTGATGATCAAAAAGTTCGAGATGACTGACATCGAGCTGATGGCATATTATCTCGGCATTGAAGTTAAGCAAAAGGAAGAAGGCATATTTATCTCCTAAAAAAGCTATGTAAAGGAGATTCTAAAAAAGTTCAAGATGAATGATTGCAAGCCTATAAGCACGTTGGTGGAATGCAGAGTCAAGTTATCCAAACATGATAAAGACGAAGATATAGATCCAACATTCTTTAAAAATTTGGCCGGAAGCCTACGTTATTTCACATGCATAAGACCAAATATTCTTTATGTTGTTGGATTTGTGAGTCGATACATGGAGAATCCAAAGACCACCCATTTTAAAGCTGCAAAAATATCAAAGGTACAACTAATTTCGGCTTGTTATACTCAGCTGCTAATGACTACAAGCTTGTTGGATATAGCAATAGCGATTGGGGTGGAGTTGTAGATGATCAAAAGAGCACCACAGGATTTGTTTTCTTCGTAGGAGATACTGCTTTCACATGGATGTCAAAGAAGCAACCAATTGTCACGCTATCCCCTTGTAAAGATGAATATATAGTTACCATATCAAGTGTTTGTCATGCAATTTGGCTTAGAAATTTGCTGAAAGAGTTGAGTTTGCCACAAGGAGAGCCAAGCGATATTTGTGTTAATAACAAATCAGCAATTGCCCTATCCAAGAATTCAGTCTTTCATGATTGAACAAACACATAGATACTCGCTATCATTTCATAAGAGAGTGTATTGCAATAAAAGAAGTGCAAATCAAGTATGTAAAATCACAAGATCAAGAAGTTGATATCTTTACCAAGCCGCTCAAGCAAGAAGACTTCGTAAGATTCAAAAGTTTGCTTGGTGTCACAGGATCAAGTTTAGGGGGAGGTGTTTGATCATAAACTTGATCAAAGGTGAATAAATTCAAGCCCAACTCATGGAAGGTTCCATAAGTAGATATGGTTAGTAAGGTTTGAATTATTTGTGTTAGGTGTGTTAGGTGTGACTAGTGAAGTAGGTGAGTGGTAGGATTTTGAATGGTGAGGACATAGCTAGACATGTGGTATTTAATGAGTCAACATTTCCTTATTCTATTGACTCAGCCTTTAACACCAATGAGTCATCACTGAGCTCAAACTCATTCCTATACAATTCTCAGCAAGTGTACTAGTTATCTACATTGTTTGTAACTCCAATGTCAAATGTGAACAGCTTATCCAATTCTCAACAAGCAATTCCTACCAGAAGTAGTTCACAATATTCAGATAATACTTCTTATATTGACAATCAACATTCCCATTTGCAAACACATCTACTAGCCAATGAACCATCTGTTGAGCCTCAAACTTCATCATCTCCACCTTAAACTGTATCTCCCATATCCACTTCTATTTAACCTAATACACATCCCATGACCACCAGAAGTAGAGCTGGTATTTTCAAACCAAAGCTTTATACAGCAAATCTTGTTCACAAAGAACTTGATTATGTGTATGAAGCTATGCAAAATCCAAAATGGCTTATTGCAATGAGAGAAGAACATGCAGCATTGATAGAGAATGGTAAATGGTCTTTAGTTCCCAGAATAGCTGACCAGAAAATTGTTGGAAATAAGTGGGTTTATGGGTGAAATACAATACTGATGAGAGTGTAGCCAAATACAACGCTAGGTTAGTGGCAAAAGGATTCTAATAGATTATGGGAGTGAATTATTTTGAGATGTTTAGCCCTGTCATAAAACCAGCAACTGTGAGAGTAGTCTTGAGTCTAGCTGTGATGAGTAATTGGAAGATAAGACAAGTTGATGTGAATAGTGCCTTTTTTAATAGAAAGTTATTGGAAGAAGTATTGATGAATCCACCAGAGGGGTTTATTAGTAATGAGAAACCAGATTATGTGTGCAAGCTTCATAAGTCTCTTTATGGACTTAAACAAGCTCCAAGAGCTTGGTATGATAAGCTGAAAAGATGCTTACTGTAGTAAGGTTTTACAAATTCCAGTTCTAATACTTCCTTGTTCATAAAAAGAAGCAAATCCTCAATGATCTTGGTACTAATATATGTTGATGACATCTTAATAACAGGGCCAAATAGTTCTGAGTTATAAAGGTTCATTGCTGAATTCAGTATAAAGTTTGCTTTGAAGGATCTTGGGGTGTCTCAGAAGAAATACATAAGAGATTTACTGTCAAAGGCTAACATGCTCAGCTGCAGAGACATTGATACTCCTATGAGTACAGGGATGAAGTTGCAAAGGAAGCTCAAGGCAACCTAGGGAATTATATTGAAGATGCAACATGCTATAGAAGCCTGGTTGGTGGAATGCAATACTTGGTATTAACAAGACTAGAGATTGCTTTCAGTGTGCATAAAATGAGTCAATATGTATCAGCACCAACACTGCAACATCTTATGGCTTGCAAAAAGTTGCTTAGATACTTAAAGGCAACACATGATTATGGACTTAAGTTCATTAAATACGGTCATCTGAAGTTGACAGGCTTTACAGATGCAGATTGGGTAGGGGATTTAGATGATAGAAAATTAGTTAGAGCCTACTGCATCTATCTTGGTCATAATCTAATTTCTTGGTCTTCTAAGAAGCAACAAAATATTTCCAGGCCCAGTGCAGAGAGTGAATACAGATCTTTGGCATCAACAAGTGCAGAGATAAGTTGGCTGCAGTCATTGTTTTCTGAACTAAGATTACAGTGCATTGAAAAACCGGTTATTTGGTGTGACAACCTTAGTGCTACTAAGCTAGCTCATAATCCAGTGTTTCACTCAAGAACAAAACATATTGAGATTGATATTCATTATGTCAGAAACAAAGTGCTTGCTGGGGATTTGAATATTCAGTTCATACCAAGTGAAGAACAGGTAGTTGACATCTTAACCAAACCACTCTCATTTAATCAATTTAGCTACCTAAGAATCAAACTTAATGTCATGCCATGTCCCTTAAATTTGAGAGGGCCTGTGAGGGTAGCTTATTGTTCAAGTAGATCGATAAAAATCATGTCAGCAGCAGATTGCCAGTGAAGAAAGCCAGCTCAGCATGATTGATTAACAATCTCTAATTCAGCTCATGTAAACTGTGATGTAACAAATTACAGTTAGTTTTGGTTGTTAAGAAAGTTAGTTAGTCACAAGTTATTCTCACGTGTAAGTGGTTGTATATAAGCTTGTGATTGACTTATGAATTAATAAGAATGAATCTGCTGGAAATCATTTCTTCATTTTCTCTGTAATTTTTCCTTCAAGCAAAACAACATATTTATGTTTTCTTTTAATTCGAAACCTTCTCTTGTCCAATAAAGGCTGACCAGTTGTCAGTCTGAGCATCAGCAAGAACCCATGTAACTTCTTCAGGCCGGTTTTTAAAGTCAAATTTAATATGTTTAACTTTAGCACTAATCTTCCTCCCCCACTTTAGTTGTTGGCAACTTGATTCAGGGTCAGGGTTAGAGCTCCCAGCAGCATCTTGCATGTATATGTATACTCAAGGATGTTACATTGAATATAAGAAAATTGAAAACAATAATTTAAAAACAAGCCAAAAGTGAGACGTGATTTTGAAAGCTCACTCACATTGGTAAGGCTAACTACGGGTGGTGTCTCAAGCTTTTTCCGGTCATTTTCTTGCAATGCGTTAGAAGTAATTGGATTAATATTTTGTCCTTTTGACGATAAGTGCTTCTCGACTTCTTTAAATGATCTGAATTGCTTGTTTGTCTGTGGCTCATAGTAGAAGTACACATTTATTTGGAACACACTCAACAATCAGGCACACTACATGCTTTTGAGATAAATTGCTGTAACTATACATTTTAGCTATTAATTGAAAAATATTCAGTACATAATAATTAATTAAAATTAATAAGCATGTCCCATAGAGTTATAAACAACATGCAATTTCAGCATAGAACTCTCTAATTTGGAAGTTAACTTTTGAAAGAAAAATAATTAATAAGAAGATTCTCTTATAATGAAAACCATAAAGAAAAAGGGATAAACTAAATACACGTTTATTTTTATTTTCCAGTTGTATAAGATTTATACAAATTTTTTTATACAAAAATAACAATAGCAGTTAAATCTCATCGATATCTTATATTTCACTGGTATTAAATATATTTTAGATTTTCCAATTCACATAAAAATCATTAGTAAAGCCGCATGTAAGTAATTCACCTGTAAAGAAATATTGATTTCACATTTATGTTCCCAATCATTTTAGCTATCATAATTCATAATTTCTTTTTGCAGCAATAAGCAATTAACATATAACTATAAATTATAAATTATGAATCTACATGAACAAATGATAAACTGTCTCCTACCATACATAACATTCTAAAATATTTTACTAACTTGTCCAAGTATAGGTAATCTCGATGTCATATAATGAGTAATGATTGACACATAATGACATTCAATCTTACACTAACGATAAATAGCAAACAACATTGTCATTGTTGGATCATAAACTTGATCCAAGATGAATAAATTCAAGCCAACTCATGGAAGGTTCCATGAGTAGGTATGGTTGGTGAGGTTTGAATTATTTGTGTTAGGTGTGTTAGGTGTGGTTGGTGAAGTAGGTGAGTGGTATGTTTTAATGAATGATGAGGATTTGCGTAGTAGTTTAATAAATGAATGATTGTGTCGGAAAATGAAGCCACTTTAAATTTGGCATTGAAAGAGAATTTAAAAGACTTAAAGAAAAAAGAGAATAAAGTAAAGTATCTCATTTTTCGATCATTAGATAAAGATGCTTTTGAAAATGTTGCTGGTACAACCCCTTTAAAAGAAGCAAGGAATCAAAGAACAACTTCTCAAGATGGAAGTTAATCCAAAGAAAAGAGAAGAAAGCTCCGACAATGAGAGAAGGCACTATGTCCGAGGTAGAGGCCGAGGACGAGGTAGAGGTCATGGTCAAGGAAGAGGTTGGAATTTCAACAACAACAACTCCAATTATGCCAAAGGAGAAAGCTCAACTAGAGGATGAGGCAGAGGCAATCTAAGATCGAGGTACGACAAATCTCAAGTACAGTGCTATAATTGTCAAAAGGTTGGGCATTATGCTTCAGAATGAAGAGCTCCAAGCACCAGAATTGAAGAGAGAGTAAATTATGCGGAAGAGAAAAATGGTGAAGATGGCACACTTTTACTAGCACGTAATGACACCAGTGGAGGTCAAGAAAATACATGGTATCTTGACACAAGTTCTAGTGATTATATGAATAGAAACAAAAGCATGTTAGTGGAACTAAGTGAATCTGGGAAAGGCAATTTCGCTTTTAGAGATAATTCAAAAGTATCAGTGAAGGGTAAAGGTAACATTCTTTTTTGTGCAAATGATGGTAGCTACCAGATAATTTTGAATGTTTATTATATGCCCAATATGAAAAGCAACATCCTTATTTTGGGTCAACTCTTGGAAAAATGCTATGATATTCACTTAAAAGATTGTAGTCTTTTCCTAAGAGATGACAAAGGAAATTTAATCACAAAGGTGAAAATGTCGAGGAATAGAATGTTTCCTTTAAATATTCAAAATAATGTTACAAAATATCTCAAAATCTGTCACAAGATCCATCATGGATTTGGCATCTTTGATATGGGCATATCAACTTTGGAGGACTGGAGCTACTATTTAAAAAGAATATAGTGAAAGGCTATTTACTTGGCAAGCAGTTTAGAAAGAGTTTTCTAAAGGAGTTAGACTCAAGAGCTCAGAAGCCACTCAAGCTCATTTATACTGATGTGCACGCTCTATTCAAGCCAAACTCCTTTAGTAAAAGTAACTATTTCCTTCTCTTCGTAGATGATTTTTCAAGAAAAACTTAGGTGTATTTTTTGAAGCAAAAATCAGAAGTCTTTGAAGCTTTTAAGAAGTTTAAAGCTGCAGTGGAAAAAGAAAGTGGATATCAGATTAAAGTCATGAGATCTTATCCAGGTGGAGAGTTTACTTCTAAAGAATTTTTTAGAGTTTTATAAAGCAAGTGAAATTCGACGCCCTTTGACAGTTCCAAGATCCCCCCCAACAAAATGGTGTTGTAGAAATCAAGAACAAAACCATCCTTGACATTGCAAGAAGCATGCTTAAGAGTAAAATGCTGCCTAAAGAATTTTGGGCTGAAGCTGTTGCCGTGCAATCTACATATCCAATCGATCTCTCGCAAGAAGCGTGGATGGCAGGATGCTACAAGAAGCTTAAAGTGGAAGAAAACCCGGCATCACCCATCTAAGAGTTTTCGGAAACATTGCCCATGTACATGTACCAGACGAAAGGAAAGCTAAGCTGGATGACAAAAGTTAGAAGTTTATCTTCATCGACTACGACAACAACTCCAAAGGATACAAGCTTTACAATCCAAACAACGGGAATATCATGGTCAATCGAGATGTTATTTTTTATGAAGAAGGAGAATGAGATTTTAGCTCTAGTGTAGATGACTTCAACTTCTTTCCCATTAAAGAAGATGATCATACACAAATAAAATAAGTAGACGAACAACAAGAGCCTGCTACTCCACCTATCTCATCAACATCAACCACATGTGGAGATTCACCGCCGTTTTTCTTAAATGAAAGAACCGAAGAACGTGCAAAGACTCTTCAAGATCTCTATGAAGTAACTGAGAGACATGATAATTTCACTCTCTTTTGCCTCTTTGCTGATTGTGAGCCAGTCAACTTCTAAGAAGCTGCACTAGATGAGAAGTGGAGAATTGCAATGGATAAAGAAATCAAAGCCATTGTGAACAATGATACTTGGGAGCTTACTACTCTTCCTAAAGGTCACAAGGGGATCGGTGTCAAATGGGTGTATAAAACAAAAAGAAATACTAAGGGAGAAATTAAAAGGCACAAGGCGAGGCTAGTTGCAAAACGCTATAGTCAAAAGATTGACATAGACTATGACGAGGTATTTGCTCCTGTAGCTCAACTTGAAACTATTAGACTTATTATTTCTTTGGCTACTCAAAATAAATGAAAGATTTTTCAAATAGATGTGAAGTCTGCTTTCTTAAATAGATTCCTTGAAGAAGAAGTTTACATCATACAACCATTACGCTATGTGGTGAAAGGACATGAAGACAAAATTTTGAGATTGAAGAAAGCTCTTTATGAGTTAAAGCAAGCACCAAGGGCATGGAATAGCAGAATTGACAAGTATTTTCAAGAGAACGTCTTCACCAAATGCCCATATGAACATGCTCTTTACGTCAAAGAAAAAGCTGGAGACATTTTAATTGTGTGCTTGTATTTGGATGATCTCATCTTCACTGGAAGTGATCTAAGCTTATTTGAAGAGTTCAAGAGAGTGATAATCAAAGAGTTCGAGATGACTGACATCAGACTGATTGTATATTATCTCAACATTGAAGTCAAGCAAAAGGAAGAAGACATATTTATCTCCCAAGAAAGCTATGCAAAGGAGATTCTAAAAAAGTTCAAGATAAATGATTGCAAGCCTATAAGCACGCCAATGGAATGCGGAGTCAAGTTATCCAGATATGATGAAGGTGAAGATATAAATCCAGCATTCTTTAAAAGTTTGGTCAGAAGCCTACATTATTTGACATGCACAAGACCGGATATCCTTTATGTTGTTGGACTTATGAGTCGATACATGAAGAATCCAAAGACCACCCATTTTAGAGCTGCAAAAAGATCAAAGGTACAATGAATTTCGACTTGTTATACTCATTTTCTAATGACTACAAGCTTGTTGGATATAGCGATACCGATTGGGTGGAGATGTAGATGATCGAAAGAGCACCACATGATTTGTGTTCTTCATGGGAGATACTGCTTTCATATGGATGTCAAAGAAGCAAACAATTGTCATGCTATCCGCCTGTGAAGCTGAATATGTAGCTGCCACATCAAGTGTTTGTCATGCAATTTGGCTCAGAAATTTGCTGAAGGGGTTGAGTTTGCCACAAGACGAGGCAAGTGAGATTTGTGTTGATAACAAATCAGCAATTGCCCTATCCAAGAATCCAGTCTTTCATGATCAAAGCAAACACATAGATACCCGCTATCATTTCATAAGAGTGTGTATTGCAAGAAAAGAAGTGCAAATCAAGTATGTAAAATCACAAGATCAAACAATTGATATCTTTGCCAAGCCACTCAAGCAATAAGACTTCGTAAGATTCAGAAGTTTGCTTGGTGTCACAAGATTAAGTTTAAAGAAAGGTGTTGGATCATAAACTGGATCCAAGATGAATAAATTCAAACCCAACTCATGGAAGGTTCCATGAGTAGGTATGGTTGGTGAGGTTTGAATTATTTGTGTTAGGTGTGTTAGTTGTGGTTGGTGAAGTAGGCGAGTGATAGGTTTTTGAATGGTGAGGATTTGTGTGGTAGTTCAATAAATGAATTGTTGTGATTAGTGTGTTTCATGTATAAATACCACCTCTCCCCTTTGGTTTATGAATCAAGTGAAGTAGCAAAATCTCTAAGGCGTAAAGAGTGATAAATAAGAGTTGTAATTAGTGAGGAGTGTTGTTGAAGAAATAAAATAATGTGTTTTGTGTGTGTTTTATTTGTTAATTCTCCAACAATCATATGATCTCAATATACATGCAAATATTTTTCTTTATCACAATCATATTAAGTAGTTTTTAACTAACTTATTTTTTTTGGCAATTTCTCATTTTATGTAATTTACGTGAACATGTAATATTAGGCATGAAACCCATTTTATTTATTTTTTTGACAACTCATGTATGTATGTATGTATGTATCATGTTTTTCTTTTTTTTTTTAAAGAAAAAAACACGTGAAGTCACATTTATGCTCTATACCACCCTGGCCTAAAAGAAAACATGAGATCCATAAATTAGTTTGCAAGTGAAAAACATTAATCACATTTATGAATTTCCAGCACTTTTTTCTCTTAGAGGTACCATATTGCTCAGAATCAATTATTGACTATAAAAAAAACCTAGAAATAGTTATAGAGACAGAAATAACATACCGCATCTTGCGCTCTATCTGTTGCTACACGCAATGTAAGAGGCTGCAATTCGTAATTATCCTTTAATTAGTGTTCATTCACAGAAGCTAAGAAGTCTATAATATATGCAGGGTAGATTAAGAGATTACTTAATAACCTCAAATCGAATTGAATAGAGAGTGGAATTTGGATAGAGATATATTGTTCAGTAAGTTAAAAAATGAAGCAATAAGGACGTATCTTGAATAAAAAAATTTTCTCATCGAGGAAATTGTCGATTTATTTCATTTTATTATTTTTAACGGGATTTATCCATTTCTCACATCATATGTCTTCTAAAATGTCATGAATACAAAAAATGACGGTAATTTATTTAAATTAACTCATGAATGAGAGAATCATACCGCGGAACTAATATGAATAATAATCAGATAAAGTTTCCATGAACAAGAGAATCATGTACCTTAATTCTTTCTTCATCAATTGTTGTTCCGTTAGGGTTAATTCACAAATTTAAGTATTAAAATTATTGAATTAAAAAAATGTTAATTAAGCAAAATTACATCAGATCTACGCCTCGAGCCATCTAATTTGTTGATGATCTTATTAGAGAATCAAGAAAATGGCATATAGCAAGGATAGGAGCTGAATTCATTACCCCATCGGTTATTTCTTGAGAAGCAAATGTCGGTACTGATGACGAGGCCTTCAAGTCTCTACTTTGCCAACCAATTTACCCTAGAAATTGAGAAAGAGAGGTAGATAGGGAGAGGGAACAGATCTAGGGAGTGTCAAACAAATTGGCTTATTATTGTGTCCTTTTTATTGCATACAAAAGTTGGCAATGTTTGCACATTTGGCAAGTAAAAGTGGAGGAGATAAATTTGCTAAAGCAACGGCTACTCTCATCATTGGGGTCCAAATTAAGCTTATCTAGATATTATGCTATAATTTTATCTAGGTAGGACCCATTTTCTGCCCTTTACTGTTTTGAAATAGTGTAGATTAAGTAGTTATTTTACTAATTTAATGTAAATGTTACATTTTGGTCCTTTAACTTTACTCTTTTTTTTTTTGTTTGTCATGTTGTTTGTAGATTCTATATTATGAATTGTATCAAATAGATATAATTCTCCCATTAAGACGAATTTTTTTTAGTTTTTTTGCAAGAGATAAATTTGCACGAGCGTTGAAAGAAATTGCAATGTATTTCTCATTTGAAACTATTTTTCTGGAATAAATTCCATATCTTATTTTACCCAAGTCACAATAGTACATGGTTTGCTTTATATATAGCGCACATGAGCTTACATTATTTGATGTTTGGTCCCCATATCTGTAAGGCTTTGCAGTATCTAATTGCTTGGATAATGAATTAATTAAATTGTTTCTTTCTTTTTTAAAGTAGAAATTCCATATCTCTAGTATGTTTTGTTATCAATAAAATTTTTTATCAACTTCTCCGATGCATTGCATAGGAAAAAATCTAAACTATAGAGATTGTTGTCATCATACATCAGGATTTATATGTGTTCATGATGAACAATTTGCATATATACACATAACTTTGTTTAAATTTAAAAAAATGCACTTTATTTGTTATTATGATCTTGATTCTATGGGTTATTGATCTCCATAAGAGTTTTAGACCAAGTCTGCTGTCTGTCATTTGAAACCTTCTCTTGTCCAATAAAGGCTGACCAGTTGTCGGTCTGAGCGTCGGCAAGAACCCATGTAACTTCTTCAGGCCGGTTTTTAAAGTCAAATTTAATACGTTTAGCTTTAGCACCAATCTTCCTCCCCCTCTTTCGCTGTTGGCTACTTGATTCAGGGACAGGGTTAGAGCTCCCAGCAGCATCCTGCGTGTATATGTATACTCAAGGATGTTACATCGAATATAAGAAAATTGAAAACAATAATTTAAAAACAAGCCAAAAGTGAGATGTGATTTTGAAAGCTCACTCACATTGGTAAGGCCAACTACTGGTGGTGTCTCAAGCTTCTTCCGGTCATTTTCTTGCAATGCGTTAGGAGAAATTGGATTAATATTTTGTCTTTTTGACAGTAAGTGCTTCTTGACTTCTTTAAATGATCTAAACTGCTTGTTTGTCCCCGGCTCATAGTAAAACTGCACATTCATTTGAAACACACTCAACAATCAGGCGCACCACATACTTTTGAAATAAATTCTGTAATTATACATTTGAGCTATTAATTGAAAAATAATCAGTACATAATAATTGATTAAAATTAACAAAATGTCCCACAGAGTTATAAACAACATGCAATTTCAGCATAGAGCTCTCTAATTTGAAAGTTAACTTTCAAACCTATGAAAACCTAGATAAGAAGAAATTGAGTGTTGGAGCAACCTGGTCAATTTTTCCTTTGTAATTAGCGTGGGTTCTTTGCCTCTGCTCGAACATCCACCCTTCAGGCAATCCAATTCTTCTGCCGTCTATCAGTGGACCTCTAGGGCCTTTTCCCCTTCTCGGCTTTTGATCAGGAGCAGGCACCATCCTCAAAGGCACAGCGTCAATGATCTGAAGCTCATTGGGTGGAATCAAAGTGTTAGTTTCTTCGGCTTTTGTCTTCTGCAAAATGCAACAAAACAAGAAAAAAAAAAAAGAAACACAAACAAATGTACAATTAAAGAGAAAATTGACCTATCATGGTGGTTATAAAAGTGAAGAAATAAAATCTTTCTTGTCGTTTGATTTAGTGGGTGCATGTACGACCTGGGGGAATAGAGAGACTGAAATACATTTTTTGATGGCGAATGCATGTAGCTAGCCGTCCTTGAGTGTTAAGTATTGTGTAAATAAAATAAAATAAAATAAATTTTACCTAGGACGTTGTATAAGTTTAAAACATGCAATGAATTTTAAAGCAAAAAATTAAAAAAATAAATAAAAGTTTACTTGTGGCCCAAATAAACCTGCCTCTTCTAGATTAATCTGTGCATACATGCTAAAATAGAAATTCGTGGGCACTAATCTTATCATTAATTTGAAGGGACACAAGAATATTGTTGATAAAGAATGTTGTAGTGTTAGGTGGTATTGGACATCTCTCAACTCCAAAAGCTTGCTCAAGAGATAAGGTTTTCCCTCACACTTATAAAGTCACTATCAGCCCCTTCCACAACCAATGTGATATAACCCCAACAATCTCCTCCTCACACACAGGGTTTGGATCAAAAGCATAGACACCTATTCTCTCAATTAGACTATTAGGTTGAGATGTTGGTGAACCTGAACTTTAATATTAGTGTTTGGTAGTCTCAAGCCTCTTTCAGTCCCAAAAGCTTGGTCAAAGGGTGAGGCTTTCCCTAACACTTATAAAGTCACTACTGGCTCCTTCCACAACCGATATGGGATAACCGGAACAAGTAGCAATTTTAGTTTACCTAATTAGAATAAATAGAACTTTTGAAGGAAAAATAATTAATAAAAATACTCTCTTATAATTAAAACCATAAAGAAATAGGGATATACTAAATACACATTTATTTTTATCTTTCTAGTTGTATAAGATTGATGCAATTTTTTTTCCTACAAAAACAATAGTAACAGTTAAATCTCATAGATATCTTACGTTTCACTGGTAGTAAATAACTCTTAGATTGTCTAATTCACATAAAAATCAATAGTAAAGCCATATTTAAGTAATGCACCTCTATAGAAATATTAATTTCACATTTACGTTCCCAATCATATTGGCTATCATAATTAACAATTTCTTTTTGCAGCAATAAACAATTAATATATAACTAAATAATGTAAATTATGAATCAACATAAATAAACAATAAACTATCTCCTATCATACAAAAATTCTAAAATTTTTTACTAACTTCCCCAAGCATAGGTAATCTCGATGTCACATGATAGGTAATGATCGACACATAATGACATTCAATCTTACACTAACGATAAATAGTAAACAACATTGTAATATGATCTCGATATATATAATTTTTTTTTATAACAACCATATTAAGAAGTTTGAAACTAAAGTTTTTAACTGACTTATTTCTATTAGTAATTTCGTAGTTTATGTAATCTACGTGAACATTTAATATTAGGTACGAAACCCATTTTATTCTTCCCTTTTTGTTTTGACAACTCATGTATGTATGTATGTATGTATGTATGTACGTATCATGCTTTTCTTTCTTTTCTTTAAAAAAAAAGCGCGAAATCACATTTACGCTCTATACCCCCCCGACCTAAAAGAAAGCTTGAGATCCTTAAATTAGTTTGCTAATGAAAAAAAATTAATCAAATTTATGCATTTCCTGCATTTTTTTCTCTTAGAGGTACCATAAGCTCAGTATCAATCATCGACTGTAACAAAAAAAAAAATCTAGAAATAGTTATAGAGATAGCGATAACATACCGCATCTTGCACGCCATCCGTTGCTACAAACGATGGAAGAGGCTGCAATTCATAATTATCCTTTAATTAGTGTTCAATGATGGAAGCTAAAGAAGTCTACAATATATGCAGGGTAGATTAAGACATTACTTAATAGCCTGAAATTGAATTGAATAGAGAGTGGAATTTGGATAGACATATAATGTTCAGTAAGTTCAAAAAGGAAGCAATCAGGGTGTATCTTGCCTAAGAATTTTTTCTTATCGAGCAAATTGTCGATTTATTTGATTTGATTTTTTTTTTTGGAAGGAGTTTGTCCATTTCTCTCACATAATACTGCGGAACCAATATGAATAATAATCAGATAAAGCTCATATGAACGAGAGAATCATGTACCTAATTTTTTCTTCATCAATTGTTGTTCCGTTAGGGTTAATTCACAAAACTTTTAAAGCAGTAAAATTGTTAAATTAAAAAAATGTTGATAAACAAAATTGCATCAGATCTGCGCCTCAAGCCATCTAATTTGTTGATGATCTTATTAGAGAATCAAGAAATTGGCATATAGCAAGGAGAGGAGCTGAATTAATTACCCCATCAGTCATTTCCTGAGAAGCACATGTCGGCACTGATGATGAGGCCTTCATGTCTGTACTTTGCCAACCAATTGACCCTAGAAATTGAGAAAGAGAGGTAGATAGAGAGAGGAAACAGATCTAGTGAGTGTCAAATAAATTAGCTTATTATTGTGTCCTTTTTATTGCATGCAAAAGTTGGCAATGTTCGCACATTTGGTAAGTAAAGGTGGAGGAGATTCAGAGTAAATTCGCTAAACCAACGGCTACTCTCATCATTGGGGTCCAAATTAAGTTTATCTAGCTAATATGCTATAATTTTATCTAGGCAGGCCTCTTTTTTTTTTTTTTACTGTTTTGAAATAGTTTAGATTAATTAGTTATTTTACGAATTTAATGTAAATGTTACATTTTGGTCCTTTAATTTTACTCTTTTTTTGTTTGCCATGTTGTTTGTAGATTCTCTATTATGACTCGTATGAAATAGATAAAATTCTGCTATTAAGACGAACTTTTTTAGTTTTTTTCCAAGAGATTAATTTGCACGAGGGTTGAAAGAAATTGTAATGTATTTCTCATTTGAAATTATTTTTCTTGAATAAATTCCATATCTTACTTTACCCAAGTCACAATAGTACATGGTTTGCTTTATATAGCGCATATGAGCTTCCATTATTTGATGTTTGGTCCCCATATCTGTAAGGATTTGCAGTATCTAATTGCTTGGATAATTAATTAATTAATTAAACAGTTTCTTTCTTTTTTAAAGTAGAAATTCCATATCCCTTGTGTGTTTTGTTATCAATAAATTTTTTATCAACTTCTCTGACGCATTGAATAAGAAAAAATCTAAACTATAGAAATTGTTGTTATCACACACCAGGATTTATTTGTGTTCATGATGAACACTTTGCATATATGCACAAAACTTTGTTTAAATTTTAAAAAATCCACTTTATTTGTTATTATGATCTTGATTCCATGGGTTATTGATCTCCATAAGAGTTTTAGACCAAGTCTGCTGTCTGTCATTTGAAACCTTCTCTTGTCCAATAAAGGCTGACCAGTTGTCGGTCCGAGCATCGGCAAGAACCCATGCAACTTCTTCAGGCCGGTTTTTAAATTCGAATTTAGTACGTTTAGCTTTAGCACCAATCTTTCTCCCCATCTTTGGCTGTTGGCTACTTGATTCAGGGTCAGGGTTAGGGCTCCCAGCAGCATCCTGCGCGTATATGTATACACAAGGATGTTACATCGAATATAAGAAAATTAAAAACAACAATTTAAATACAAGCTAAAAGTGAGATGTGATTTTGAAAGCTCACTCACATTGGTAAGGCCAACTACTGGTGGTGTCTCAAGCTTCTTCCGGTCATTTTCTTGCGATACGTTAGTAGTAATTGGATTAATATTTTGTCCTTTTGACAGTAAGTGCTTCTCGACTTCTTTAAATGATCTGAACTGCTTGTTTGTCCCCGGCTCATAGTAAAACTGCACATTCATTTGAAACACACGCAACAATCAGGCGCACCGCATGCTTTCGAAATAAATTTCTGTAACTATATATTCGAGCTATTAATTGAAAAACATACTCACTACATAATAATAAAATAAAATTAATAAAAATGTCCAACAGAGTTATAAACAACATGCAATTTCTGCATACAGCACTCTAATTTGAAAGTTAACTTTCAAAGCTATGAGAACCTAGATAAGAAGAAATTGAGTGTTGGAGCAACCTGGTCAATTTTTCCTTTGTAATTAGCGTGGGTTCTTTGCCTCTGCTCGAACATCCACCTTTCAGGCAATCCAATTCTTCTTCCGTCTATGAGTGGACTTCTAGGCCCTTTTCCCCTTCTCGGCTTTTGATCAAGAGCAGGCACCATCCTCAAAGGCAGAGCGTCAATGATCGGAAGCTCATTGGATGGACTCAAAGTGTTAATTTCTTCCGCTTCTGTCTTCTGTAAAAGGCCTCAAAAAAAGAAAAAAAAAAGAAGAAAAACAAACAAATATACAATTGAAGAGAAAATTGACTTATCATGGCGGTGATAAAAATGAAGAAATGAAATCTTTTGTGTCGTTTGGTTTAGTGGGTGCATGTACGGCCTGGGGGACATAGAGAGAGTGAAATACTTTTTTTTATGGCAAATACATGTAACTAGCAGTCCTTTAGTGTTAGGTATTGTGTAAAAAGAAAAAATAAATTATACCGAGGAGGTTATATAAGTTTAAAACATGCAATGACTTTTAAGGCAAAAAAAAAAAATTTGTATGGCTGAAATAAACCTACCTCTTCTAGATTAATCTACGCATACATGTTAAAATAGAAACTCGTGCGCACTAGCCCTATCATTAATTTGAAAGGGACACAAGAATATTATTGATAAAGAATGTAGCGTTAGGTGGTATTGGACCTCTCTCAACTCTAAAAACTAACTCAAGAGGTAAGGTTTTCCCTCACATTTATAAAGTTAGTAACCCCAATAATCTCTTCCTCACACATAGGGCTTGGATCAAAAGCATAGACACCTATTCTCTCAATTAGACTATTAGGTTGAGATGTTGGTGAACCTCGACTTTAATATTAGTGTTTGGTTGTCCTAGGCCTCTTTCAACCGCAAAAGCTAGTTCAAGGGGCGAGGCTTTCCCTCACACTTATAAAGTCACTACTGGCCCCTTCCACAACTGATACGGATAATTGGAATAAGTATCGATTATAGTTTATCTAATTAGAATAAATAGGACTTTTGAAGGAAAATGAATTAATAAGAAGATTCTCTTATAATGAAAACCATAAAAAATAGGGATATACTAAATACAAATTTATTTTTATCTCTCCAGTTATATAAGATTGATGTAAATTTGTTTTTCCTACAAAAATAACGGTAACAGTTAAATCTCATAGATATCCTATGTTTTACTAGTATTAAATAACTCCTAGATTGTGTAATTCACATAAAAATCAATAGTAAAGCCACATTTAAGTAATGCACCTCTAAAGAAATATTAATTTCACATTTACGTTCCCAATCATATTGGCTATCATAACTAATCATTTCTTTTTGCTGCAATAAACAACTAATATATAACTAAATAATGTAAATTATGAATCAACATGAACAAACGATAAACTGTCTCCTACCATACATAACATTTTAAATTTTTTTTAATAACTTGCCCAAGCATAGGTAATCTCGATGTCATATGATAGGTAATGCTTGACACATAATGACATTCAATCTTACACTAACGATAAATAGTAAACAACATTGTAATATGATCTTGATATATATAATTTTTTTTTACAATCATATTAAGTAGTTTGAAACTAAAGTTTTTAACTGACTTATTTCTATTAGTAATTTCATAGTTTATGTAATCTACGTGAACATTTAATATTAGGCGTGAAACCCATTTTATTCTTCCCTTTTTATTTTGACAACTCATGTATGTATGTATGTATGTATGTATGTATCATGCTTTTCTTTCTTTTCTTTTTCAAGAGAAAAAAACGCGCGAAATCACATTTATGCTCTATACCCCCCTCTGACCTAAAAGAAAACTTGAGATCCTTAAATTAGTTTGCTAATGAAAAAAAAATTAATCAAATTTATGCATTTCCTGCATTTTTTTCTCTTAGAGGTACCATAAAGCTCAGTATCAATCATTGACTATAGCTAAAAAAAACAACTAGAAATAGTTATAGAGATAGCGATAACATACCGCATCTTGCACTCCATCCGTTGCTACACGCGATGGAAGAGGCTGCAATTCATAATTATCCTTTAATTAGTGTTCAATGATGGAAGCTAAAGAAGTCTACAATATATGCAGGGTGGATTAAGAGATTACTTAATAACCAGAAGTTGAATTTATTTAATTTGATTTTATTTAAATTAAAAAAATGTTAATTAAGTAAAATTCCATCAGATCTGGGCCTTGAGCCATCTAATTTGTTGATGATCTTATTAGAGAATCCAGAAAATGGCATAGAGCAAGGATAGGAGCGGAATTAATTACCCCATCGGTCATTTCTTGAGAAGGAAGTGTCGGCACTGATGATGAGGCCTTCATGTCTCTACTTTGCCAACCAACTAACCCTAGAAATTGAGAAAGAGAGGTAGATAGAGAGAGGAAACAGATCCAGTGAGTGTCAAAAAAATTGGCTTATTATTGTGTCCTTTTTATTGCATGCAAAAGTTGGCAATGTTTGCACATTTGGCAAGTACAGGTGGAGGATATTCAGAGTAAATTTGCTAAAGCAACGGCTACTCTCATCATTGTGGTCCAAATTAAGTTAATCAAGATATTATGCTATAATTTTATCTACGCAGGCCCCATTTTGTTTCCTCTTTACGTTTGAAATACTGTAGATTAAGTAGTCATTTTACTAATTATAGGTAAATGTGACATTTTGCTCCTTTAACTTTGCCCTTTTCTTTTTTTGCCATGTTGTCTGCTGATTATCTATTATGAATCGTATCAAATAGATATAATTCTTCCATTAAGACGAACTTTTTTTTTTCAAGAGATAAATTTGCATGAGGTTGAAAGAAATTGCAGTGTATTTCTCATTTGAAACTATTTTTCTGGAATAAATTCCATATCTTATTTTACCCGAGTCACTATAGTACATGGTTTGCCTTATGTATAGCTCATATGAGCTTCCATTATTTGATGTTTGGTACCATATCTCTAAGGATTTGCAGTATCTAATTACTTGGATAATTAATTAATTAAACAGTTTCTTTCTTTATTAAAGTAGAAATTCCATATCTCTTGTGTGTTTTGTTATCAATAAAATTTTTTATCAACTTCTCCGATGCATTAAATAAGAAATAAATCTAAACTATAGAAATTGTTGTTATCACACATCAGGATTTATTTGGGTTCCTGATGAACACTTTGCATATATACACAAAATTTCGTTTAAATTAAAAATAATGCACGTTTTTTGTTATTATGATCTTGATTCTCTGGGTTTTTGATCTCCATAAGAGTTTTAGACCAAGTCTGCTGCGTGTCATTTGAAACCTTCTCTTGTCCAATAAAGGCTGACCAGTTGTCGGTATGAGCATTGGCAAGAACCCATGTAACTTCTTCAGGCCGGTTTTTAAAGTCAAATTTAATACGTTTCGCTTTAGCACCGATCTTCCTCCTCCTCTTTGGCTGTTGGTTGCTTGATTCGGGGTCAGGATTAGAGCTCCCACTAGCATCCTGCATGTATATCTGTATAAGTATACACACAGATGTTGCATGAAATATAATAAAATTAAAAGCACCAACTTAAATACAAGCCAAAAGTAAGATTTGATTTTGAAAGCTCACTCACTTTGGTAAGGCCAGCTACCGGCGGTGTCTCAAGCTTCTTCCGGTCGTTTTCTTGCAGTGCGTTAGGAGTAATTCGATTAATATTTTGTCTTTTTGACTGTAAGTGCTTCTCGACTTCTTTAAATGATCTGAACTGCTTGTTTGTTCCCGGCTTATAGTAAAACTGCACATTCATTTGAAACACACTCAACATTAGGCGCACCACATGCTTTTGAAATAAATTTCTGTAACTATATAGTCGAGCTATTAATTGAAAAAAAAAACTCAGCATATAATAATAAAATAAAATTAATAAACATGTCCCGCAGAATTATAAGCAACATGCAATTTCAGCATAGATCTCTCTAATTTGAAAGTTAACTTTCAAAGCTATGAAAACCTAGATAAGAAGAAATTGAGTGTTGGGGCCACCTGGTCAATTTTTCCTTTGTAATTAGCGTGGGTTCTTTGCCTCTGCTCGAACATCCACCTTTCAGGCAATCCAATTCTTCTTCCATCTATGAGTGGACTTCTAGGCCCATTCCCCTTCTAGGCTTTTGATCAAGAGCAGGCACCATGCTCAAAGGCATAGCGTCAATGATCTGAAGCTCATTGGGTGGAATCAAAGTGTTAGTTTCTTCCGGATTTGTCTTTTGGAAAATGCAACAAAAAAAGAAGCAAAAAAAAAAAAAAACAGAAACAAATTATGCAGTTAAAGAGAAAATTGACTTATCATGATGGTGATAAAAGTGAAGAAATGAAATCTTTTGTATCGTTTGATTTAGTGGGTGCATGTACGACCTGGGGGAATAGAGGGAGTTTGATGGCAAATACATGTAAATAGCAGTCCTTGAGTGTTAGGCATTGTGTAAGAAAAACAAAATAAATTATATCTAGGAGGTTATATAAGTTTAAAACATGCAATGACTTTTAGGGAAATAAAAAGGTTTATATATGGTTGAAATAAACCTATCTCTTCTAGATTAATTTATGCATGCATGTTAAAATAGAAACTTGTGGCTACTAATCTTATCATTAATTTGAAAGGGACATAAGAATATTGTTGATAGAAAATGTAGTAGTGTTAGGTGGTCTTAGATATCTTCCAACTCCAAAAGTTAGCTCAAGGTAAGGTATTCCCTCATAGTTATAAATTCACTATCAACTCCTTCGGCAATCGATGTGGGATAACCCCAACAATCTCCTCCTCACACATTAGGCTTTGAGTCAAAAGCATAGATATTCATTCTTTCAATTAGATTGTTGGTGAACCTGCCAATATTAGGTGGTCTTGGGTCTTTCTCAATTCTAAAAGCTATCTCAAGGGGTGAGGCTTTCTCCCACATTTACAAAGTCACTACCAACCCCTTTCACAATCAATATGGGATAACCCCAACCAGTAGCAAATGTAAGTTTATCTAATTAGAATGAATAAAACTTTTGAAAGAAAAAAAATTAATATTAATCTGAAAGCAACATAAGAATATTGTTAATAAAGAGTGTAGTCGCAATTATAAGTTTATCTAGTTAGAATAAATACAACTTTCGAATGAAAAAGAATTAACAAGAAGATTCTCTTATAATGAAAACCCTAAAGAAAAGGGATAAGTTAAATACACGTTTATTTTTACCTTTCCAGTTGTATGAGATTTTTACAGTTTTTTCATATAAAAATAACATTAGCAGTTAAATCTCATAGATATCATATGTTTCACTAGTATTAACTCTTAGATTGTCCAATTCACATAATAATTCGTAGTGAAGTTACATTTAAGTAATTCATCTCTAAAGAAATATTAATTTCATATTTATGTTCCCAATCATATTGGCTATCATAATTCATAATTTCTTTTTGCAGCAATAAACAATTAACAAATAACTATATATAGTAAATTATGAATCTACATGAACTAACAATAAACTATCTCCTACCATACATAACATTCTACAACTTTTAACTAACTTGCCCAAGCATAGTTAATCTCGATGTCATATAATAAGTAATGATTGACACAAAATGACATTCAATCTTACACTAATGATAAATAGTAAACAACATTGTCGTATGATCTCAACTTATATACAAATTTTTTTTGTAACAATTATATTAAGTTTTAAGTAACCTATTTTTCTAGTAATTTCTTAATTTATGTATTCTATGTACACATCTAATATTAGGTGCGAAACCCATTTTATTCTTTCCTTTTTTTGTTTTGACAATGCATGTATGTATCATGTTTCTCTTTCATCTTTTCAAGAAAAAAACGCACGAAATCACATTTACATTCTATACCCCCCATTGACCCAAAAGGAAACTTGAGATCCATAAATTAGTTTGCTAATGAAAAAGAAAAAACGCGCGAAATCACATTTACGCTCTATACCCCCTTCTAACCCAAAAAATAAAAACTTAAGATCCATAAATTAGTTTGCTAATGAAAAACAATTAATCACATTTATGCATCTAGCTCAGTATTAAATATTGACAATAAAAAAAGTCTATAAATAGTTACAGAGACAGCGATAACATGCTGCATCTTGCACTCCACCTGTTGCTACACGTGATGGAAGAGGCTGCAATTCATAATTATCCTTTAATTAGTGTTCATTGATGGAAGCTAAAAAAGTCTACAGTGTATATATATATATATATATATATATATATATATATATATATATGCAGGGTAGATTAGGAGATTACTTAATAACCTGAAATTGAATTGAATAGAGTGGAATTTGGATAGAGATATAATGTTCAGTAGGTTCAAAAAGGAAGCAATTAGGATGAATCACGAATAAGAATTTGTTGTCATCGAGGATATTGTCAATTTATTTTTTTTATTTTTTTTGTCTTAAGGAATTCGTCCATTTCTCATGCCATATGTCTCCTAAAATGTCGGGACTAGAAAAACAATGACGGTAATTTATTTAAATTAACCAATGAATGAGGGAATCATACTGCGGAAGTAATATGACTAATAATCAGATAAAGCTTACATGAACAAGAGAATCATGTACCTTAATTCTTTCTTCCTCAATTGTTGTTCTCTTTGGGTTAATTCATAAACTTTTAAAACTTAGTAAAATTGTTAAATTAAAATAATGTTAATTAAGTAAAATTACATCAGATCTATGCCTCAAGCCATCTAATTTGTTGATGATCTTATAAGAGAATCAAGAAAATGGCATATAGTAAAGGGATCAGGATCCTCTCTTGATCTTATGCCACATGTGTTTTAGTGTTAGTGGATGATTGAGATTTAACTATTTTTCTTTTTAATTTATTAACCACCAATTATATTAACAAAATTTACTTAGATGAAGATCAGATCAGGAGAGGATCCCGATTGATAACAAGGATATGAGCTGAATTAATTACCCCATTGGTCATTTGCTAAGATGCCAATGTCGGTGATGATGAGGCCTTGATGTCTCTACTTTGCCAACCAATTAAGTTAGAAATTAAGAAAGAGAGGTGGATAGAGAGAGGAAACAGATCTAGTGAGTGTCAAATAAATTGGCTTATTGTTGTGTCCTTTTATTGCATGCAAAATTTGGCAATGTTTGCACATTTGGCAAGTAAAGGTGGATGAGATTCAAGTGGGAAAATTTGCTAAAGCAACGGCAACTCTCATCATTATGGTCAAAATTAAGTTTATCTAGACATTATGCGATAATTTTATCTAGGAAGACCCCCTTTTTTCCCCCTGATTTGAAATACTGTAGGATTTAGTAATCATTTTACTATAAGGATTTACAATAGCTAATTGCTTGGATAATTAATTAATTAAATAGTTTCTTTCTTTTTTAAAGTAGGAATTCCATATCTCTTGTGTTTTTTTAATTAATAAATTTTTTTATCAACTTCTCCGCTGGTTTGAGTAGGAAAAAATCTAAAGTATAGGAATTGTTATTATCCTGGGTTTTATCACTTCTATTTGTGAAAATAAGTAAACACATATATCAAAAGTTTCAAATCTCTTTGCCTTAGTGATCTTTAATTTTAATTTGTATAAGGTGCTTTAAATTGACTAAATAAGAGAAATTCTAGAATACCTTTGAAATATTACAACTAATTGATGCATGCACGATATGTATAATTAATTTTAATATAACCACCACTTGTATAATAGTTTTTTAAAATAAATGTACAGATTCTGAAGAATTTGAAGGATAAAACATAAATTTTTATTGAAGAAAGCTCAAGGATAAAACACAATTCCTACTCTCAGAAGCTTTGTTTTGCTACTTATGTTTTGCTTCTTCTTAGATTTGATGCATAAACACAAAGGGAAGAGGGGGTATATATACCTAAAACAAACCAATCACAATCACTCATTTATTCAACTACCATACAAATTCTCACTATTTATCAAAACCTACCATTCACCTACTACACCAACTACACCAATCTTACTTATCACCCAAGCTCACTTAACGTAGAAAGTTTTTTGAGATGGGCTACGCTTTGTGTTTTTTGGTTGGATAAAAAAAAGTTTATGATCTAACACCTCCCCTTCAACTTGCTTTATAACACCTAATAAAGTTCTTAACCTGAAGAAACCTTCTTGCTTTAGTGGCTTGGTGAGGATGTCAGCAATTTAATTATGTCATTTGACATACTTGTATTTCCTTTTTTCTAATGCACTCTTGTATGAAATGATAACGAGTATCAATATGTTTGCTTTGATCATTGAAGACTAGTTAGAGCAATTGCTGGTTTGTTATTTACACAAATCTTAGTTGGATCTACTTCTTTACCTTTATCATGTTTGGATAACTTGACTTCACATTCGACTAGCATGCTTATAGGCTTGCAATCATTCATCTTGAACTTCTTGATAATCTCTTCTGCATATCTTTCTTGAAAGATAAATATGCATTTTTTTCTAGCTTGACTTCAATGTCGAGGTAATGTGCTATCAATTCGATGTCAGTCATCTCAAACTCTTTAATCATCTCTCTCTTAAACTCTTCAAATAAGCTTAGATAACTTCCAGTGAAGATGAGATCATCCCTATACATGCACATGATTAAAATGTCTTTATCGTTTTCTTTGACATAGAGAGCATGTTCATATAGGCATTTGGTGCAGTTGTTCTTTTAAAAATACTTGCCAATTCTATTATTCCATGCCTTTGGTGCCTTTTTTAGCCCATAAAGGGTTTTCTTCAATATTAGAACTTTGTATTCATGTTATTTCACATATAGCCTAATGGTTGTTCGATATAGATTCCTTTTTTAAGGAATCTATTTAAGAAAGCATACTTCACATCTGTTTGAAGAATTTTCCATTTTTTCTAAGCAGCCAAAAAATAATAGTTTCAAGTCGGGCTACAAGAGAAAATACCTCATCATAATTGTTGCTAGTTTTTTTACATACCCCATCATAATTATTGCTAGTTTTTTTACTATCACCTTTTGCAATTATCCTTACTTTGTGCCTTTCAATTTCTCTTTTGGCATTTCTCTTCATTTTGTACACTCATTGGACATTGATCACCTTGTGACCTTTAATAAGAGTAGTAAGTTCTTAAGTGTCATTCTTTATGATGGTTTTGATTTTTTTCATCCATTGCGATTCTCCATTTCTCATCTTGTCCAGTTTCTTGGAAGTTTATTGACTCGTAATTAGCAAAGAGACAAAGAGAGTGAGATTATCAAGTCTCTTAATTACCTTATAGAGATCTTGTAGATTTCTTTTGCGCGTCCTATCTCTCTTTTCTAAAAATAATGGTGGTGAGTCTCCATAAGTGCTTATTATTGCTAAAGTCAATTAAGTCGTGGGTTCTTATTGTTCTCCTATTTGCTGCTTTGATGTCTGCATATCTTATTTAAAGGGATAAAAGTTAAAGTCATCAACATTAGAGCCAAAATCTCACTCTCATTCTTCATTAAAAATGACATATTTGCTGATTAATCTTTCCATTGTTTAGATTGTACAGTTTGTATCATTTGGATTTGTTATCATAGCGGATGAAGATAAACTTCTCACTTTTTTCATCTAGCTTAGTTCTTTTCTCGTCTTTTCTCGTCTAGTATATGTACATGAGCTATGCTTTTAAAAAATCTTAGATAAGAGATGCTTGGCTTTTTACCACTCCATGTTTTTGTGGTGTCTTGCCCCATACATTTCTTATTGAAGATCTATTAGATAGGTGGACTGCATATGCAATAACTTTTGCCTAAAACTCCTTAGACAATCTTTTGTTTTTGAGCATGTTCTTGCCATATCGAGGATAGCTTTATTCTTTTTTTCCGCCATACCATTTTGTTATGGGGATTGAGGAATTGTCAAAGGGCATCGAATTCTATTTGCTTTATAAAACTCTAGGAATTTTTTGGAAATGAATTCTCTTCCTCGATTAGATCTTATGACTTTAAGTTGATATCCACTTTCTTTCTCTACTGTAGCTTTGAACTTCTTGAAAGCTATAAAAACTTTTGACTTTTGCTTAAAAAAACATGTAAGTTTTTCTTGAAAAATCATCAATAAAAAAAAGGAAGTAGATATTTTTACTGAGAGAGATTGGCTCACTTGGTCCGTTCAAATCAATATGAATAAGCTCGAGTGGCTTCTAGGCTTTTGAGTTTGACTCCTTTGAAAATTTTATCCTAAACTACTTGTCAAGTAAACATCATTTACAAAGTTGATTGGACGATTAATTGAAGGTAGGCATTTTACCCTTTTTTTATAGTTGTTCTAATCCTCTAAAGCTGAGATATCCATATCGAAGATGCCAAATCCAAGATGAATCTTTGTGACAAGCTTTGATACATGTTGGGTAATTTTATTGCTATAGGTTTCAATGTGCAACTCTACACAAGTAATATACTGATGAGTATTCAGTTGCTATAGGTGTTTGATGAATGAAACACAAATTTTTATTAAAGAAAGCTTAAGAACATTATAAGAAAAATTCACACTCTCAAAAATTACTCTCAGATGCTTTGTTTTATTTCTTATGCTTTCTTCTCCATAGATGTTTAAAATAAAGAGGAGAAGAGGTATTTATATATGAAACAAACCAATCACAACCATTCATTTATTCAACTATCCCACAAATCCTCACCTTTCATCAAAACTTATCACTCATCTATTGCACCAACCACGCCAACCACACCAACCTTCCCTACCACCCAAGCTCACCTAACTTTGAAAGTTTTATGAAATAGGCTAGGCTTTGTGTTTTTTGGACTTGGATAAACATAAACAAGTTTATAATCCAATACATATGTCATAGCATTATTTGTTTGTTACATGGTTAACATGGTACATTTAATGTATTCTAGAATTTCTCACTAAAATAGAAAATGTTGATTGTGGTGAATTTAGTCAAATCATAAGCATAAACTTTTTTAATCTATCAAAGATGACACTAGAGTTTCTTTTCTGTGACAAAATTTGTTTAGATTTTCTTCTAATTTTTAACAAGAAATAAATGCCCTACAAGTTAAAAGAATGAGAGAAGTCACGTGGACAGATGGCATCAATTGCTCACTAGATTTATTATTTAGTGCAAGAATTTGCAAAAGAATTTGAGTTGGTTTTATATAGTACAATTTTATTAATTAGTATATGTATTTTTAATTATTTACTCCTTTACTAATTCCCTCGTATCAATTTTTGCTTTGTCGGTCTTGGTTCTATGCAAATAAGGGGAAAAAAAAGTGAAGCATTAACAAAATCACAACATATATACATTAGCTAAATTTGGATGCACGAAAGCTGTATGGAGCATTTAAAAGAAATTTTGTTGTTTATTTTGATTTATAAATTTTGTTCCGAGCATAAACTTAAACAGTTGAGATAAGGTGGGGCAGGTAAGGGCCTCTGTTGATTTTCATTGTTTCTCGCTTTGAAGGATTTTAGTCATTGTTTCTTATGAGCTTACTTATGTCACTCTTGTATTGTATGTGATATTTAGTGCCTTTTATTTTTGCAGGTAAAACAAGCTAATTTTGCAAACTAGTCACACTAAGTTATGGATTTCATTTTAGGGTGAGATGATCTTGCATTATCATATCCAGTTCCTTGAATGTATTATTATAAGCTTAGATTGGTGATTACATAACCTATTAGATAAATTAATGTCTTTCATAAGAAAAAAAACTTTGAAAATATTAATTTTTTGTTATGCCAAACCTTATTTCTCAATGATCCTTACTACAAGACAACTGATAAAGATAAGAGCAATTCTTATTATTTTTTTAATTTAGGAGTGTGCGTTGAGCTTAAGGGGCTTTATTTTTATTTTGTATGGAAACTAATTAAAGTTAGACCAATTAGTGACGAGTTTGGGTCCTTTCATCCTATTAGTCACTCACTTTTGAGTTCATTCGAGGATAAGAACAATGGGTTCAATTAAGGTACTTTATCTTATTGTGATTTTATTTAATCATTTTCCTAGCATACAAGCAATAAAATGCAATTGTTTCAACAGGTATTGACTTAGTTTTGATGTTCCATTACCTTGAAATTGATTTGTACAAAGTAGATATTATTTTTTTTTGTTTTTTGACTACTTTGGAAGTTTTAGTTTATATTTGGAAAGGAGTTTATTCTTTTTCTTTTATCTTGTTGTTATTAAATGAAGTTAAAATTAAATGTTTATTTGGTTACTAAGAAAGTGACAGAGAAAACATAGGAGAATGCTGAATTTTGTTCAAATAAATTCAATTGATTTACAAAAGTATATATATAATCATCTTGAATCTTCTACAGACTACATATAGACATTGCGTTTGTTAAGATAACAAAATTACTAACTTTGCTAGCTATGTTGCCATATAAGCAACAATAAGCTCAAGGTTTGAGAAGTACATTAAGCTTGGATCATAGATAATTAAATTGGTTAAAAGCTAAAAGTTTAATAAGAATATTTGCCACTTGTTCATAACCAGGAACATGACTGATTTTAAGTTCTTTGTGAGCTATATTTTCTCTAATGAAATGCTAATCAATGTGTTTAGTCTTAGGGTGTATTTAGGGTTGTTGGCCAAAGCTTCTATACTCTTGTTGTCACACTAAAGGACTGAAACTTACAATGGCAGATAAGTGATCGATAACACCTCTAATGTCTCAACTCTCTGAAAATTAAACTGTTGTGGTAGTGATTCTAGAAAATCTTCATACTTATTCTGCATATACCTGGAAAATTAATGCTTCTGTGCTTTAAGATGCATTAAATATGTCCAAAACCTTTGATTTTCTTCTTTTTGTGCTTGGACATATGCATTAATGCTGTCACTGAGCTCTTGCAGCATTTGCTCAATCCATGAGGCGTGCTCTACTTTAGTTGCAGTAGGGTGCTCTAGGATTGATGCAGCAGTGGATTCCACAATAAATCTTTCAACTATCCTGGCTGTGATCGCCCCATCATTCTTGATTCCCTCATCACTTGCCTCAAATTTTACTCTAGAGGCCTCACAAATCTATGTGATCAGTGAAGGAAATAACAAGGCAGTAAATTTTTGCTTCTTGGTTGCACGCTCTCTAATTTCTTTTTCAATGACCTTTCTAACATCTATGACTAAACCCTTGACTATAGTATAAAGCAATACAAGTCTATATTGGGAAACAATGGTAGTGAGGGTGGTTAGCATCAATATGGCTTTCAAAACATTCTCCCAAAATTTGGTGATATGTTTCAATTTTATCCTATTGACTATCCTACCTTCTTGGTTCATCTACTCACTACTCTGAATAGTCAAGGTTTTAAACACCTAACCCCATTTGGTTACCATCATGGTCTCAGTAACATAGTGTATTCACAATCAACCATAGCAAGCAAGTTATAAAAATCATTAATAACGTGTGAGTATAAAGGTACTTGTACTTGCCTTACAAAGATATTACGTTGGTTTCACTATAACATGTTGGAATAAAACTTCTTAACGATCGGAACGATAGGGTCTTGATCCCCTTCATGCTACAACAGTATATATGTTATTCATCATTCCCGTTGGTTTTTTTAGGAATTGAAAGCCCTTTTCCTCCAATATCTTATGAGGCTTGATAATGTCTTCAAATTTGTACTCAGCTCTGTAATTATGGAAGTGTGCAGGGTCCTTCAATATAGCAGTACGTGTCTTAAATTTTGGCATTGCTGTAGCAGTTTGAACTGAATTGTATTTTGCTGGAAAGAAAAGTATAATGTAAAAAGAATTATAAATAATATTGAGAGCTATTGACTGAGAGAGAAAGAGTTATAGTGAAATTGAAAAGGTTAAAGTAAATCCTTAATTTATAGCTAATAGGGAAAGTAAAAAGAGGAAGGTAATTAATAAGATAATCTTAGAAATTTAATTTTAAAATTTAAAAAAATAAAAGGAAAGGAAATGATATGTGTCACGACAAACCAATGATTTCATAATCATCCTTGTCGCCAATTCTGATATGTTAACAAAAGCGTGTCAGCCCTCAAACAGTAAAAATCCCAAGTTTTTCAGTGCAATGGTAAAAATCTTCATTGTAGAAATCAATCCATGGTTGCAGCAACAACGATAAATTCCCTTTTTGGTTGAGAACCACTTTCCAACTGCCATACTGTCTATGATATTGCGACAACTTTTGTCAATTTCTTTGGCCACACACTTTTTTTTTAACTTCTACTTACTGCAAATTAACACAATGGGATAAAGGGAAATAAAGAAATTAGATGCAAAATTAAAATTAAAGTAAACAAAAGACAAATTAAACAATTGAGACTAAATTTAATACTTTAAAAATTTAAAACAACTTTCCTTAGGTTTCCTTCCAATATATCCTAGCAGTCATATCCATGTTTAGTTATTTTATTGCCCAATATGCTTTTTGCTCCAACTCTAAGGGCAAGTGACACACTTTCCCTTAAACAATTCTATATGGGGACATGCCAAGTGGGGTTTTGTAAGTTGTCCTGGAAGCCCATAAAGAGTAATTCAATCTAAGACACTAGTCCCTTCTATTAAGATTCACCGCTTTCTCCAAAATATTTTTTATCTTCCTGTTGGACACTTCTACCTGACCACTTGTTTATAGTTGATATGTTGTAACAACTTTATGCTTGATCGCATACTTGGCCAATGTTGCAGCAAACATCTTGTTACAAAAATGGATTCCTTCATCACTACTTATGGGTCTAGAGTGCCAGATCTTGAGAAAATGTTCTTTTGAAGAGATTATACCACTGTCTTTGCATCATTTGTTGGCAATACTGTAACTTCTACCCACTTGGATACATAATCCACAACAACTTAGATGTATAAGTTGCCAAAAGAGGGTGGAAATGGTCTCATAAAGTCCATTCCATATACATCAAAAAGTTCAACCTCCAAAATATTGGTTAGTGGCATTTTTTACTTTTAAGAGATATTATTGAGGGTTTTCCTTCTGCATCTGTCTTGGTGAGTGTGAATACTCGAGCATTAACCTTTTCTTGTTGCATAACATTCTGTAAGTAGTCTTTGATGAAGTGTCCTTCTCTTCCACATTTTAAACATGTTCTAGTATTGGCTCGACATTCCCAAGTGTATGTTCTATCGTACTGATTACACCTTGACTTTTGTAGGACTTCCTTCTAATGATTCTTTGGGCACTTGCTTTTATTCTCATCTTGGACCACAGACATTCTTTTTTTTTATTATTTAAGTGTTGTCTTTCGTGGTTAGCTACAAAATTCCCCTAGTTTACACTTCCTTTGTTTCTTCGTTTTTCTTCTTTCTTTACTTCATCTACTTGATCAATTACCAAGGCTCGATTTGTAATTTTGTTGAAAGAAGTATCATGAACTCCAACCACCTTTAAGTCTTCTGTGAGATCTTTGCACAATCCTTGCATAAAATGGTCATTTTTCAAGTCTTGCATTGCAACCATGTGTGGGGTATATCGAAAGAGCTCATTCAGTTTTCGAATGTACTCTATCATAGACATCCTTCTTTATTGTAAATAAACAAACTCTTTTTTTTTGGCAGAGCGAATAGTCTCTAAAAAGTATCTGTTATAGAAATGTTCTTTAAATTCCTTTAATTGTATTGTTGCTTCATGATGAATTCGTCTAATAGAGTCCCACCAGTATTCTGCTGCTCTTCGTAGTATAAAGGAGACACAAGTGACTTTTTCTTCTTCTGGCACTTTGGCTACTTTTATCATTCTTTCCATGGTTCACAACTATTAGTCTGATGTAATATGATGTACATGTCTTTGAATATGGGTGGATTTAATCTTCTGAATTTGCTCCCTGCATTTTTTATTGCTCGAGCATGTTTATCCCTTCTAACTTCCCCTTCCAAGAGTTGTGCCACAATGTCTGTAAGTCGATCAATTGTAGATTACTACCTTGAAGTTCCTTTTACCGTTTTACTTCTGTTACCCCTAGCGCTTGACATCTCTATGAGTTTTTAATCTAATTTCTATATGTCAAACAAATTTAATGTAAGATTTTCCAATTATCTTAATTTCAAGTTTTAACTAAAAAGTTGAGCCTTGTCTTTCCCCTTGACTTGTACATATGAACGGTCAATAGAATCTCTTTAAACTTGGGTTCTGATACTAATTTGTAACACTCCACTTAAATATTTATTTTTAAAACGTTTAAAACATTGTTAATTCTTAATATGAATAAGAATTTAAAAAAAGTTTTACATAGCTAGCAAAACTTCCTTAGAAAAGGTATGAGACATGCAGAGATTCTTTAGTACATTTCTCAAAACTTTATTATTATTAAAATTTAGATGTTTATTTTTTATTGAAACAAAGCTGAGCCCATCGTAAAACCTAAGGTTTGTTATACTCATATTGATAACTCTAGGAAATGAGAGTTATTACATCAATTCCAGACTTAAATCAAGATCATTTAGAGAGCAAATTAGGTGTTTTTATTACATTTTAGTTACCTTTTGCATAAACATTCAATTTAGTTTGGTTTTAATAAGTTTTGTTTAAATCAAGTAATTTGTGCTAAAAACAGGTGCATAATTGTAGGTTTTAAATTCATAAGGGGATGCTGAGACATTAGATGAGCAAGAGGAGGAAAGAAGATAGCCACAAAAGAAGACCAGCACAATCGGGAATAATACAATGCTGTTATGGATGCTAGAGCAACAATGCTACAGCAATCAGAGAGCAATGCAGGAGAAAGCTTAAAGCGTGGGTTGGACATAAATCGCGATCTACATGTTTCCTAATTTAAATACATGCATGTGCAAGGACTTTGGGTCTTTTACCCTAATTTGCAATATAAAAGGAGGCGTGTACCACATAGAAAGATGGCAAGGAATTATCATCAAGAATAATTACAAAGGCAAGAAAAATGAGATCAAGATTGAGCAGTGCTATTCGGAAACAAAGAAAAGCACCATGCAGAATTATTTGTCTTTCATCGTGCTCAACTTATATTTACTCTTCTTCTTTGAATTGTTTGGATGTATTCCGAGATCAATACATTTGTGTTTATTTTTCTCATCCAGATTATGAACTAAATTTACTTGTGGCTGAAAGAAAAATAATTCAATGGGTTCTTGACTGTTCTTTTATATTGTTATGGTAATACTGTAGCATTATACTCTAGTAGTTTTTATGAATATAACTGTTATTTCAGTTGATCATCCATTTAATTGTTAGCCTAAAAGGCTATACATAATGTAATTTTGATGATAACAAAAATGTGTATTAAGTAATTTAATAACTATGGTATTTCACATTTTCACTAGTTTTTGAAGGATACTATTTATGCAAGTAAATCAAGATTAAAGACACTCAACGGACAACGACGACATCAATAATATAGCTTAGAGCTCAACGAACAAATTAGTGCAATAAATTATTGTAAATCTGGTATGATTTAATTGATGCATGATTTAACATTTGAGAAGCTCAAGAGATTAATTTAATTAAATACTTTTCATAAACTAAAAGGTTTTATTTTTATAAAGTAAAGTATTTTGTGGATTTAAGTAATTTGGACTTAAATGCTAAGATTTGAAATCTTTGATTTTAATAAGTATTAACTTTCGAAGTTGGACGTTTTTACAAATATTTGAAATGTTTTGGGCCATACTATAATTTATGAATATTTTAGACTGAAGTGAAAGATTTTGAGAACTTTGAAAAATATGGGTAAAAGGACCTTTGTGAGGAATAATTAAATTTTTAGAGTCATATCATAATTTTAAAAAGTTTGGGAAAGACAACTATTTTTAGTAAGTTTTGAAATTGGACTTATTTGTAAACTTTTATACATTTTAGGCTATAGTATAATTATAGAAAATTTTGGGCCAAAGTATAATTTCAGTGAACAGTATTATTGTAGTAAAATTCAAAAATAACAGTAATGTCACTATTCCTCAGCGGCTAACGGCTTGAGCGTAAGAATTTACTTATAACGGCTAGTTTTTGGGCTATCATTATAAAAATTCAACTCAAACTTCATTACAAGGACTAATGCAAGCAAATATAAGATCATACAACATATATTGAGCTTTCAAAACGCAAATCATCATAGATTGAATTATTGTTGAGCTATTATTTGCATTTCCACTCTTAACGACAATTTTTGCTGTAATTTTTATTTTTTATCAAATTGTGAGCGTATAAGTGTGAGAAATACTTTGGGGTAAAGAGAATAGGGAGATAATCTCTTGACTGTAAAGGTTCATTGACACCTTGTAAGTCAATTTTAAGAACTTGAAGCCATGGGAGGCTTGAATAATGAAATCCTCGAGCTTGGTTGGCTTGGAAGTGTGTCCATAGGCAGAGATTGCAAAACCACGTAAAAATCCATGTGTTTGTTTTTCTCTTCCCTTACTCTTTTATTTTTACGCTTATTTGAATTTATTGTTTTCTATTTCATTAAGGCGTTAGATTTATTTATTGAGCGAATTGTATTGCATAATTTTTAAAATCCCAATTCACCTCCCCTCTTGGGTTATGTTACTTGCATTTCATTTGATATCAGAGCGTGGTTCTCTTGCTAGGACTTAACCCTCTAGAGTAAAAGATCCACGGCAACCCAAAATGATTCAACCTTTAGGGAAGAACAATCCACAACTAGGCCACCGTTCTTTGACGGAAATGACTACCCGTATTGGAAAACTAGAATAATAATTTATTTAGAAGCACTAGATTATGAAATTTGGGAAGTTGTATGTGATGGTCTATTTATGCCTTTGGCACTAGGAGATGATGATGATCTCAATGAGGTAAGTGATCCAACCTATGATGAATTGTATCATGCTTTTGAAGAAATGCATGATGAGTTGATGAAAATTGGTAAAAAGAATGCATGCCTTAAAAAAAATTGCTAGAATCTACAAATGAAAAGGATGCCATGCAAAAATACAATAAGTCATTGAATGAGAAGATTAAAGGATTAGAATTAGAGAATAAAACCTTGCATAATAGAGTTGCATTATCAAATAAAAAATCTAGCACTTCACATCAGCATTTAGAGTCACATGTAGATGATTTGAAAAAGAAAAATGAAATACTCAAGAAAAAGAATAGTGAAAGTAATGTTGTTCTAAAATTTAGAAATAGGCAAAAGATGTTGGATAACATGCTTAACACCCAAAAATGTGTTTTTGATAAAGGAGGACTTGGGTATAAGCCTAACTTGAAGCAAAAGTATTGTAAAAATTATTTTGTTAAAGCTACCTCCACAAATAATCATAAGATTGTTTTTCATTATTGTAATCAAAATGATTACATGAAATATAGATGTCTGGTAAAAAGGAATGCATATAATGGTGTAAAATGTGTGTAGTTTCTAAAAAGAACCGTTGCTAACAATCAAGGACCCAAATAGGCTTGGGTACCTAAGACATAAGATTTTCTTTGCATGGCTTGAAGAAAAAGAAAAAGAAATGGTACTTGGATAGCGGATGTTCTAGGCATATGATCGGAAACTATGCATGGTTCTCAAGTTTCACCAGAATAAAAAATGGTGGAGATGTATCCTTTGGAGATAACTCAAAAGGAAAAATTCTAGGAATTGAAAATATTGGTAAAATTTCTTCAATTCTAACTGAAAATGTGTGTTTGGTTGAAAATTTGAAACACAATTTGATTAGGATTAGTCAACTATGTGATAAAGTTTATAAAGTCATTTTTGATAAATCAAGATGTGTTATTGAGAATGCATGTGATGAGAAATTTTTGTTTATGGGAAATAGATGTGGCAATGTTTACATGATTGATATAGAATGTGCATCTACTGATGATAAATGTTTTTTGGCATTGCATGATGATGGTTGGTTATGGCATAAAAGACTAGGACATGCAAGCATTGATTTAATTTCAAAATTTTCAAAAAACGATTTAGTTAAAGGTCTTCTAAAAATTGGTTTTCAAAAGGATAGAATTTGTGAAGCATGTCAATTTGGAAAATAAATCAAAACCTCTTTAAAAAGCAATAATCATATCTCTACTTTAAAACCTCTTCAATTACTTCACATAGATTTGTTTGGACCCTCTAGATATGCTAGTTTAAGTGGTAAATTTTATGCATGTGTAATTGTAGATTATTATTCTAGATACACATGGGTATTATTCTTAGGTAATAAGGTTGATGCCATTGGTGAATTTAGAATTTTTTGTAAAAAGTTCAGAATGAAAAGTGTTATTCTATTACTTGTATTAGAAGTGATCATGTGGAGAATTTGAAAATCATGCATTTGAAAATTTTTATAATGATTTTGGCATTGAGCATCAATTTTCATCACCTAGGACTCCACAACAAAATGGAGTTGTTGAGAGAAAGAATAGGTCTATTCAAGAAATAGCTAGGATCATGTTAAATGAAAATGCATTACCAAAATATTTTTAGGCTAAAGCCTTCAACATCGCTTGTTATATTTTAAATCGGGTGTTAATTAGACCTTATCTCAATAAAACTCCCTATGAGCTTTGGAAAGATAGAAAACTCAATATTGGTTATTTCAAAGATTTTGGATGCAAATGTTTTATTTTAAACACAAAAGATAATCTTGGTAAATTTGATCCAAAATATGATGTTAACATCTTTCTCGGGTATTCAAACTCAAGTAAAGCTTATAGAATTTATAATAAAAGAGCTTTAGTTGTGGAAGAATCCATACATGATACGTTTGATGAATCTAACCCCTCCTCTACGGAGAAAGGAGTTGTTAAAGATGATGCAGATGGAGAGTTACAAGAATGCAAATGGAGAGTTACAAGAAGAATCATCAAAAGAGAATCAAAAGCATGCACAACAAGAAAATCAAGAGGATAGAGAAGAAGAACAAACAAATATGGAGCTGGAGCAACAAAAAGGTAGTTCTCAAACACTCCCCAAGGAGTAGAGGTATGTTTCCTCTCATCTTAAGGATTTAATATTAGGTGATCCTTCAAGAGGTATCACAACTAGATCATCACTTAGAAACACATGTGAGCATGCTGTATTTATTTCTCAAATTGAACCAAAATCTTTTGTGGATGCGGAAAATGATGAGTTTTGGATTATGGCAATGCAAGAGGAGTTAAATCAATTTGAGAAAAATAAAGTATGGGAATTGGTTCCTAAACCAGAACATCAATCGATTATAGGCAGTAAATGGGTATTTAGAAATAAAATGGATGAATCCGGTGTGGTTGTAAGAATAAAGCTAGATTAGTGGCTCAAGGATACAACCAAGAAGAAGGAATCGATTTCGATGAAACATTTGGACCTGTAGCTAGATTAGAATCATTAGGAGGTTGTTATCATTTGCATGTCATAAAGATTTTATTTTATTTCAAATGGATGTCAAGAGTGCTTTCCTAAATGGTTATATTATGGAGGAAGTTTATGTGAAACAACCTCCTGGTTTCGAAAATGAGAAATTTCCAAATCACGTGTATAAGTTATCAAAAGGATTGTATGGATTAAAACAAGCAACTAGAACATGGTGTGATAGGCTTAAAAATTTCTTATTGGATAACGGTTTTTCGATGGGAAGAGCAGATACTACCCTCTTTATTAAAAATAAAAATCAAGATATACTTGTTGTTCAAATTTATGTTGATGATATTATTTTTTGTTCTACTAATGAATCTTTGTGCAAAGAATTTTCCTCTTGTATGAGTAAGGAATTTGAGATGAACATGATGGGAGAATTGAAGTATTTTCTTGGACTTCAAATCAAACAAAACAATGAAGGGATCTTCATCAATCAAGTTAAGTACGTCAAAGACTTGCTCAAGGGATTTGGTATTGATGAATCAAATACCAAGAATACTCCAATGAGTACAACAATCAAGCTTGATAAAGATGAAAAAGGTAAAGAGGTTAATATTAAAAAGTATCGAGGTATGATTAGATCTTTACTTTACTTAACCGGAAGTAGACCCGATATCATGTTTAGTGTATGTCTGTGTGCAAGATTTCAATCATGTCCCAAGGAATCTCATTTGCTTGCTATTAAAAGAATTTTTTATTATTTGAGTGGAACCATAGATATTGGCCTTTGGTATCCTAGAGGAACTCATATAGATTTAGCTTGTTATTAGTATGCTAATTTTGCTGGTCACAAGGTCGATAGGAAGAGTACTAGTAGAACTTGCCATTTTCTTAGTCATTCACTTGTTTCATGGTTTAGTAAGAAACAAACTTTGGTGGCACTCTCAACTACTGAGGCGGAATATATTGCCACAAGTAGTTGTTGTGCACAAGCACTTTGGATGAAACAAACGCTTAGAGAATATGGTATTAATCTTCAATAAATTTCTATTAAATGTGATAATACTAGCGCCATAAATCTTTCAAAGAATCTCATTCAACATTCTAGAACCAAGCACATAGAGATTAGGCATCATTTCTTGAGAGATCATGTTAAAAAAGGTGATATTGCATTAGAATTTATCTCTAGGGGAAAACAACTTGCCGATATTTTTACAAAACCCCTTTGCGAAAAATAATTTTCAAAAATTTGGCATGAATTTGGGATGATTAAATTTTTCCATTATCATCTCTATTTATGTTATTGAATCTATTAAAATCTTTTGCTTGATGATTGTTGATGTTTATGAAGTGTTTGAGCAAGTTAGATATACGTGGTGTTTGATTTATTAATTTTTGAATGCTTATGTGTTTCATGAATATATGCTTGGTGGATGGATTATTTGTTTGAATTAATAATCTTTTAGATGTTTAAAATCATGAATCATGCATTAAATTGGCTCTTGAGATGTTTTGGGATCACAAAATGGTCACGGAATTGATCGAAATTAGCCAGAAATCAACTTGAGTGCAGTTGGACAGCAACCAAGTGGCTAGCCTCCTGTTCCAAGCGGCTAGCCGCTTGGTCACGGGTTGGGCATTTTTTTTTTGTTTCTTTTTCTTCCTTTGTTAATTTTCTGCACATGCTCTCTCTTTCACTTAAAACCGTGAGCAACCCATTCATTTTCACTTCCATTTTCTTCCTTTTTCATCTATTTTCATGCCCAAATCAACCATTCAAACTAATACCCATGCATTTCATCTTTATTAAACCCTTCTCCATCATGATTTCTTCATTTGTTCATCATTCCATCCTCATTCCATCCTCATTCCATTCACGTGTGAATAGTGTTCTCCATTTTCTTTCTCAAATTTCTTCATTTTTCACTCATTTTCTTGTTAAAATCAATCATCTAACTCATTATTCATCCATTACTCCTTCAATTTTCACTCTCAAAACAACATTTCATCAACTCTCCACATAAAACCCAAAATCAAAAATTCTCACTCTACCCATTTCTCTCTCTTCATTTTCTAGCTTCCTTTAGCCCATTTTTAATTCACTCTACATCATAAATCAGCTTCATTTATCTCTAGGATTACTTTTCTTGCCAAACAAATCCATTTCACTCAATTTTTGATAAACCCGAAATTGCATTTTTAAGCTCTTTTTTCTTCCAACAATGGCGGGTGGTGACAATTCCAAGGGAAAGCACGTGGCCAAGAAGCGTAAGGATGATTATGGAGATTATTCGGACTTTATGTTGATTCATTTTCCATGACTCCAACTTCGAAAATATTTTCTCGACAATTTCAAGCCAAGGTCGGTCATTATTCCTTATTTTGTCAATCTTAGTAATATGGAGAATTTAGAAATTTGTGATAAATCTTTTAAAGATTTACTTATTTCTATGGGATGGAAGAATGTGTTGGTCGTTAATGATCTTTACTATGAAAATTTAGTCAAGGTTTTCTATTCGAATATGGATACGGAATTGTCAAATAGAATTGTTACTAATGTTGGGAGAGTTCACATTGAATTTGATGTTGCTTTGCTAAATTCTATCCTTGGCACTCCAAATGAAGGATTGGAAATATATAGTGCTAGAGCCAAAATCAAATGACCTTGGTTTTCCCTTGAAAATGCTGTTCAAAAAATTTGTCGATGGCATGATTTATCCCCTTCATTTTGTAACTCACCTTTGAAATCACAAGTCTTACCTCTTCAAACTCGAATCCTTCATTATGTTATTCATCATGTGATTACTCTTAGGGCTGGTCATGCGAATGAAGTTAGTCATTTAGATGTAACCATTTTGGACTGCATTCTAGAGGAGAAGGTGCTAAATATTGGGTATATTATCATCATCACATGCTTAGTACTCTCAAATTAGCCAAAAGATCCCTTCCATATGCTAGCATTATTAATCGAACTCTAGAGTATTTTTGTGTCCCTATAACCGAGTCAATATCCTTGAATTCAAAAGAATTAGGTGATAAATCAATTGCTAATTTGGGTTATTATTGGAGCGATGATCAATGGCGTAAAGATAACAGAAACAAAAAGGTTAGAGACATTGCTCCTAGAGATCATTGTTTCTTTAACGATGTCCGTCTCCCAAACTTGTTTCCCGATCTTAGTGCTCTATATCTCTCACGTCCTCCACCGTCTTACATGCTTGATCATCAATAGAGTTCCATCCTGTAATCTAAGTTTAACAGTACCAATACTAATCACTCTACGCATGGCATTATTCCCCATCATTACTCTTTCAACATCAAATTCATGATATTCAATAAAGTAATCCTTAAAGGGAGTCATATGAAAAGTGCATCCAGAGTCCAATATCCATTTACCTTTTTGGCTGCAATCAGTTGCTACACACACACCTGCTGACTCATATCTTTCCTCTTCAACTATGGCTGCATCTCCACTTCGATTCATTGAGTCTTTTGGATTGGTCTTCCTTTAAGGGCAATCTCTTTTAAGATGCCCCTCTTTATAACACTAAGAACATTTCCAGCCCTTTTGTTTCTTCATTTGCTTCCCTTCTTTATTTTTCTTTTTATCATGTTTATTAAATCTACCCCTTACTATCAAACCTTCACCAACACCACTCTCCACAGTATTTTGTTTTCCTTGTAGCTTTCTAATGTTAAAAGCAGTCTTTACTTCATCCAAAGTCAAAGATTGCCTCCCATACATTAAGGCATCCACAAAATACTCATAAGATTTTGGTAAAGAGCTTATTAAAAGAAGTGCTTTCCCTTCATCATTCAGGCCCTCATCAATAGATTATAAAATATCACATACTTTATTAAATTCATCTATATGATGATCCAGTGATGACCCTTCCATCCTTCTTAGAGTGAACATTCTCTTTTTTATGCAGAGACGATTTGTTAGTGACTTGGTCATGTAGATTCCATCTAGTTTAGCCCATAAGGCAGCAACTGTCTTTTCTTTAGCCACCTCTCTGATAACAACGTCTCTAAGACTGAGGATTATTGTGCTTCTGGCCTTCTTATCCATTTCGATTGCTTCCTCTGGAGTCTTGGAAGATGATACTTCTTTTCCCTCCTTCTTGGAAATAGGTTCGAGAGCATTTCCCAATCCTTGAGTGACCAGCAAGGCTTCCATTTTGATTTTTCACATGTTGAAGTCATTCTTGCCAATGAATTTTTCTAGATCTATCCTCGGCGTGCCCATTCTTGGTCTTGATCAAAGATACCAGGCTCTGATACTAATTGTAGTGTTTTGATCTGCTATAAACTCATGCAAGACAAACCAAAACACTTCTCATGATCTTTGACAAAAAACTATTCAGACGCAGTGGTGAAGAAGGAATCCAGCAAATAAACACTAAGTAGCCAAGAATCTAGAAAGAATAAAGAATCAAGAAACAACCCAAAATACAGACAAACACAAGAGTCAATTACATGGTTCAGTTGCCCCAATTGGAACACCTTACATCTACGGGAAAAGCTTTCTACAGAGCATTCATTATTCAACAATGGAGAACTTTCTTTACAGAGTTTGGTTTACAAGATTTCAGAGAGTTCTAACCCCTTCGTTGAAACCCCTTTAATGAATTCACAAGCTTGTTCTTAATTCAGTTCGTCAGCTTGCTCTTATAGCTAACAGAGCAATTAATCAGCTAATCCCAGGTGAAGCAGATTCCTTACATGTGGTATAACATCCTTTAACGAACTGATTATAAGCTCCTCACACGTCAGTTACGTGCATCACTTATAAGCTTCATTCACTTGCCAAAACGACACTATTTAGTTATGCTGAGATTTGATTCACCAGCAAACCTCACACCCACCATATGTCCCACTACCAAGAAAAACTCAAGAAAATGCATTGTATCTGTTTATTGAAAAGTAAGAGTCAATCAATAACCAAACAATGCAAACCTTAACCAATTTGACAGAAACTATCTCCAAACTTCCATCTGCCCTGACTATATATGAAAAAGGAAAATTTCTTGCTCAACCTTAGTGAAACCCCAAGAGTCAACAACATTCGTAAATGGGAAATTCAGGAAACCAAAATATGAGTCAAGTCAAATCAGTTATAACCCTTTTATGGCGGTAAAGTGGTCGAAAAACACATTGTGGACCCTCATGAAACTAGTAAAGATTTAATTTCACAAAATAGGGAAGAGTCTGTCAAACCTGTAACCTATGAAGAAACAACCAACTGTCCTCATGTTCCCCCATTTCCTCAAGCACTAATCAAGTCAAAGAAATCAAACCACAGTCCATAAATTTATGAAGTTTTTTGAACAAATAAAGGTCAACATTCCTCTGCTGGATGTCATTAAACAGGTGCCTTCCTATGCTAAATTTCTGAAAGATCTGTGTACGGTGAAAAGAAAACGTAAGGTGCAAAAGAGAGCTTTTCTAGCAGAACAGGTAAGTTTCATTCTCTCAACCAATAGTACTTTGAAATACAAGGATCTTGGTTGTCCAACTATTTCCTACACTACTGGGGATCATAAAATTGGACATGCTCTACTTGATCTTGGTGCCAGTGTTAATTTATTTTCATATTTAGTGTACCTACAACTTAATGTCGATGAGTTAAACCAACTTCTACTAATCTTTTACTTGTTGATAGAACGATTAAAGTTCCAAGAGGAATAATTAAAGATATATTAGACCAAGTCGATAAATTCATATATCTTATAGATTTTATTGTTTTGGAAACATAACCAATTGCTAATGAATGTAAAAAAATTCCTATTATATTAGGCCGACCATTTTTAGCTATTGCTAATGCTTTGATTAATTACATGAATAGATTAATGAATTTATCTTTCGGCAACATGACACTGGAACTCAATGTGTTTAACATGTATAAACAACATCACTACCAAGAAGATGATGATAATGGGAATGAGGAGATTAATCTCATCGAGCCAATCATTAAGGAACACATTCAGGATGAGAATTTTACAAACTCTGCTGAAATTTATTTTGCTGGTTCTTTTTAATCAAGTAAAGAATTAGATTATGATACTGCTAACATATGCCCTACACTTGATTCTATACAGGTACCTATAGGTGATGATGACCAATTGAACTTTAAAGATGTGGTACAACCTAAAGAACCAAACGAAGAGGAAGCACCAGAGTTCAAATTAAAGCCCTTACCAAAAGAATTGAAGTATGCCTATCTTGGAGAGCAGTAAACATATCCGGTGGTAATTTCTTCCCAACTCACGCTTGATTAAAAAGATAAATTGCTATCTGTACTAAAAAAGCATAAAACTGCGTTTGGGTGGACCTTAAAAGACATAAAAGGCATTAATCCTTTAATTTGCACACACCGAACTCACCTAGAGGAAAATGACAAAACAACCCGTCAACTACAAAAAAGACTAAACCCTTACATGAAAGAAGTGATAAAGAATAAGGTCCTTAAACTACTAGATGTAGGAATTATCTATCCTATCTCTGATAGTAAATGGGTAAGTCCAACACAAGTAGTACCAAAGAAATCTGGAATAACTGTTGTAAGAAATGAAAAAGGTGAACCAATCCCAACACGAATTCCACCTAGTTGGTGCATGTGCATCGATTACAGAAAATTAAATGATGCCATTAGAAAAGATCATTTTCCACTTCCATTTTTAGACCAAATTCTCGAAAGAGTAGCTGAACATCCCTACTATTGCTTTCTTGATGGCTACTCTGCCTATTATCAAATCCCTATAGTCTTAGAAGACCAGTAAAATACCACATTCACATACCCATTTGGAACATTTGTATTTAAGAGAATGCCCTTTGGATTTTGTAATGCTACTGCAACATTTCAAAGGTGCATGCTAAGCATTTTTAGTGATATGGTTGAAAATTGTCTAGAGGTTTTTATGGATGATTTAACTGTATTTAGTAATTCTTTTGATACATGTCTTAACAATTTAGAAAAATTTTTGGAAAGGTGCAAAGAAAAATTACTAGTTTTAAACTAGGAAAAATGTCATGTCATGACCAATTCTGTAATTGTCTTGGCTATGTTGTGTCTTCAAAAAGAATTGAAGTTGACAAAGCCAAAGTTGAAGTCATTTCAAAATTACCCTCACCAAAGACAATTAGACAAGTCTATTTCTTTTTAGGTCATGCAATATTTTATAGGCAGTTTATAAAAGACCTTAGTGTCATATCTAGACCACTTTGTAACCTTCTAATAAAAGACAAATTTTGAATGGACTAAAGATTGTCAACAAGCTTTTGAAAAAATAACTACTCTTTTGACATCAGCCCCAATAATGCAACCCCTTGATTGGTTTTTACATTTTGAGTTAATGTGTGATGCAACAGATTATGTTGTTGGCACTGCTCTGGGTCAAAGAAAGGAAGGTAAGCCATTTTTCATCTATTATATAAGTAGAACTTTGAATAGTGCTCAAATGAATTACACTACAACTAAGAAAGAACTACTTGATGTAATATTTGCATTGGATAAATTTTATTCATATTTAATTGGTTCATCCACTATTGTTTATTCTGATCATGCTGCTGTGAGATATTTAATGTCAAAACAGCATGCCAAACCAAGGTTGATACGATGAATTTTGCTACTTCAAGAATTTAACTTGACAATCAATGACAAAAAGAGCGCTGAAAATGTTGTTGTAGATCATCTTTCAAGACTAACGAATGAATCTTCAATTCAAACAACATCCATCAATGATTCTTTTCCTGGTGAATTTTTATTTTCTATAAAAAAAATGTCTTGGTTTGCTAATATTGTTAATTATCTTGCAACAGGTGAAATGCCATGTGACTGGAGTTCCCAAGACAAGAAGAAATTCTTAACAGAAATGAGAAGCTTTTACTGGGATGATCCATACCTATTCAAGTACTGCTCTGATCAAATTTTTCGAAGATGCATATCAGACAACGAGCTAAGAAGGGTCATTTAACTTTGTCATTTTGAAACATTGGGTGGCCATTTTTCTTCAAAAAAGGCAGCTACTAAAATATTACAGTGTGAATTTTATTGGCCTGCATTATTTAAAGATTTACATACATTCTATAAAATATGTAAAAATTGTCAAATGGTAGGGTAGTTTTCAAAGCAAAACATGATGCCTTTAAACCCTATCCTTGTCATTGAAATATTTGATTGTTGGGGAATTGATTTTATGGGTCATTTTCCATTATCATTTGGATTTGTATACATTTTGGTTGTTATTGATTATGTTTCAAAATGGATTGAGGCGATTCCTTGTCGGCATAATGATCACAAGATTGTGATCCATTTTTTAAAAGAAAATCTTTTGAGTAGATTTGGAATACCTTGAGCCATTACTATTGTGTATTTTTTTAATCACTGTTAGTTTTTTTGTTTTACTGTTTGCCTTTGAATTATTAAGCTAAAAGTTTCATGCGTCATTTGACAAACACACCACCCCATTTACAAATGTATATCATTATGTCCGTTACCAAGATCCTTAAACAGGAACTTCTTTTCAAGCACTCACAAATTCTTTCTTTTTAGAATTGTTCTAATGGCAGCAACTTCAAGCAGTCAACTTAAAAACATTTGTGTGGTTTCTGGATTTCGCTATGGAAAGTATAAGGAGTTCATTCAAGCAGCCATAGATCTTGGTCATGTTATAGCAGAGAGGAAACTATATATTGTATATGGAGGAGGTGGCCGAGGGTTATCAAAGCTTGTCTCTAAAACTACTTTCGTTCAACAAAGCCAAGTGCTAGGCATCATTCCAAAAGCTTTAAAGCCTTTAGGATGTCTACCAGACCCACCAACTGGATAAGAGTTAGTAGTCTCAAATAGTAAGAAAGAATATCTGAAATGTTAAATCATGCTGACGTTTTCATTTTCTTGCCAGGAGACCATAAAACTTTAGAGGCACTAATTACATTTGCTTATTCGGCCCATTTGAATATCCATCAAAACCCCATCAGTTTATTAAATGTTAATAACTTTTATGATGACTTAATCACATTTCTTAATCATTCAATAAAAAATTATTTCATTCCATCCTCAACGAAAAAACTCTTTATTTGTGCTTCTACTGCTAATGAGTTACTTGATCTTTTGCAAGCTTACAAACCTGAGCCAGATTCCATGACTTTGGCGTTGGATTGGGCAATTGATGACAATGGCAGTAACTCTCGTAAAAAGTGTAAATTAGATTTAACTCTCAATTTGTAAATATTTCCAGCAGTGGCCAAGTGATATCTTCTAAACTCTACTCCTTTCTTTAGACATTGAGGACAATGTCTCCTTTAGGTTGGGGGGAGGGAATAATTGATAATTGTGTAATGTCTTAGTCCTGGTGATGTTTTTACAAATTTTTGTTCTAAAGACTAAATTTGGATAAAACTTTGAGTCAAAGATGACAGAATATAGAATGTATTATATCTAGAAACGCATCTTTTTAAATTTAGTGTTTTGTTTTCCTAAAAGAAAAAATTATTTTCTAACTTTTTTCTTTCTTTTTCTCTTAATTGTGTCCCTTAAGTTTCTGCAATCAGTCCCGATTTTTTATTTTTTTCTAATTTTTCGGTGTGATCTTTTAACATTGGATAACATGATGATTTTCAAATTTTGGTATTCATATTATCTTTGGCCTTGAGTTATGTTACACTATGTCTTTCCCTTTGCATGCCGAAATATAAATTGAGAAATTGAATGAGTGAAATTGATTAAGCCATTTGAAGGAATGTACATATTATGAAAAGACCAAGCGAGTTTTTAAGTCTATTATACTTGGAGAGTAACCTTGTTTGCCTATACAGCTTCACAATTTATTGTACAAGATCTCAATACTTTCTTTAGAAAAAAGAAAGTTTGTGCAGCTACATCTAAAAGTCCATTGAATTAGTGGATATGAAAGATTATATAGAGCCCTAAAAGATGACAAAATGTCATCTTTAATCTGTTTGAGCTTTTATAGTCAACCCTATTATAAAGAATCCATAGTTAACCCTTTTGAGCTTTTGAAAAAAAAAATTTCTTTAGTAACTTATCATTTTTTCCTACTCCAATGAGGAGTATCACCTTATGTTTTATTTTTTTCATCACCCAATTATGTTTGAAAATAAGGATGATTATGTATTCCTAATAATGGTGCTATAAAAAAAGGATGATATGTATATATGAATAAATAAAGTAAAAAAAGAGCAAAAAAATCCAACCAAAAAGAAAAAAAAAGCACCTTGAAATCTCCAAAAAAATCCCCTATTTTTCAAACATATATTTTGTTCCCCCTATTACCTTTTTTGTTAGTCATAACCCTAGCCTATGTTACGTCCTAATAAAAGCCCTTCTCGATTTTTGAAAAATCTAGTCTGAAGTAAAAGCTGGTAATATGGACTAAAAGATGTGGTGATGCATAAAAATAAAAATAAATTTTGCTAGTAATTCATTGGACTTGAAATCATTTTATTTCTAAGATGTGGGTATTATTTTTTAATCTTGGTGAGAACTTGTGATATTGTTTTATTATTCTCTCAAATTTGTCATTTTTTTAAAGTGACAAATTAATTTGGGGTATACCTTGTTTTGATAGAATTACTCTTAATCGTGAGATTTTGGGGTTTGATGTATCATTCTTAAAAATGGCTTGATTAATGTAGCTGTGATAATTGATCATTTTACAAGATTTTACTTAATTGTTTTGTGCGAGTGTGATTTTTGTTTAGGCTGAAGATAATGTTTATACTTTTATTTGATTGTTGTTATTAATCTGATGGAAGAAGCAAACACAATTTTTTTAAAAAAAAAGATTTTCAATTTGAGTTTGAAATTTTACTAAACTTTTATTGCTTAAATTGCTAGGGTCTAACAATAAGCTGGTTGGGGGTGTGATTAACACTAAAAAATGTACATTTCGTAACGATAAAATTATTAATTTTTCACTTATTGTGTCGATTAATGTGTTCATTATTTCTAAATTATTTTAATACTCCCCAAATATATTTAATGTTAAATTAATTCGTAATTTGTTAATTTTTATCTTCTAAATATTTTTTCAGGAATAAAGATGGAATCGGAATTGAAAGCGGGAACAAAGAAGAACTACTAGACCACAATTGAGGAGATGTAATAATAAAAAAATATAAAATAATAAAATAATAAAAAAAGAACAAAAGCATTGGCAAGTATGTTGGTGATGGTCAGGAGGTCATCACGCCTCCTGACCATCACACAATTCAATATGTATATATAATATAAAAATAAAATAAAATATTAATATTAATAAAATAAAATAAAATGAAAAGATGATTCCCTTGCCTATAAAAGGCAAGGGGATGCAAGCGATGAGGGGGCCGGAGCCGAGAGCCAGAAGCTAGTAGATCTTATTTTTCAAAAGCATAGAGAGAGTTTAACTGAAGGGTTTCTTTCTTTCTTTGTTTCGTTTCTTTTCTTGTTTCCGTTTGTATCAATTTTTTTTGTAATATATTTCAAAAAGTTTATCAAATAAAAAGAGTGTTGTGTTTTCTTTCAATATGAGTGGCTAATTTTATTAAGTTGAGGTGAAAGGAGAAACTTAATATTTCAAACTATTAATTATTATTATTTTCTCAAATAAGTTTTTAAGTTTATTTAATTATTTTCTATTATTTTTATATCATGTTGATTTATAAATCTCTTTGGATCTATATGATATTTTGACATAATATCGACATATTAATATAGTGTGGCACATTAGATACTTTATTCCATATTTTTCCACATACATAGAATTAAATAATATAATAACTAATTGTTAAAAGTGAGGTAAAATATAAATGAGAGAGTATTAAAATTATAGTTTGAATACAGAGAGTGGATCATAAACCTTAGCTTATTTTTAAATTGATTTCAAATAATTTTTTCCCCACAATTAATTTTCTTAGTTTTAAATTGACTACTGAATTTAAAATTCCCTATGGTTCGATCCCACAGACTCACTGGGTTATATTATAACTAGACACTTTTATACTTGGGAGTAATACACTTTTGAGTCGTATCATTGATCCTACTAGGAGTTTAAAACTTACTATTAGAACTACTGAAATGTTTATAATGGACATAACATTCTATAATGATTTAACGATGATATACCTACTTTATTACCAACCCTTTAATGTCTTCCGTTGGACTATTTCGTTGCGGATACATGAAATATCCAGTCTTTGCAGCCACATCGATCACAACAACAATCCAATGAGCACTTTAATTGAGCAACAACTTATAAGTAAGAAGAAATGAAAATTAACAACCTCCTTATTAATGAAAATGAATATACCCAGGATTGTAAGGAATGAATATGAATTGAGAGGAGCGAGCTTTGGCCAAACGATTAACAATTGCTTGTGTCTTTGTTATGCATGTTTTAAGCGCATTTTCAACTCTGCTGGGGCTAACATGACCAGGATTCACGAAGCCAAATGGCTTGCCCATTTTATCAACGGGAATCTTGTCATATAAGCAACTGATATTCACACAAAAAGCAAGAATTAAATATTTACATAATCTTTTAATAGATTTTGATAGTTAAAAAAGGACAAAGAAATTACTTACGCCATCTAGATATGCATGTGATGAAGGCCTAACCATTCCATGGTAGCCAATGCATAACAATCATCCCTCCCGATATAAGCCAGACATTCACTTTCAAATGCCTCATTATCAAGTGGATGAGGAAGGTAGTTTCCACTGGTAGGCAACTTCATGTTACATAAGCCTAAAAAGAATTTAAATCTTGGATTCATTGCGGCGTTCTATTGGTGCTGAGCAGTTGCTTGCCTTGTCTTTCTTCTTCGAACTACAGCGCCAACATCACCACAATCTTCAAGTTCGGTCTTCCGAACCAGCGCTTTATTAGGTTTGTCCGTTGCTTTTTTTTTCAATTGTTGTCTGTGGACTTTTCTTTTTGGGGCTGCCATGTCTTGCGTTTGGAGTTTCAACGAGATTGCCTAAATCTCCCAGCTCATTGTTTGTTGTTTTAGGTCTTTTTTTGTTGAGGCTGCCCTTTCTTTTCTTTGGAGTCTCGGGGAATTTGCCAAAGTCTTCCAGTATCTTCATTGTTGTTTTATGCTTTTTCTTGTTGGGGCTGTCATTTTTCCTTTTTGGATCCCCACCATTCTTTCTTGGAGATGTTGCTGTTGATTTTAAGTTATGTTTTAAAACCTATACGGTCATTTCCATGATTAAAAAACAAGAAATTTAGGGCAATTATCCTTTATCATGATGGAGAACAAAATAGTTTGTGCAGTACCTCTTGTTCATCAACTGCAGTGGCTTTAGCATTCATCTCGAGATCTCCATCATGCCTGTAATCACTCTTTATTGGTGTACTAGAGTTGCCGATGTCAGAGTGCCTAGGTTTCCTTCTAATTTCCTTCCACAACTCCCCAATATCTGCATCGTGCTTTGCCAACTAGTCTTCTAACTTAGATCTATCATTTTTCATCAGATCATAATTACGTGGAGTGTCAAAATAAAGAGATAGGGTTACAAACTTGCCTGTCCGTTGCAGATGGCCATTTTTTGGGGCCTTCCTCAAAGCTTTTGCAAGCAAATCATTTCTTCCATCTGAGCTTGAAGATACTTTTTTTGCATTCCATCCAGCCCTCATCTAGGTATTATTCAATGACACCTTTGATCAAATATTGATATAAAAAACAGAATTATTGTTATAACATATATGCAAACTAGCACTTATAAGGCTATCAACGATAACTTGAACATCATGATGATATCCCCTTTTTTTTCCTCCTACCTCTGATCTAAGCTACACTCTTGTCTATTTGATCCTCACTAAGACCAGTTTCAGCACTCTGAAAAGTTAAAGTTGGGCTATAAATTAGAAGCCCCCTCAAACTATTCCTAATGAAAATGTAGGCAAATAATACAAGCAAAAGAATGCAAACAAACATATATATTTAAGAACCTACTGTAACTTTCAAATGCAAGCAACCATAATATAAACATATTCACAATTTCTTCCAACAGTCCAACATATCCTTTTCAACTCAAACAATGGTTATACTTGTTACTAGCACGCATTTTTTGTTTCTCCTTCCTTATTTTCTACCATAAATCACAAACCAATATCAATACAAGGTTATACTCAATCGTTAGTATTATATAGCATTTAACTAAAATTTCCCATGACAAAATATTGAATAAGATTTAATTTACGTACTGCAAACTTATCATTAATATGATCTTTGACGAACAAGTCCCAATAGTCTTGTTTTATGTAGTAGTATCACAAAGGAGGCTTCCGCAACTTTTTATGGTCATTTTTATTTGGAAAAATGTACCCATTAGTCAAAGTGTACTTAAAATTCCTGAACAAATTTTTAATAGATTGCAGCACATGCTTTTTACTTCGATCATGAATGATAAATCGCCTCTGCATAATAACATTTTTGCAATGTTTATTGTATGAAAAACAATAGATAAACTAGGTTATAATATCGAATGGAAAATAAAAAACTGATTTTATACCTAAACAAATGACCACAATGCTTCTTTACATTTATCCGGCACTAATCTCCAATCCTTGAAGATGATTGGAACAAAAACACGAGGCAACACTCCAAGAAAAGTGGACAGTGCAGTGGCCTCTGGACCAACAAGAACACCATATCTATTGTATCTCACAACAATTTTCCCTTTTTCAGTCCTCAAATTCTTATTATCAGGATTAAGAGTCAAGCCTTTTTGTGATGATAAATCTTTTGAAAATTGATCCTCTTCATTTCCAGGTTCTGCATCTTCATCATCCTCCAAATAAGTAGGAGAACGAAGTAAATAATCAAAGCCATTATCTCCTTTTGGCACTTGATCATCCTCATTAGAGTAACCCCGCTTCTCTTTACCGCTGATAGGTTTATCATCGAAATCCATTGTTTAATACATGAAAAGAGCCAAGAAAAATTTCCAAAATCATCTTGGTTAGTAAAAGAGCACAGAAAAAAAAATCAACGTATTAGCTTGCCATAAAAAACGTAATATAAAATGCAGATTAATTAAAAGTAAAATAATAATTACAATTCAATATATAATACCTTTTAACTCTAACCACATGCAATTATGTTCTACTAATACTCTAAAATATTGATCTTATCATTGTTCAATCTCAATGGCCTCACCATCCTCCCTTACATAGTCTACTTGATTGTCGTCATTACATACCTCAATTCTAGTTATACTTGGTAATTCTTTGGTGAAAAGAACGTGCTCCTTCATATTATGAACATCCACATCATTTCTAAAATTGGGAATACCTCTAAAAGGCATGAAACAAACAACTGACCATTTCTTATCAATTGGGTCAGTAGCATAAAATACTTGTTTGGCTTGTGAAGTCAAAATAAAAGGATCGGACTTATGGCCTATTTGGTGGAGGTCCACCAACGTGAAGCCAAGCTTATCAACTTTTACACCACCAGGGGTGGAGATAGCATATTGGTTGACTGGGGGCTTACTTAACGGCGATAAAAAAAATTTAAAAAGTAATAAATATATAAATTTGAAAGATTTCTCATACTTCAATATATGTTTACAATTGTCTATTACGTGTTTTCATAAATTGATAAGATTGCATTACAACTTCATTATCAATATTATTAAATAAGTCTTTTTCTATGTAAACAACTAAACTATCATTCATCCATTGCTCTCCCATTCGACTTCGTAACCGATTCTTCAAAATGTTCATGGTTGAAAATGCTTTCTCTACACTCGCAATGGCAACAGGTAAAGTCAATGCTAATGTTATTAACAAGTAAACTAATGGATATACATTATGTCTTGTAGTCTCGACCATTCGGTTTGCAAAATCACCAATATCCTTTAATTCTGAAAACTCACCACTAGTGCGCATATCCAAAATATATGTATCAAGTTGATCCCAAGTGCCATGATATCAATTGTAGAGAACTCATTTGGATACAACTGAGCTAGCCGTAATAGCTTCTGCTTGTTGAAAGCTAAAAATAAATCATTTGGAGATAAACATGCTAAGCAAAGAAGCAACTCAGTGTTTGTCTCATTAAAATGAGAATTAAGCTCTTGAAGTTGCATATCTAAGACTGCATAATACAATTCAACACGATAACAATGCAAATTTGTGATCTCTTGAGCTTCACGTCATGATCATCCTCTATCCATAAGCATATCATCCATATTAGGCACGCCAATATCATACTTCACAAAAAAAAAAATAACTTCATCAATCAAAGAATTCCATCCACTTTGTCTCATTGTTTGAAGTTGTAGTTTACATAACCTAACTAAGTTCATAGCATTCACAATATTTTGATCTTTCCTCTGTAATGCTTGTGATAACTCATCTGTAGCCCCTAAAATATTCATCATCAAATGTAAACAGAACACAAAATTAAATGACAATTTGTACCCTCTAAAATATTCATCATCAAATGTAAACAAAACACAAAATTAAATGACAACATCAACTCTAGTAAATTCTTTGCTTCTCCTCTTTGCCCAGATTTTGGTCCATCATTAATAATCATTTCCAATACACTAATTACTGCTGAAAACATGTTTATAATGCTCAATAATGTATTATAATGTGAACCCCAATGTGTATCACCACAACGTTTTAGAGTAGTCTCTTGGTTTAGGCCTTGCCCACTTGAGAGATCTCCAAGATTAAGTGCTTTAACAACTTCCTCAGCATGTTTCTCTCTAAGAACATCACAACGTGTAGATGAGGCTCCAACAACATTCACCACATTGGCAATTATAGCAAAAACAAATTCAATTTGAAAGTTATTTTTCGCAACAATAAGAGCTAACTGAAGTTGATGAGCAAAATAATGAATGTAATAAGCACACTCATTCTCTCTCAAAATTATGGTTTTAAGGCCTTTAAATTATCCTTGCATATTACTTGCTCCATTATAACCTTGCCCTCGCAACCTAGACATACTCAACCCATGTCTAGAAAAAAAAAAAGTCTATCAATAGCTGCCTTAAGTGATTGAGCAGTAGTACTAACAACTTGTTCAATGCCTATGAAACGTTCAACCACTTGTCCACTAATGTTTACATATCGTAAGACAACAGCTAGTTGCTCTTTTATTGATACATTGCGAGATTCATCAACCAAATAGAAAAAAATGCATCATCCATCTCTCTTATAATGGCATTAGTGGTCTCAATTGCACAAGCACTAACAATGTCTTTTTGAGTATCAGGACATGTCGCTTTCAAAAATGATGGGGCATTTTCTAATGTAAAAGCATTTATATCCTCATTATGATCAGCCAAAAATTTGAGAAGTTCTAGAAAGTTACCTCGGTTATTTGACTCTTCAGATTCATCATGGCCGCGAAATGCAAGTCCTTGTCATAAAAGAAATCTGACACAATCAATTGATGCTTGTAAGCGAGCTCGATATTCACTTCTAGTTTGATTAAAATGTCTGGAATACATTGTCTGAATATGTTGCTCTTGCTTCATTAAATCTTGACAAGAACGCCAAGCATCATTGTGGACACTATTAGAGCAACAAACATGAACTCTCAATCTTTCTAGATTTTTCCAATTTGTAAACCCATTTCTGGCTTGAAAAGATAACAACAAAGCCAAAATGCAACATCCTTTGCAATGTTATACTCTAACCAATTTCCATATTTATCAAACCAAGCTAAATTGAATCTCCGAGATTGTATTTCAAAATGCCTAAGAGGAAAATTGTGAGTTTTGGTTGACAAGGGCCATTCTGCAAATAAAAAGGAAGAACTAAAACCAAAAAAAATGAACTGAACCGAACTTTTTTCGATTTTAGTTTGGTTTTGCCCACCCTTAGTGGACAGGGTGAACCTAGTATGGATGAGGTCAAACAACTATATTAGTTAAAGAGCAGCCCAAAAGATGTCCGCTGGTATTACTTCATGTCAAGTACTAATTAAAGAGTAAGTATGTTTTTTGTTTGGGGTCCTTAGGATCAGGTGGTGTTCATTAATGGTGGGAATGACCTTGTTTCTTCCCGTTTCTCAATTCTAGGTTGCTTGTTGATACAAGATATTTCTTGCTTCTGGTTGCTTAGTTGAATAAGTTAATTCTAACACGTACTTGGATCATATTGTAGATTCTTGGAGGGCCAACTATAGTATCAAGAGCAAATTATTAAAGCGGGTCGAGGTCAAATTAGGAAACCCATGCTCCTACAAAGACCTTTTATCTATCAATAACTTGGTCAATATCCATCTAGTGCCAGACGTCCATGTTATGGAAGATGTTGTGATCAGGGCTTTGAATATAAAGTGTCCCCATCCTGGTGGTGCCAAAGAAGGTGCAAGGAAAGATGCTTCTCAAGAGAAATGCCCCAGTACTATAAAAAGGATTTCTCCTCTGAAGGATCTCTTGCCTCCTCCACCTAGAGTAAGTGAAACTAGTGGAGGTACGAGCAACAAAGGTCTTGCTTCCTCTCATCCTCCAACTGGGTCGAAACCTCAATCACCTGATGAGCAACCAGAATATCTGGCTCCTTATATCGGCGAGTTTGTTAGGCTCGTGAAGAAAAATGGCTTAGAGAATTTTGACGTTCATACTCTCAAGGAGCTGGTTGGACCTCTTCAGTTGAGTTCCTGATAACATGATGAAATGAGAGTTCTAATGACATTTTTAGACTTAAATCAAGATTACTTAGAGAGTAAATGACATGTTTTTATTGCATTTTAGTTATATTTTGCAAGAATATCCATTTTAGTTTATTTTTAATAAATTGTGTTGTTTTAGAATAATTTATGTGCTTAGATCATATGCATAATTATAAGTGACTGGAAGCTCAAATTTTAAGTGAAGAATACTGCTGCAATAGGCTTGCAAAGAAAAAGAAAGAACATAGTTATAGAAGAATTGAAATAAGTCTGAAACATTACAGATGCTGAAGCCATTACTGTAACAATTCTGGAGTATTGACAGAGAAGATTTCATGTGAGATACTTAGAAGATTGCTATATGGAGTTTCCTAAAATGGAAGATACGCACCCTAGACTTTTGGTTGTCCTAATTTTAAGCTATAAAATGAGACACACGCAAAGAAAAGAGGAGACCCATCACCCAAAGAGAAAAACAACAAAGAAACAAAAGAAAAATAGAATTCAAAATAGAGATTAAGGGCTACACTATAGGAGAAAACATAGAGATCGATTAAAAACCAGTGCTTCTTATTATTTTCTTGTTTTATATTTATTCATAGGGATGTATTTGATGGCTAAAACGCATGGCTAAAACTCTTTTATTTATTTTTCTTTCGCAAATCATGAACTAAATTTGATTGTGGTTGAGTGATAAATGATCTTAATAGATGTTTGACTGACATATGTGTGTTGCTCTGTGTTTAGTACAATAGTTTGTCTTAATTGTATTTATTTTAATACCATATTTCGGTTGATCACTCATTTAATACTAGTTAAGAATGAGCCTAAAAAATTCTGATATAGTGGAATAAATTAAGACAATAGTTGGTTTTAAATTAGGTTTCCTAAGTTGAGTTAATCTCGATTAGAATAAGGCCATACTTGATCTAAGATTAGTGAAGAACTAGACATAAGGATTCACTTTGTGGGGTAATTGGAACCTAGAATGCATAATAGTATATCTAATATTAACATAACAACTGATCACTGTTAGGTTGTATATATATAAGATATCCAATAGGAAACAATTGAGAATGTATGAGAAATTCTGCCTAATGATGTAGCACATATTGTAGCAACAGGTTCTTAATTAAAAAAAATAGTCAAAACCATTAAGTGAGTTAAATCACCCAACTACTCTTTTCTTATTGATTGCATTTTCTTATTTGATTTAAGATTTCCTTTATTGCACTAATTAGTTTATTAGTTTCTTTAGTTATTTTATTTTAATTTAATCTAAACTGCATTATCAGAATTTTTGTACCAAATATGATAACATCAATCTCTGTGGAAACGATCTTGAATACTCATCATTATATTATTTATTGTGTACACTTATACATTGACACCTTTAACATTAGAATTTACACACTCGTGCCCTCCAACTAGGCTCCTTGGCCACGTACTATAAGGTAAAAGTTCGCCGTTATGACAAAAAGATGAAATGTGACTCCAATTTGCCAAGAATAAAGCTGAAGCAGCCGAGAAAAATGTAAAAGATCTTAATCTTGAGAATTTAAAGTCGATGAAGCAAATATCTCTTGTATAGGCTAAGACAATCAACTTTTAGAAGGAGCTAATTAACGTTAGGAAGGAGTAAGTGACCCAAAAAGCCCCTTATAAGTCTCGGTTAGAGTTTCGTTAAACAACGCACAAGAATCAGCTCAAGGCTCTAGAAAAGAAAACTGATGATAACTACAATGAGGGACTCAAACACTTTTATTGATGTATCATGGCCATCCTCGACAGGTAATATCCCAACCTAAAAATGGATGAGCTAGTTGCAGGTGTTATTGAGTACATGAATGAGCAAACAGTGAAGGAAGAATGTGAAGAAGAATATCCAGCTATGACTAGTGAGGCCACTCCTCCTCTTCCTCATTCTCTTATTGAGGCTGTTGGGGCCTGCACCCTCTAGGGCAACCGGCGAGACGCCTCATGCTCCTCCAATCGACCCAAGATGAGCAGATCTTCTTACAGATCCTCCATCTTCCTAAATGTTATGAATGTTTCCTTTTTCTAAACTTTGTGTTTTAAATGCTATTAACATTTGTTGACCTTTATGTATATTTGTCAATAATTATTCCCTCTAATTGCTACTAATAAATAGGCTTCAGGTCACACTTATTTTATCCTTGTCTTAGAATATTTTTATTAACTATTTCCCTCCCGCCTTATTATTGACAAGCGGTCTCTGATAAACTGTAACATATGCACTTTGATTTTCTTAATCAAGTGTACGATTTAATTTTTTTTCACTTCGAAACAAATTGAGCGTGATTAAGAGCTCGAGTGATCGGATTTTAATTCCGTTATGGGTCCGGTATAAGCTTAATCTGTATTAAGCTTAGTTTAAAAAAAAAAAAAAAAAAAAAAAAAGCCGGTTTATATTTTCTGGACATGGGGGGTATTTTTGAAAAGAAGAGAGAGAGAGAGAGAGAGAGAAAGAGAGAGAAAACCCGTTTGACTCGGCTGACCCGACCCGGACCCGCGGCTATGACCCGGCCGGATCTCGCGATTCCGGCCACCTCATCGGCCGTGCTTGGTATCGATCTGAAGCTTGGAAGCCGGCCGACGTATCCCTGCCATCATCGTCGTCGGAAAATGCCTGGAACGCCGCCGGTTGGAGCTTGAAACTCGCGGCCAAGACCCGTCTTCGTCGCCGTCGATTTCGCCGGAATTTTGGCACGCCACCACTTGGTTCTTGTTCCTCAGCTCACCAGCACCATTTTTCAACCGATCCCGTCACATGAATCGGCCGGATTGCCGCCGATTAGCACTTGGAAGCTCGCGGTTTTTGGGGAGCTCGATCCCCCGCCGGCAGCGCGCGTGGGAGGTCACCGCCGCCACCATTGGACTCAGCGTGGCCGGAACTATGAGACCTAAGCTCCCCGTCGCCGTTGACTGAAGTCCGGTCACCGTTGATCGGCAGGGGCAATTCGGTAATTTCATAAAACTTTAGGGGTCATTTTGTAATTTGTAAAATCAATGGGTAATTTGGCAATTTGAGGTTAGGGCAGTAAGGTAATTTGTGATTTCGAGGATAATTCGGTAATTTAAGTTGTTAAGGACATTTCGGTAATTTTACGCTCTAAAGGGTAATTTCGTAATTCCTAGTATTGTGATTATTTCCGTGATCCGAAATGAGAACAATTTGGTAATTGAAGATTATATGAATATTTCGGTAAAATAATGATGTTGAGGGCATTTTGGTAATTTTGGCATGTAGGGGTATTTTGGAAATTTTATACATGCGGGAATAATTATTATTGATAGATATTCGTTTCGAGAAGTATTATATAAGAATAGTTGTATTTCAATTTACGGAGAATGATTATGTCGTTTCCTTGATTAGGAGGATTCGCGAACGAGAATCAACCCGCGGACGTGGTTGATACTGAGTCTGGACATTGTCACTGTGAGTGGAATATACAAAATTTATTTCTATAAGTATATGTTAATTTTATGATACAGTGCAGTATGTTTTGAAAAATAAGTATTTGATGCTTCGATTTAATGATTCTAGAAAAGTGAATTTATTTACATGTGTTGATTTTATTATTACTGAGAAAGAGTTTGAATAATGATTTTATTACCGTTTTTAAATAAATGCTTGATATAGAATTGAATGGATTTGAAATACGTTGAAGAAAGAGAAAATGAGATTTCAGATGTGATTATATGTTTTCGTACATGTGTATTACATGTTATTTGAGAAATTGTTAAACAGTACCCTCCCCTCCAGATACAGAGAAACAGATAATATGAGATGAATACAGAGATACAGATGAGATGAGATAGAGGCCTTTGGGGCCCGTCTGACACACATAGAGGCTTTGGGCCGTGTGTTGGGCGCTTTTGCCTTTTGGGGGCATATGCATGCAGTATGATGGGTACAGATATATTGATATGAGATACAGACAGCTGTTGAGATACAAATGATACAGATGATATATAGGCCTTTGGGGCCGTCTGAGTACACACAGAGGCTTTGGGCCGTGTGCTTGGATGCTTTTGTCCTTTGAGGACTAGATTGATATGATGAGATATGAGATTTTCCCTATCTATCCGTGTAGCTCCGGGGCGTGGTGGTACCCAGATAGTACGTCATTGCCTGTCTGTCGAGGTCCGGATATGATGAGATCATTCCCCCGGGTACTTGTTTGATGATAATTTTTGATATACAGTATTTGATATGACAAGTATTATGATTCCATTGATTTTACGCAAATTTATGTAAGATAGTATTTCAGTGACTGATTTAAATTAAATATTTTTATATAAGTAAACTGGATTTCCAAACGAATCACAATAAACAATATATATGTTTGACATGTTTGAAAAGTCTATTTTGAGATATGTACGATTATTGATTTATCTGTTATGCCCATGTGTTTATGTGATGTGTTGATATGAGATGTTGATATATATGTGTTTATTGACATGGGCATACGTATGAATATTTCATTGGCATGAGCACGAAAATACACTATGTTTTCCATATTTCCAGGAAAAATGAGAAAGTTGATTTTAGCAAATGAGATTTGGAAAGAAAGAAAGATTATTTTACAGTTTTAGCTTGAATGCTTGAATTCGTTACTGGCTTAGTGGAGGACTCTCCAGATGTTTATATAGTTATGAGATAAGTGGGCGAGGGACGCATTGCGAGAAGCCCAAAGAGTATGAAAGAGAAAGTTATGAAAGTTAAGAGAGTGTCCTACTAAGCAGTAATCGAATGAAGGTAGCTCAAGTAAGTGATTTGAAAGAGAATGTGAAAGTTTGAGAAAAATAGAATGATATTTTGATAGAATTGTTTTGAGAAAAAGTAATTCATTTTAAATAAATTTATTTTTCGAGAACTAGTCTCCACTCACTGAGTTTTATACTCACTACGTTTTTTATCATGATATTTCCCCCCACAGGAGATTTGCAGGTATATCCGTCGACCCAGTATCAGTAGTTAGATTGAAATTATGGCCGCGTGATGGTGCTAGGAGTTGTAGATTTAATATATTGATATTTGGGATTTTGTGAGTTGTACTTATTGTTATATTTTGTAATTAAGGATAACTATTGTATTTGTTTTTATATTAAAGTGATTTGGGGCGATATTTGATATGTTGACTGGAGAAGTTGGTTTTGAAGTTTGGATGGTTATTGAGATACTTTTGGGAGTGTTGTTTTGTAATTGTAATATTGAGGATGTTGTATTTATAGGGGATATTCTGTCGAATTTTCAGCGGAATTCTTAGATATTATTTTTATTATTGATCCGATTTTACGAGATTAGACAGACTCGCCCTAGGAGTGCGGGGCGGGTCGTTTCAGTTGGTATCAGAGCATGGTTATAGATTCTGTAGACTTTTCGTAAATAGAATAAGTGTTATTGTTATTAAGTCAGAGTTGATATTTTGTAAGCACCATCATGATTCGTCGTAGCAATAGACGTGGCCGTAGTTGTGGCCATACTATACTAGTAACTGGGTTGACTTCAGTAGATGTACTTGTGGGGGAAAATGATCCCATAGACGAGGGAATAGTTGAGTCTTCAACGCACGAGATTGTGCAACAGGCACAGGAGATGCTCCGATTATCGAGCAGTCGATTGATAGATTAGTTCATATTGTGACTACAGTAGTACAGAATCAGACTCATCCGCATGTCGGTCATGTAAATACTATTGAGTGTGTGCAAAGTTTAGGGGCAAAGATTTTTAATAGTTCTGGTGATCCATCTGAGGCAGCGTCGTGGCTTCTTAAATTAGAACGTATTTTTGATGTGATGAGATGCTCAGAGGAGGACAGACTTACATTTACCACTTTCCTACTTAAGGAGAGAGCTTATCATTGGTGGCAAACAGTAGAGCGTAGATACCAAGGGCAAGCTACGCTTACATGAGTTATTTTCCGTAAGGAATTCTACGATCATTATTTTCCAGCTGTCTATCAGGATATTAAGCGGAGTGAATTTTTTTTTGGCTGGTTCAACGATCCATGACAGTGGAAGAGTATGAGAAGAAATTTTTGGATCTTTTTAGATTTGCTACTTCAGCAGTTGGTGATGAGAGAGAGCCTGAATTGCTAGATTATGGTTTGGTTGTTAGTACATCTACCAGAGGGTCACTATTTGCGGAGTGGGTGTATCGAGATTATATGATTCGATTGGGTGAGCATGAATTTAAGGCGAATTTGATTATTTGCGGCTTACCTTGTATACGTAATAGACACTGAAACTCAGAAGTTGAGATTGGAGGATATTCCAGTAGTTCAAGAATTTTCAGATGTATTTCTAAAACAGTATTCACAACTTCCGCGTATTGATGACTTGTTTGATCAACTTCAGGGAGCCAAGGTGTTTTCCAAGATTGATTTACGCTCGGGATATCATCAGCTTAGAATTAAAGAGGCCGATATTCCAAAAACAGCATTCAGAACTCGTTACGGACATTATGAGTTCTTGATGATGCCATTTGGGTTGACTAATGCCCCAGCAGCTTTTATGGATCTTATAAATAGGGTATTTCGTTCTTATTTGGATCGATTTGTGATTATGTTTATTGATGATATTTTAGTGTATTCTCGAAGTCAGGAGAAACATGAGGAGCACTTGCGGATTGTTCTGCAGACTTTAAGACAAAAGCAATTATATGCCAAATTTAACAATTGTGAGTTCTGGTTGGATAAGGTAGCATTTATGGGCCATGTGAATCAGTTCAAGGAATTTTTGTTGATCCTCAAAAGGTCGAATAACAATTGTAAATTAGAAACGGCCTACAAATGTGACCGAAGTCCGAATTTTCCTTGGATTAGCTGGCTATTATCATAGATTTGTGGAAGGATTCTCCAAGATTGCTACTCCTCTGACACGATTAACCAGAGAGAATGCTAAGTTCCATTGGGATGATGACTGTGAAAAGAGTTTTCAAGAACTCAAGGTACGACTTACTTCAGCACCAGTTCTTACACTTCCATCGGGTAATAAAGGGTTTGTGGTATATAGTTATGCATCCAGGCAAGGATTGGGTTGTGTTAGTAACATGGGAAAGTAGCGGCTTACGCTTCTCGATAACTTAAAAAGTATGAACAGAATTACTCGACTCATGATTTAAAGTTAGCGGCAGTGGTATTTGCACTCAAGATATGAAAGCATTATTTATACGAGTAACATGCCAGATTTTCACTGATCATAAGAGCTTGAAGTATTTGTTTACTCAGAAGGAGTTGAATATGAGACAGAGGAGATGGATCGAACTGATTAAGGACTACGGTTGCACTATCGATAATCATCCGAGCAAAGCAAATGTGGTAGCAGATGCACAAAGTAGAAAGTCATCCAACTCGATTGCTCACTTGTGAGTGAAATATGTACCTTTGTTGATCGAGTTAAGGTCTTTGGGGATAATCGTGGGGTTTTGATAGTTACCTTTCGAGTTAGGCCGACTTTGATTGACAAGATTTATCAGATGCAAGATTAGGAATTGCAGTTACTAAAGTTGAAAGAGGGTGTGCAAAAAGGCTTTAGGCACTAAGTTGAATTTTAGTACAGTTTTTCATCTGCAAACTGATGGCCAGTCAGAGCGTACTATTCAAACCCTAGAGGATATGTTACGAGCTTGTGTTTTGAAGTTTAAGAGTAGTTGGGACATTTATTTACCCTTGATGGAGTTTGCTTATAATAATAGTTATCAAGCTAGTTTCGAGATGGCACCTTATGAGGCTTTATATGGCAGGAAATGTAGAACTCCTGTATGTTAGGACGAGGTTGGAGAGTGGAAGCTTTTTGGTCCCGAATTAGTGCCGAATACTAATGAGAAGATACAACTCATTCGGGAAAGATTAAAGGCAGCCCAAAACAAAAAAAAAAAAAGAAAAAAAAAGAAAAAAATGAAAAAGCTATGCAGATAAGTGTAAGCGTGAACTTGAATTTGAAGTGGGTGATAAGGTTTTCCTATGGATATTTCTTTGGAAAGCGGTACTTTGATTTAGGAAGCGTGGGAAGTTAAGTCCACATTACACTGGACCATATGAGATCGTAGAGCGTGTTAGTCCGTTGGCATGCCGATTAGCTCTATCGCCTGAGTTATTCAGAATCCACGATGTGTTTCATGTCTTAATGCTCCAGAAGTACGTGTATGATTCTAATCATGTGTTATCGAGAAAATCAATTGAGTTGAAAGAAGATTTGACTTATAAAGAAGAGCACGTGGAAATACTAGAACAGAAGCATCAAGTTTTGCGTTAAAAAACTATTCCGCTAGTAAAAGTATCGTGGAAGAATCATGTAAAGGAAGAGGTTACTTGGGAACGCAAGGACTTGATGCGATCTTAATATTCCTATCTCTTCTTATCAGGTACGTAAATTTCGAGGACGAAATTTTTATAAGGGGGGATGATTGTAACATATGCACTTTGATTTTCTTAATCAAGTGTACGATTTAATTTTTTTTCACTTCGAAACAAATTGAGCGTGATTAAGAGCTCGAGTGATCGGATTTTAATTCCGTTATGGGTCCGGTATAAGCTTAATCTGTATTAAGCTTAGTTTAAAAAAAAAAAAAAAAAAAAAAAAAGCCGGTTTATATTTTCTGGACATGGGGGGTATTTTTGAAAAGAAGAGAGAGAGAGAGAGAGAGAGAAAGAGAGAGAAAACCCGTTTGACTCGGCTGACCCGACCCGGACCCGCGGCTATGACCCGGCCGGATCTCGCGATTCCGGCCACCTCATCGGCCGTGCTTGGTATCGATCTGAAGCTTGGAAGCCGGCCGACGTATCCCTGCCATCATCGTCGTCGGAAAATGCCTGGAACGCCGCCGGTTGGAGCTTGAAACTCGCGGCCAAGACCCGTCTTCGTCGCCGTCGATTTCGCCGGAATTTTGGCACGCCACCACTTGGTTCTTGTTCCTCAGCTCACCAGCACCATTTTTCAACCGATCCCGTCACATGAATCGGCCGGATTGCCGCCGATTAGCACTTGGAAGCTCGCGGTTTTTGGGGAGCTCGATCCCCCGCCGGCAGCGCGCGTGGGAGGTCACCGCCGCCACCATTGGACTCAGCGTGGCCGGAACTATGAGACCTAAGCTCCCCGTCGCCGTTGACTGAAGTCCGGTCACCGTTGATCGGCAGGGGCAATTCGGTAATTTCATAAAACTTTAGGGGTCATTTTGTAATTTGTAAAATCAATGGGTAATTTGGCAATTTGAGGTTAGGGCAGTAAGGTAATTTGTGATTTCGAGGATAATTCGGTAATTTAAGTTGTTAAGGACATTTCGGTAATTTTACGCTCTAAAGGGTAATTTCGTAATTCCTAGTATTGTGATTATTTCCGTGATCCGAAATGAGAACAATTTGGTAATTGAAGATTATATGAATATTTCGGTAAAATAATGATGTTGAGGGCATTTTGGTAATTTTGGCATGTAGGGGTATTTTGGAAATTTTATACATGCGGGAATAATTATTATTGATAGATATTCGTTTCGAGAAGTATTATATAAGAATAGTTGTATTTCAATTTACGGAGAATGATTATGTCGTTTCCTTGATTAGGAGGATTCGCGAACGAGAATCAACCCGCGGACGTGGTTGATACTGAGTCTGGACATTGTCACTGTGAGTGGAATATACAAAATTTATTTCTATAAGTATATGTTAATTTTATGATACAGTGCAGTATGTTTTGAAAAATAAGTATTTGATGCTTCGATTTAATGATTCTAGAAAAGTGAATTTATTTACATGTGTTGATTTTATTATTACTGAGAAAGAGTTTGAATAATGATTTTATTACCGTTTTTAAATAAATGCTTGATATAGAATTGAATGGATTTGAAATACGTTGAAGAAAGAGAAAATGAGATTTCAGATGTGATTATATGTTTTCGTACATGTGTATTACATGTTATTTGAGAAATTGTTAAACAGTACCCTCCCCTCCAGATACAGAGAAACAGATAATATGAGATGAATACAGAGATACAGATGAGATGAGATAGAGGCCTTTGGGGCCCGTCTGACACACATAGAGGCTTTGGGCCGTGTGTTGGGCGCTTTTGCCTTTTGGGGGCATATGCATGCAGTATGATGGGTACAGATATATTGATATGAGATACAGACAGCTGTTGAGATACAAATGATACAGATGATATATAGGCCTTTGGGGCCGTCTGAGTACACACAGAGGCTTTGGGCCGTGTGCTTGGATGCTTTTGTCCTTTGAGGACTAGATTGATATGATGAGATATGAGATTTTCCCTATCTATCCGTGTAGCTCCGGGGCGTGGCGGTACCCAGATAGTACGTCATTGCCTGTCTGTCGAGGTCCGGATATGATGAGATCATTCCCCCGGGTACTTGTTTGATGATAATTTTTGATATACAGTATTTGATATGACAAGTATTATGATTCCATTGATTTTACGCAAATTTATGTAAGATAGTATTTCAGTGACTGATTTAAATTAAATATTTTTATATAAGTAAACTGGATTTCCAAACGAATCACAATAAACAATATATATGTTTGACATGTTTGAAAAGTCTATTTTGAGATATGTACGATTATTGATTTATCTGTTATGCCCATGTGTTTATGTGATGTGTTGATATGAGATGTTGATATATATGTGTTTATTGACATGGGCATACGTATGAATATTTCATTGGCATGAGCACGAAAATACACTATGTTTTCCATATTTCCAGGAAAAATGAGAAAGTTGATTTTAGCAAATGAGATTTGGAAAGAAAGAAAGATTATTTTACAGTTTTAGCTTGAATGCTTGAATTCGTTACTGGCTTAGTGGAGGACTCTCCAGATGTTTATATAGTTATGAGATAAGTGGGCGAGGGACGCATTGCGAGAAGCCCAAAGAGTATGAAAGAGAAAGTTATGAAAGTTAAGAGAGTGTCCTACTAAGCAGTAATCGAATGAAGGTAGCTCAAGTAAGTGATTTGAAAGAGAATGTGAAAGTTTGAGAAAAATAGAATGATATTTTGATAGAATTGTTTTGAGAAAAAGTAATTCATTTTAAATAAATTTATTTTTCGAGAACTAGTCTCCACTCACTGAGTTTTATACTCACTACGTTTTTTATCATGATATTTCCCCCCACAGGAGATTTGCAGGTATATCCGTCGACCCAGTATCAGTAGTTAGATTGAAATTATGGCCGCGTGATGGTGCTAGGAGTTGTAGATTTAATATATTGATATTTGGGATTTTGTGAGTTGTACTTATTGTTATATTTTGTAATTAAGGATAACTATTGTATTTGTTTTTATATTAAAGTGATTTGGGGCGATATTTGATATGTTGACTGGAGAAGTTGGTTTTGAAGTTTGGATGGTTATTGAGATACTTTTGGGAGTGTTGTTTTGTAATTGTAATATTGAGGATGTTGTATTTATAGGGGATATTCTGTCGAATTTTCAGCGGAATTCTTAGATATTATTTTTATTATTGATCCGATTTTACGAGATTAGACAGACTCGCCCTAGGAGTGCGGGGCGGGTCGTTTCATAAACTTAACTTCATGTCTTGCCTTCGAGTAGGCTTTCAAAGTTGAAGTCTTATTTCCCTTAGAAAATTTTCAAACATGTAATCTTCTGCTCGCCACTATTTGGTTGAGCAAAATCTAGCAATCTTGACTTCATGCCTTACCTTCGAGCAAGCTTCGAGACTTGAAGCCTTTATTTGCTTTAGACAATTTTTGAATGTGTAATCTTATGCTCGCCACTATTTGATCGATCAAAATCTGACAAGCTTCGAGACTTGAAGCCTTTATTTGCTTTAGACAATTTTTGAATGTGTAATCTTATGCTCGCCACTATTTGATCGATCAAAATCTGACAAACTTGACTTCGTGCCTCGCCTTTGAGCAGGCTTTGAGACTTAAAGTTTGTATTTGCCTTAGAAAATTTTTTGAACTAATTAAATGAACTTCTTAGATCTTAAATTAACCATTGCTCGTGAATTACAGGAAGCAAATTGAACACATAGTATAAACAATTGTAGAAATACATGAAGCAAATTGAACACATAGTATAAACAATTGCTCGTGAATTACAGGAAGCAAATTGAACACATAGTATAAACAATTGTAGAAATACAACTAACTCAGTATATAAAGGTCTTACTGAAAGTACATCTTAAGTTACTCCGCATTCCATGATCGTTTAACTTTGCAACCATTTGTGTATGCAAGCTTGTAAGCTCTTGTCCTGATACTCGCAAGACTCTGTATGGCCCTTCCTAATTAGGACCATTCACCCCTTGGCTTAGGTCCTTAGTATCTTGATTCACCTTTTTGACCACCCAATCACTAACCTTAAACTGTCTCACTCGCAAATTTTGGTTGTAGTAGCGATCAATCCTCTGTTGGTAAGCAGCTGCCCTTCTTGATGCAAGCTCCCTCTTTTCAACTAATAAGTCCAAGTTTAAGTAGATCTACTCATTGTTCTCTTTCTTATTAAAATGGTCTATTAGATGTGTAGTCATCGTAATTTCTATTGGTATGACTGCTTCGTGCCTAAAGGCTAAGGCAAATGGTGTTCTCTTGTGGCAGTTTTGTGAATAGTCTTATATACCCATAGCACACCCAATAATTTGTTGACCCATGCTCCATTCTTTTCCTTAATCAAGTCGTCAAAAGCTTCTTTATGATTTTGTTTGCTACTTCCACCTATCCGTTAGCATTTGGGTGTTAAGGTAAGTAAAATTTCATCTCTATACCTAGGTTTTGATAAAACTCCCTGAAGTTATGGCTATACTCTTCTCCATAATCTTGGAAAGAGCTTCAACCTCAACCCATTTCATAAAATAATTTATTGCCACAATGGTGTGTATGGCAACTTCTCGCCCCTTTTGTAAGGGCCCAATTAGGTCAATGGAAACGCTATGCACCTCTAGGTTAGTGTTAGACCTTGTACCCCTATTATATTGTTGAAATGCTCGATATGCACCAAGGGGTCGCTTCTCTTACTATACTTAAGATTAAGAAAACAGAAGTCTTGTGGAATTACAATGCTCATGATTTCTGCCGAAAGGGGAGACTCAATATCCAATATTATTCTCCAGCTCAGCGCCCTACTATGACCCTACATCTCATCTATCACTTATGCCAATCTTTGCAATTCTCTCTCCAGCTCCATAGCTCGACCATGATCACACGCAACAACTTAATCACACTCTTGCTCAATGTCGTCCAAGTGTGGTCTTAGCTCTTTATCTTCAGCGTTCACCTCTTTGCCATCTTTATTCAAATTTCGTCTTGAAACGACCCACCCCGCACCCCCAGGGCGACTCTATCTAATCACGTAAAATCAAATCACATAATATAATAATCTTTAAAGATTCTACCAAAAATTCGGCAGAATCACCCTTATAAATACAACATTTCCAAAACTACAATTTACAAAACAACACTCCCAATAATTTCTCAATAACCATCCAAACTTCAAATCCAACTTCTCCAATCATCATCTCAAATATCACACAAATCTCTCCAATATAAACACAAATATAATGGTTATCCTTAAATACAAAACATAACCATAAATACAAATCACAATATCCCAAATATCAAAATATTAACTCTATGACTTCTAGCACCATCACGTGACCATAATTACAAATCTAACTACCGATGCTGGGTCGACTGATGTACCTGTAAATCTCCTGTGGGGGGATAAAATATAATAAAACGTGGTGAGTATAAAACTCAGTGAGTGGATACTAGTTTCCGAAAAATAAATTCATTTAAACTAATTTCTCTTTCTTAAATCGATTTCATCAAAACATCGTAAGAATTTATTTTAAACATATTTAATTCAAAATCAGTCACTGAAATACTATTGTCTATAAATCTGCGTAAAATCGATGGAATCATAACACTTATCATATCAAATACTGAATATCAAAAACTATCATCAAACAAGTACCCAGGGGAATGATCTCATCATATCCGGACCTCGACGGACAGGTAATGACGTACTATCTAGGTACCGCCACGCCCCGAAGCTACAACAGATAGATAGGGAAAATCTCATCTCACAACTGATACAACTCAATGTCTGTGCATGCATAAGCCCCCAAAAGGCAAAAGCGCCCAAACACACGGCCCAAAGCCTCTATGTGTGTTCAGACGGGCCCCAAAGGCCTCTATCTCATCTCATCTGTATATCTGTATTCATCTCATATTATCTGTTTCTCTGTATCTGGAGGGAATGGTACTGTTTAATAATTTCTCAAATAACATTTCATACACATGTACGAAAACATATAATCACATTTGAAATCTCATTTTCTCTTTCTTCAACATATTTCAAATATACTCAATTTTAATATCATGCATTTACTCAAAAATGATAAAAATCGTTAATTAAACTCATTCTTAATAACAATAGATTTCAACACATAAATAAATCTCAATTTTTCTAGAAAATCATTAAATTAAAGCATCAAATACTTATTTTTCAAATATACTACGCTGTATAATAAAATCGGCATATACTTATAAAAATAAGTGTTGTATATTCCACTCACAGTGACAATGTCCAGACTCGGTATCAACAACGTCCGCGGGTTGCTTCTCGCTCGCGGATCCTCCTAAACAAGGAAACGACATAATCATTCTCCGAACAACTAATATTAGATAATACTTCTCAAAACGAATATATAACAACAATAATTATTCCCGCATGTACAAAATTACCAAAATACCCCTACATGCCAAAATTACCAAAATGCCCTCAACATCATTATTTAACCAACATATCCGTAAAATCTTCAATTACCAAATTATTCTCAACTCCGATAACGGAAATAATCACAATGTCTGAAATTACGAAATTACCCTCAAAGCGTAAAATTACCGAAATGTCCTTAACAACTTAAATTACCGAATTATCCTCGAAATCACAAATTACCTTACTGCTCTAACCTCAAATTACCAAATTATCCACTGATTTCAAAAATTACAAAATCACCCCCAAAGTTTTGTGAAATTATCGAATTGCCCCTGCCGGTCAACGGTGACCGGACTTCAGTCAACGGCGACGGGGAGCTTAGGTCTGATAGTTCCGGCCACGCTGAGTCCAATGGTGGCGGCGGTGACCTCCCACGCGCGGCGACGGCGGCAAATCGAGCTCCTAAAGCCGTAAGTTTTCCAAGAGCAAATCGGCGGTAATCCGGCCGATTCAGGTGACGGGGTCGGTCGGAAAATGATGCTGGTGAGCTGAGGGACAAGATTCAAGTGGTGACGTGCCAAAAATCCGGCGAAATTGACGGCGGCGTTCCAGGTGGTTTCCGGCGACGAGGATGGCAGGGATACGTTGCTCGTCTCTCAAGCTTCAAAACGGTACCAAGCTCGGCCAGTGAGGTGACCGGAATCGGGAGAAACGAGCGGGTCAAGCTCGCGGGTTCAGGTCGGGTTTTCGGGTCAACCGGGTCAAATTTTCTCTCTCTCTCTCTTCTGTCTCTTTCTCTCTCTTTTCAAAAATTCCAAACAGCTCCCCCCACCAAAATATAAACCGGCTTTTTTTTTAACAAGCTTAATACAGATTAAGCTTATACCGGAACCGGACCGAAAAATAAATCCGACCACTCGAGCTTTTAATCGCGCTCAATTTATCTCGACTCAAAGCGGAAAAATTAAATGGTACACTTAATTACGAAAATCAAAGTGCATATGTTACACGTCTACTATGGAACTGATTTCCCATCGCATGGTTATGCTCACCTTAGGGTTAATTCCTAGCACTAGTGTTAAGCTCCCAAGAATCTAGCCTCACTAAGGAAATTCCCTCACCTCGACTCTCTCTATGACTAGGCTCTAGAACAGCCACTATTACTCACCATGTTTCCTCCGTAAACTCTTCTTTGTGCATTCCTCAGCTCATGTAAAATGGCTGTGAGGGTTTCTATTTTCTGAAATACTATATGGGCAACCCAAAACGGGGGTAAATTGAGTTTCTAAAATTTAAGCAACTAAGAAACTAAATGCAATTTAACAAAGCAATCAAATTCGAAATAAACAAATAAATGTGCAATAAAAAAATAAATAGATATAGTAAGAGAGAGCAAACACGTGATTTTTACGTGGTTCAGTCAACTGTGCCTACATCCACACCTCCAAGCTCATCGGGCTTGGGGATTCCACTAAGCAAGGCTGCAAAGCTTCAACCACTCTTACAATTGACTTCCAAGGTGTCAATAAACCTTTACAATAAGAGATTATCCTCAATCTCTTAACTCAAGTGCATCTCACACTTACAATCATTCAAAAATAAAAATTACAAATAAATTTTCTCTCACACAATGTGTTTGATTACAAATGATAGCTCAATGTGTGAATAAATGAAAACAACAAGAAGTTTAAAGCTCAATAATGGTTGTATACTCAATAGCAAGCTTGATAATAATGGTTGGATCTATCCTTATTTGACTTTGACTGAGTCATTTTATGGTTTGAGCTAAAAAACTAGTCGTTACTGACTTTCTGTACCAAATCAAATTGTCATTAGTCATTTGTCAGGTAATCGTTTTGACTAGAGCAAGTGACCGTTGTGCTGTAATTTCAAATAGTCAGATCACCATTTTTCAGAAGTCAAATACCGTTATTGCTCCATAATCCTATCCAAAAGTATCAGTTAACCATTTAAAATATATGGTTTACTGTTTGCAAGATGATTAGTCTCTGGCCTGTTATCAGTTTACCCTTATCAATAAACGGTTTGCCATTATCAAGAAACATGCTCTCTATAATGCAATTAGATTACCATTAATCATAAATAGGTTGTCATTATCTGGCAACTTGGTCTCTAGAACGAAATCGAATTACCATTATTCATAAACGGTTCACCGTTATCGAATTGTTACTGTCTGAAATGCTATCGATTTGCCGTTTTCTAATAAACGATTATCTATTTATTTCCAGAAGGTTATTCTATGCTTCGAATATTATATGGCTTAAATATTTTGGTTGGATTAACAAAATTTTTTAGACTTATTAAATTAAAATGTGTTTATTATATCATTATTATGGACTCATATAAGTTAACATTTTCCTCTCCATCCACTCCATCTATTCATACATTCCTCTTTCCTACACTTCATTCGCTATCTCTCTCAGAGTAATCGACTCGTTGAGCCCGGGTTCTCTCGTTGACCATCACTCCCTCAAATGTCCATGGTTGCACTTCTTCTTCCTTTAATTTGCTCGATTGACGGCAGCTTTTTGTTAGCTCCCCACAAACGGTGCCAAAATGTTGATGCAGCATTCTGGTCGAGCTTGATAGCGACCAAGAAACCACTTCAACGCCTAAATTTATAAGTGATAGGGAGCAATTTTGAGCTGCTTCCTCTCCTAACGAACAAGATCTTGGGGCTTTAAGCTTCTTATCAAAAAAACTACTACACACACAATCACCCAGTCAAAAGATGCCGGAGATTCTTCTAGTATAAACCCTCTAACACTTAAGTCAGCGATCTAGGCTTATTTTGGAAAAACTATACCACCAATCGTATGGCTTAATTATAATTTAATTTTTTAGTTCTAGAAAGATTTGCTTTTAAAACTCCAAGAAATATCAAAAAGAGAAACTGGAAAGTAAAGGGAAATTAAGATATAAACGAGTACAATGTCTAAGAGTCTAACCCCATTACCTTTATCCATTTTATCTTTTATACCCGGCCTGAATATTCGGCCTCCATCACTCCACAATCGTTATTGAATCATTTGTACCGTCGTGGGTAAATAGGTGTCGCAACTGTTGTTGAGTGGTTTTTGTGCCTAAACTCTCTAGAAGAAGTTCACGTGCTAATAGCTTCAATTGACCAAGTATTTTATCCAACTCGACTAAGGTCTCTCCTCGTTCTCCCCTATCAAGCTATACCAGAGCAATCAGCAAACGACTCCTTGAAAATGAGCTTCTACGAGGTGTTCTTTTCGCCGAAGGAAGTAGTTGGGTGATTTCTATTGCTATAGGTTTCAATGTGTAAGTGTACACAATAAGTAATATACTGATAAATATTCAGATTGTCTCCACAATGATTGATATGATCAGATTTGCTACAACAATCGTAATAGTAGAATTTCAATCTGAATTAAAATAGAAAAATTAATGAAACTAAGGAATTAACTAAATTAAAATAAATGCAATAAAAAAATTAGCCAAACACAAGGATGTAATTAACGGGGAAGGGAGTAGTTCAGTGATTAAACTCACTTAATGACATTGACTATTTTTTTTCAATTATAGTATTGTTACTATAACATCTACTAGAGCACTGGGCAGAATCCCTCATACATCCTTAGTTGTCGCTTGTTGGATATTTTATACTTTAATGCAACCTGATAGTGACCAATTGTTACGCTATCATTAGATATAGCATTATATATTCTAGGTTCCATTTACTCTATAAGGTGAGTCTTTATGTCTAGGTCTTCACTAATTTTAGTCAAGTATGGCCCTATTTAAATAGAGATTAACTCAACTTGGGAAACCCAATCTAAAACTATTTACTGTATTAATTTGTTCCACTAAGTCAGACCTTTTTAAGCTCCTTCTTAGATAGTATCCACTAAATAGGTGGTCAGCCAAAATACGGAATTGCAATAATTAAAATTAAGACAAAATGCTATAACAAATACAGAGCAATACGCATATGTCAGTCAAATAACCATTAACCTTGTTTCTCATTCAACCACATCAAAGTTCAATTAATGATTTATGATTTGTTTTAGCCATCAAGTACATTCCCATAAATAAATAAAAACAAGAAAATAAGAAAAATAATTAAGTTCTCCTTAATCTTGGTGATTTCTCCTCCGTTTTCTCCTTGAATCCTCTATTGCAGCCTTTAAATCTCTCTTATTCTCTGTTTTCTTTTGTTTTTCTCTGTTATTTTCCTTGAGTGACGGCTCCCCCCTCTTTCTTTTCATGTGTGCTCCTTTTATAACTTGGAATTAAGGCTACTACAAGTATATGACGTGTATCTTCCATTTTTTGAAATTTCATATCTCAATGTTTTACTTATTGCATACGAAATCTAGTCTGTCATTACTCCAAGATTGTTGCAGCAATGGCTACAACAACTTCAGTTATTCAAACTTGTTTTATTCCTCTACAGCTAAGTTATTGTGTCATCTCTGCAAGTCCATTGCAGTAGCATTCCATCCTTAAAACTTGAGCTTTTCAATCACGTACAATTATGCACATAATCTAAGCACAGAATGATCTAAAACAAACTCAATTCATTAAAAATAAACTAAAATGGATGTTAATGCAAACTGTAACTAAAATACAATAACAACACTTCATTCACTCTCTAAATAATACTTATTTGAGTCTAAAAATGTCACGATAACACTTTACACCCCAAGCAACTATTTTTTAAGTTTATTTGAAAAATATCTTATAGAGGCCTTTAGTAACTTGAAGAAATGCATTTCAAATATTTTTTTTAATTGATTCCGTAATCAAATCGTGGAAAAAGTAACATGATTAAAATATCAATTTGGACTTTTTCTGAGGGGAAAAAAAAACTTGTGGAACACTCTTAATTATCGATTTCTCTCTCCAGTCATAAGAGCGAAATTTGAATCTCAAACCTCTTGTTTTCAGCCTACAAAATGTTACCATTTTAACTAGATGGTCCATGAATTACAAGATGTTACCATTTGCACACTCTTAAATTACTAGTACTTCTTAAAATATAGCATTAGCATTTATCAAAGTATAATGCTTTTAGATCTCCATATGTTTTAACTAACTATTGTTTAAAGTATTATATATTTTAAATTACTATTAATAATTTTAAAAGAAATTGCACAAACATTATGTAATATTCATTTATCTGCTCATAAGATGGTTAAATAAATAATTTTATAGGTTTTTATCATTTAATAGATGGATGACACTTCACTTGAAATGAGGCTGCTAAGAAATATATTACTTATGAAGCATAAATTATTTGTAAAAGAAATTAAAATTAGCTTGATGCAAAAACTTGATTAGTTTCATTGTATATATAATTTGGGGAGATTGTCTATTTTTTGTCCCTAATATTTTTATTTTTTCCTCTTACTTTTTAAAGGTTTTCAACTTTAATGAACAAATATGGTTGTTTTGTGGCTGAGAAAGGTTTTTCTATGAGGATTGTTTAATGTATCACAAATATTTTGTCATCGTTATTTTATCTCATGAATCTTTTTTTTTTTTTTTTGTGTCTTCAACTTTGGAAAAATTAAATAATAGTGACAAAATTAAAACGGTTTTAAATTGAAATATCTAAAACAAAAAATAGTAATTGTAGGCCTACATGTTGCTATATTTTATTGTTTTAAATTATTTAGAATTTATCAAAAGTAAAAACTAATTAAAATTCGAAAGAAAAAAAGAGGTCTGATACTTGCGGTTGAAGGAAATTTTAATTTTTTAAAAGAATGAGTTGGGCTTTATTAGACTTATACATGTCCTTAAATCTAAGTCTCTCTAATAATTAAACTATGAATACAAAAGTAAGGCGTTTAACAAGGATAATGATGGGGTGCTAATAGCACTCGTAAATATTTTATCTTCCATTTATTTGGGCTCAAACATTCCGGCCGTTATTATGCAAACCTTTCTCTCCCACGGCAACCATGAAAACAGTTATCCGTCCCTATGTTCTGGTCTCTCCAAAAAATCATAATTAAAATTTTTATTATCTCCCGACTCCTCTATCTCAACATATTTCCTCACCCACTCGCAACATACACTCATCCACAACACAATTTTTTTCTTTTTCAAGTTTTAATTTAACGGTACCTCCATATCCTCCCTACCCATGTAAGCAGAATTGCGGATCTTAATCGTCTTGTTTTCAACCCACAAGAAATTATGCCAATTCAACTAATTGGTGCACCAAGTTACATAATCCAAGAATAAGCCTCGTTGAAAATTAACCAATTAAACATGAATCCGCGTCATCTACTACCAAGCACACATGCTGTGTTTGCTTTGCTTTTCAGTCAATCACTCAGTGCAATCCGTTTTGTCACTGATTTTTCTTAAAAAAAGTATTTAAAAATTTGCAAAAGTCTTATTTTTCTTTTCTTTTTTTTTAATTTGGTGACTGTCGAATTTTAACTCAACAATCATACATAAAAATTTGGTTCTAGGACACTGCTCAGCGGCTCCTGAGTTGGTTTAAGGGCAGTCCTTTGTGTTAGGACACTGTTCAGCACCTACCTTCACCGTTTGATACGCAAAAAGCTTTCTCACTCATTTCGTTACTAACAATTTTAAGTTGACACCTCCTCCCTTTTATTAATAAAAATGGAGCATTTGAATCGTCCCATAATTGATGATTTGCAAAACTTTCCGAGGAATGTATCGGTAATGCTACTACTTTGTCCGAGTAAAATTGCCCGGACAAGCCAACATTTCGTAGAGCATTATAACTTAAACATAAACCCGTAGATTATTAAAAAAATTGATCATTAAGTAATTTAGTTTTAACAATTAAATCACAGTATCATCATGTCATGTTACTTTGAGATGAAAATTTTAGTATGATTTTTTATGGGAACTTTTTTTGTTTAAGTTAATTGAGGAATAACCCCAACCATATATATGCTCTCAGGAGTCGTTGATCGAGTGGTTTTTAATAACACAACTACACCTGGTTAACATTTGTTTATCTTACCTCATGTAGCATCCTTCCTCGTGCACTTCACGCTACATGTTACATGTGCTGCACAGTCTCCACTTAACAGATTATAGACTATTTGGGCACTTTATCTTGTAAGTGTTGATAATTGTGATCTCTTTAGAAGTTTATGCCTTTATCTGATAAACACAATCATACGATAAGAGTAATCTTTACAGTTTGTATCTATATTAAAAGACTCGGCTGTATAATGATTATTTAGCGAATACAAGTTTCTTTCATGCTATTAGAGCTTAACCTGTACGGAGATTTAGAATCCTCACAATGGCGAGCCAACATTCTACACAACTTCAACCACACAGTTAGCAACTCAAATCTCGGAGTGCATCCCTAGCTATCAACGCTGCTGCTCAACTTCCAATTCGATTGACACCCAACAACTGCTTTAATTGGAGAGCTCGGTTTCTCTAGCTAGCTTTTGGCCATGATTTGATAAAATACATGGATGGAACACTTCCACATCCTGATCAAATCTCATCTTCAAGCTGCAGCACTGCCTCCAACACAAACCTAGAGTACTCCCTTCAAAAAAGACAAGCTCAATTAATTTTTAATGCAATTCTTACATCCTCAACCGAAAAGATAGCACCCTTAGTTGCTAGTTGTTCAACATCCAAGCAGGCTTGGGAAAAACTAGAATGACAATACTCTAGCAAAAGCAAAAGCAGAGTGTTCACACTCAAAGAATGCTTGACTGGCCCTCATGGAGATAATCAAACAGTTGCATATTATTTGAATAATCTACTATCCATAGCTGATGAGTTAACTCTATTTGATTCCCGCATTATAGATGATGATATTTCTGTTCATATGGTAAACAATATTGGGAAAGAGTTAAAAGAAATCATAGGTGGTGCCCGAACTCGTGAAACTTCTGTCACTTTTGATGAATTGTATGACAAGCTGGTTGACTTTCAAGAGTATCTAAAAAGAGATGTAACACTTGCACAAACTCCTGCAGTCAACATAAAATTAAACCAAAAATCGTTATCCTAACCGCAACACTTACTAAAAGCGTGTCCAACCTGCATCACCATTACTCACTCCACACACTTCCAATCGACATCATACAAATTCTAATAACCAACCTGCCCGAAATTCCTTCTCTTGAACCCCATGCCATATCTGAAGCTCTAAAAGATCCTCTTTGGCTTGAGGCCGTGCAAAAGGCATACCAAGCACTTATAACCAATGACACGTGGGAATTGGTCCCTCCGTCACGTTCGCTATAAATGGGTATTCCATGTCAAACGACACCTGAATGGAACAACTGATCGATTTAAAGCTTGCTCGGTAGCGAAAGGATTTCATAAATGGGCTGGCATAGATTTTCATATCACCTAGCCCTATCATGAAGCACACCACCATTTTGGTCATTCTTTGCTTAGCATTACACAATGGTTGGTCCTTGCAACAACCCAAGATAAACAATACCTTCTTAAATGGCACTCTTGATGAGGAAGTCATTATGAAAAAGCCTCCTGGTTTTGTTGATACTCACCGTCGAAATTTTGTGTGCAGGTTAAAGAAGTCGATATATGTGCATGACAGAATTCAACAAAGCCGTTCAAATGCTTCACTTTTCATCTTCCATCATAATGGGGTTTGTCTTATATTCCTAACCTATGTGGATGACACAATTCTCAAGGGTAACAACAATCTCGCCCTTACCAAGTTCATCCATGCGCTTGGTAACAAGTTTGCACTGAAAGATCTCGGCAATTTGCACTACTTTTTGGGAGTTGAGTTCATCCAGACTTGTGATGGGCTTTTTCTCTCACAACATTATATTTGAACTATTTTGCAATGATTTGACATCTCTAATGCTAAGCCTGTCTCAACACCGCTGTCCTTTTCAACACCCTTAAAGATCAATGATGGCTTGAACTTCGTGGATGCTACATTGTTTAGACAACTTATTGGTGCTCTTCAATACGTTACTCTCACATGTCCATACATATGCTTTGTCGTAAACAAGCTTAGTCAGTTTCTTCGTCAACCAACAAAGCTCAATTAGCAAGCGGCTAAGTGACTCATATGCTATCCCAAGGATACATTTTTCTTTGGCCTCTATTTTTGCTCACACTCCAATACTTTGCTCTCTGCCTACACTGACTCTGATTGGGATGGCAACTTAGATAATCGCAGCTCCACCAGTGGCTATGTCATATTCTTTTGTGGGAATCCAGTCTCATGATCCTCCAAGAAACAACGCTCCATTGCAAGATCATCTACTGAAGCTAAATTTCGGTCAATGGCAAGCACTTTCTCTGAAATTTGTTGGTTATACAATTTGCTGTTTGAACTTGCTGTCAAAATTCCTAAACCTGTTCTCTACTGTGACAATCTTGGAGCTACTTTTGTTTGCACCAATCTTGTGTATCTTTCAAAAATAAAGCATGGCCAAATTGATTTTTATTTCATCCGTGACAAGGTTGCAAAAAGGTTGTTGAGCATTGTTCATATACCATCAGAAAGCAGCAAGCTAACACACTCATCAAAGCTCTTCCCCACACTCCATTTATTGCTTCACGATTCAAGTTAGGTGTTCACGACGGAAAGCCTATCTTGTGGAGGCATAATAACACAACTACACCCGGTTAACATTTTGTTTATCTTATGTGACATCCTTCCTCATGCACTTCACAATACATGTCACATGTGATGTACAAAACTCCACTTAACGGACTATAGACTACTTGGGCACATTATCTGATAAGTGTTGATAATTGTAATCTCTTTAGAAGTTTATTACTTTATTTAATAAACACAATCAGAGAATAAGAGCAATCTATACAGTTTGTATCTATATTAAAAGATTCAATTGTATAACACTTATTTAATTAATACAAGTTTCTTTTAATTTTTAAATAATTTTATTTAATTGGCCACTCAAATTTGAGGCTTAGTGCGTGTATACAAGATCATACTTGAGAACGTAGAATGATAGTTTTGTTGCCTCTTGATGATAACATTATGCCAGCTGAAAGGACTAAAGAGCAAATTAGTGAAAAGATTCCACAAAATAATATACAGGTGGCCAATGAGTTCACGCAATTATTATTACATCATTCAACCAAGTTATGAGAGGTCATTTTCTCCACTCGTTAACTTGTTTTTGCTACTTCTTAGAGATTTCGTTTTTTCTAGTATATATATTGTTGATGCGAGATTCTAATTGCCTTCTTTCTACGACTAAGATCTCTGCTCGATCAACTCCACCATGATCAGGATTTCTCCTCATAAGATTTCTTTTCCAGAAGTTCTTGTGTACACAGAAGCAGGTCTGAGTACGCCAGTTGTTTCTCCAGCGTAAACCCTCTGATGCTCAAGTCCGAAATGAAGGTTCTGGGAACGCTAGCCATAAATCTTATGGCTTTTTCTTTAGGCTCAGTTCTTTAGAGCTTTTTTTATCTCGGTTATAATGTCAAAAATTCTAAACCTTTTACCTTCATTGGCTACCTTTTTATAGACCTCTCTTGAATTCAGACTTTTCCTCCATTCGCGCCCGTTATTCTCCCACCTCTCGAAAGTAGATGTTCCACTTCTGTAGTTGTGGGTGGTTGTATGGCCTTCGTGCCTTGATTCTTGGGTTGGAGAGCACGTCTCACCAACTGTCGTTGAGCGGTTCTCTTCGACTCAAACCTTAGCTGGAATGGCTTTATGCTTCTAACAGAAAATCAGCCTCGTGGATGGTGCATTCGTGGACGAGCAGAATATTCCTGCTCCTGCTCCCCATCTGCCATATTCTTACAGTATATACTTGGTCACGAGACCCTGCTACCAGATGTCTACTCATCACTGCTGGTCTTCGTCGAAGTACACTCTGCTACCAGGTATCGGCTCGTCATGACTAGCCTTGTCGAAGTACACTCTGTCACCAAGTATCTACTCGTCACGACTGGTCGCGTCGAAGTGTACCCCCAAACACCAGTCCTTCAGTTTCTGGGGTTGGGTAACATAGTGAGCCGACTATAGAAACTCAAGGTTCTGGCTTGCATAGGGCAGGAAAAGGCTGCCAAGAGTCGTGTTGTATTAAATTACGGGTGAGGTAATGTGGCAGAAATCTATCCCTCCATTTGAATTTCAAACCAAGGGTTACAAAACCCTTAGAATTTGGCGCCGTTAAATGCTAGTAGCCCAAGGGGTTATTCCTCATTAGGAAAACTCAAAACCCCCAAACGAGAAACTCGTCGTTTACTCCACTTCTATTTCTCCGGCGAACGAGTTTCGGCATAAAAGCTTCCATCCCCACCTTCCCCCGACTGAGCCACTCTCTCTGACTAAGCCACTACTTCAGGTATTACTTCTATTTCCTCGGTCTTAAATAGTTATTGATATCTCTTTACTCTCTATTTTGCTTGGGTAGTAGTTGGTTGTGGTGCTCAGATTATTGCTTAGGGAATGTCGAAAAGTAAAGAGAAAATCATTGAGGTTGATGACGACGACTTAGGCTTCCTACCTAGCCTACTCGCCGATGCTGCCTTTGACCCCGGGATCCCCTTAGAACCCATTAGATCTAGTGTTGGGACTAGTGCTAGGAGAATGTCCCCCCAAACAACCTCTTCAAGCCGAAATAGCGATGACGAGGGACCATCTAGTTCGGAAGACACCCTGAGTGAGGACCAAGGAGGTGATTATGGTGAGATGCCCTCACCAGAAACATCGCGACCATAAGTGAGGAGCACAGTAGGAGGTAGAGCTTTATCACATAATTACACTATCAATTTCATCACGTGCACGACTACAGTAGACGAGTTCACTAACCTCCGGGTTAGGTATGATATTCCTGATGAAATACCTCTTAGGATCCCAAGAAAGAAACATACTCCTAGCCGACCTCCTATGGGATATGTCACTCTATTTCTGGAGAGTTTTAACTATGGGCTGAGGTGTCCCCTGCAACCCTACTCTGCCCGAATACTTAACGGGTTGAATTTAGCTTCTGGTCAGCTGAACCCCAACGGGTGAAGAGTACTATCTGGTCTGTTCATATTGTGGGATAGATGTTGCCAAAACGAGCCCACAGTTGGTAAGGTGAAGCAACTGTACCATCTAAAGTGTAGCCCCAAAAATGCCAGCTGGTACTACTTCCAATCTAGTACCAAGAGCAAGAAACCCATAACTGATCTTCCAACTGGGGGTGGTGGGACTTGGAAGAGAAAATTCTTTTTTGCTGGGGGTCTCTGGGGTCAAGTTGCACAGATTGACGGGAAGGATTATCGCGCCCCACCCCGTTTCGTGGTCCCAAGTTGCCTGCTCGCTTTAGATGTCTTGTCTCCATAATTGTTCTCACTTTACTGATTTGACTCTAACTAGTTGTTTGATCACATTGCAGGTTCTTAGGGTGTTCACTTCCCGCTTAAATCTGACCAGCTCAAGCGAGTCGAGACTGTACTGGTCAATTTCTGCTTGAACCGAGAGTTGCTAACTACTTATAACCTGGTCGAATCTAGTTTAGTATCTACCGGCCATAAGATGGAGGATGCTGTGATTGGAGGTCTGACTCAGAAACGTCCTCGACCTCAAGCTGCCAAGTGGGACCAGAATAAGGACGTTCCCACTGCAAAGCGAGCGAACATTGTGCAGGAGGTTCCTCCCCTAAAGACTCTACTAGCTCCTCCTGCTAAAGTCGGAGAAACTAGCGGAGCTGGCACTGATCCTACTTCCTTTTCTCCTCCCGTTGGGCCAAGATCTCGTTTATCTGACAATCGAGCAGAACATTTGGTCCCCTATATAAACGAGCTTTTTAAACTCGTGAGCAAAAAGAACTTGGAGGACTTTGACGGTTGCACCCTGGGTGAGCTGGTGGGGGCCATGAAGTATAGCGCCTTCCACCTTAACTGCATGGCCATTTACTACAAGGCCAAGGTTGGTCGTTGCGATGGAAAGATCAAGGAGGACATTCAATCGGCGAAGACCAGAGTTGACGCTACCGAAAAAAAGTAGGAGACTTGAATCTCGAGAATCTAAAGCTGATAGAGCGAGAATCTCTTGCTCAAGTAAAGGCCATTACTCTTGAGGAAGAGCTAACTAATGTCAATGAAGATCTGCAAAGGCAGAAGGCTATGTACGAGGCTCAGTTCGAATCTCTCCGCGATTCAAATCGGGTTCAGGTCGAGAACTTAGAGAATGAAGCTGACAACCAATACGACCAGGGACTTCGATATTCCTATCATTGCATCATGGCCATCTTTGGGAAGCAGCACCCTGATCTGAAGATGGATGACCTTGCAGCTGGTGTTGCTCAACACATAGATGAGGAGGCAGCAAAAGAGGATGTCAAAGAGGTAAAACCAACTGTGGTTGAGGAGGAAAACTCTCATCCTCGTGCTTTCCCAGCTGATGTTGGTGAGGTGAGTACCCCCCGAATGCAACTGGTGATACCCCCTGTACCTGAGGTAGAACAGCCAACTGAGGCTGCTCGGCTTACTAACCCATTATCTTTCTAATCTTATTTCGTGTTGTAATTACTTTTAAACATTGAATGTAGCAACTCTGCAGACAATTAGAAGCTTAATAAAACATGTTCTTGTTTGCCTTCTCCTATTAGAATTTTAGTTGATTTGTTTATTTGGCTTCGGGTCTCGTCACAGAGCAGACTTACAGACTTAGTGAGCTTTTTAATGCCTTAGAAAATTTTTCAATGCTTAGGAGTCTACTCGTCTTCGCTTGGTCGAGCAGTTCCTAGCATGCATGGCTTCTGTTCTCGCCATAAACAGGCTTTGAGACTTGGTGAGCCTTTGCATGCCTTAGTGAGTCCTTCTATGCTTGGGAGTCTACTCTCCTTCGCTTGGTCGAGTAGATCCTGGCATGCTAGGCTTCTGGTCTCGCCATAAACAGGCTTTGAGACTTGCTGAGCCTTTGCATGCCTTATAAAATTCTTGAAAGCTTGTCATTTTGCTCACCTTCGTGTGGTCGAGCAGATCCTGGCATGCTTGGCCTTTGGTTTCGCCATAAATAGGCTTTGAGACTTAGTGAGCCTTTGCATGCCTTAGAAAATTCTTGAATGCTTGGGAGCCTGCTCGTCTTCGTGTAGTCGAGCAGATCCTGGCACGCTTGGCTTCTTGTCTCGCTATAAATAGGCTTTGAGATTTGGTGAGCCTTTGCATGCCTCAGAAAATTCTTGAATGTTTAGGACTCTACTCGCCTTCGCGTGGTCGAGCAGATCCTGGCTCGCTTGGCATCTGATCTCGCCATAAACAGGCTTTGAGACTTAGTGAGCCTTTGCATGCCTTAGTGAGCTCTTCCATGCTTAGGAGTCAACTCGTCTTCGCGTGGTCAAGCAGATCCTAGCACGCTTTATCGCCATAAATAGGCTTTGAGACTTGGTAAGCCTTTGCATGCCTTAGAAAATTCTTGAATGCTTGGGATTCTTCTCGCCTTCACGTGGTCGAGCAGATCCTGGCATGCTAGGCTTCTGGTCTCGCCATAAACAGGCTTTGAGACTTGGTGAGCCTTTGCATGCCTTACAAAATTCTTGAATGCTTGGGATTATGCTCACCTTCGCATGGTCGAGCAGATCCTATCATGCTTGGCTTTTGGTTTCACCATAAACAGGCTTTGAGACTTGGTAAACATTTGCATGCCTTAGAAAATTCTTGAATGCTAGGGATTCTGCTCGTCTTCGTGTGTTCGAGCAAATCCTGGTATACTTGGCTTCTAGTCTCGCCATAAACAAGCTTTGAGACTTGGTAAGCCTTTTCATGCCTTAGAAAATTCTTGAATGCTTAGGATTCTACTCGCCTTTGCGTGGTCGAGCGATCCTAGCACGCTTGGCTTCTAGTCATGCCATAAATAGGCTTTCAGACATGGTGAGCCTTTGCATGCCTCAGAAAATTCTTGAATGTTTGGGACTCTAATCGCCTTCGTGTGGTCGAGCAGATCCTGGCTCGCTTGGCTTGTGATCTCGCCATAAACAGGCTTTGAGACTTGGTGAGCCTTTGCATGTCTTAGTAAGCTCTTCCATACTTGGGAGTCTACTCGTCTTCGCGTGGTCAAGCAGATCCTGGCATGCTTGGCTTCTGGTCTCACCATAAACAGGCTTTGAGACTTGCTGAGCCTTTGCATGTCTTAGAAAATTCTTGAATGCTTGGGATTCTACTCGCCTTCGCGTGGTCGAGCAAATCCTGGAACGCTTGGTTTCTGGTCTCATATAAACAGGATTTGAGACTTGGTGAGTCTTTGCATGCCTAAGAAAATTCTTGAATGTTTGGGACTCTACTCGTCTTCACGTGGTCGAGTAGATTCTAGCTCGCTTGGCTTCTGATATCACCATAAACAGGCTTTGAGACTTGGTGAGCCTTTGCATGCCTTAGTAAGCTGTTCCATACTTGGGAGTATGCTCGTCTTCGCGTAGTCGAGCAGATCCTGGCACGCTTGGCTTCTGGTTTCGCCATAAACAGGCTATGAGATTTGGTGAGCCTTTGCATGCTTTACAAAATTCTTGAATGCTTGGGATTATGCTCGCCTTCGGGTGGTCGAGCAGATCCTATCACGCTTGGCTTCTGGTTTCGCCATAAACAGGCTTTGAGACTTGGTGAGCGTTTGCATGCCTTACAAAATTCTTGAATGTTTGGGACTCTACTCACCTTCGTGTGTTGGAGCAAATCTTGGTATACTTGGCTTCTAGTCTCGCCATAAACAAGCTTTGAGACTTGGTAAGCCTTTGCATGCCTTAGAAAATTCTTGAATGCTTAGGATTCTACTCGCCTTCGCGTGGTCGAGCGATCCTGGCACGCTTGGCTTCTGGTCTTGCCATAAATAGGCTTTCACACATGGTGAGCCTTTGCATGCCTCAGAAAATTCTTGAATGTTTGGGACTCTACTCGCCTTCGCGTGGTCGAGTAGATCCTGGCTCGCTTGGCTTGTGATCTCGCCATAAACAGGCTTTGAGACTTGGTGAGCCTTTGCATGTCTTAGTAAGCTCTTCCATACTTGGGAGTCTGCTCGTCTTCACGTGGTCGAGCAGATCCTGGCATGCTTGGCTTCTGGTCTCACCATAAACAGGTTTTGAGACTTGCTGAGCCTTTGCATGCCTTAGAAAAATCTTGAATGCTTGGGATTCTACTCGCCTTCACGTGGTCGAGCAGATCCTGGCTCGCTTGGCTTCTGATCTCGCCATAAACAGGCTTTGAGACTTGGTGAGCCTTTGCATGCCTTAGTGAGCTCTTCCATATTTGGGAGTCTGCTCGTCTTAATGTGGTCGAGCAGATCCTGGCACGCTTGGTTTCTGGTCTCCTCATAAATAGGCTTTGGGATTTGGTGAGCCTTTGCATGCCTTAGAAAATTCTTGAATGCTTGGGATTCTACTCGCCTTCGCGTGGTCGAGCAGATCCTGGCACTCTTGGCTTCTGGTTTCGCCATAAACAAGCTTTGAGATTTGGTGAGCCTTTGCATGCCTTACAAAATTCTTGAATGCTTGGGATTATGCTCGCCTTCGGGTGGTTGAGCAGATCCTATCACGCTTGGCTTCTGGTTTCACCATAAACAGGCTTTGAGACTTGGTGAACCTTTGCATGCCTTAGAAAATTCTTGAATGCTTGGGATTCTACTCGCCTTCACGTGGTTGAGCAGATCCTGGCACGCTTGGCTTCTGGTCTTACCATAAATAGGCTTTGAGGCTTGGTGAGCCTTTGCATGGCTTAGAATATTCTTGAATGTTTAGGACTCTACTCGCCTTCGCGTGGTCGAGCAGATCCTAGCTCGCTTGGCTTCTGATCTCGCCATAAACAGGCTTTGAGACTTAGTGAGCCTTTGCATGCCTTAGTGAGCTCTTCCATACTTGAGAGTCTGCTCATCTTCGTGTGGTCGAGCAAATCTTGGCATGCTTGGCTTCTGGTCTCGCCATAAATAGGCTTTGATATTTGGTGAGCCTTTGCATACCTTAGAAAATTCTTGAATGCTTGGGATTCTACTCGCCTTCGCGTGGTCAAGTAGATCCTGGCACGCTTGGGGTCTGGTCTTGGATAAACAAGATTTGAGACTTGGTGAGCCTTTGCATGCCTTAGAAAATTCTTTAATGCTTGGGATTCTGCTCGCCTTCGCGTGGTCGAGCAGATACTGGCACGCTTGGCTTCTGATCTCGCCATAAACAAGTTTTGAAACTTAGTGAGCCTTTCCAGGCCTTAGTAAGTTTTTGAACAGTACAGTGGTCTAAAATTCCTCATTGATTTACTTTTTATTGAATTCGGCTTACATAAGATTGCTTTGAGATAAAAAATAAAAGACAACAAGCACGAACAAAAATAACTTTAAAACATGAACAAGTCTTATTGGAAATATTTCCTGAGGTGTGTCGCGTTCCATGGGCGTTTCACCTCGTGGCCATTCGTGCAAACCAGCTTGTAAGCTCCAGATCCAACTAGCTGCTTGACCCTCTATGGCCCTTCATAATTTGGTCTGATTCTGATTGTTTTTCCCGAATTCTCTGGCCTGCTCGTACAACTCCAACTACCCCATTCATCCTCAGGAATGGCCGACTTAGGATCATCTGGTAAGGACTTTCCTCATCCACCACCACAAAGTCCAATATCATAGTCTTTTCTATCGGAGAGCTCCCAATCGTAATAGGCAGCTCGACCACACCCAGAGGGACCAGTTTTCCTCCTCCAAACCCCTTTAAGGAGGTATTGGTGTACTCCATCTTCAGGTCTATTATTCCCATCTCCTCCAGAGTTGACTTAAACAACACATCAACTGAGCTCCCTATTTCAACCAGTATCTGGTCAAACTTCTTGCTAGCAAAAGTGGCCTTAATAACTAAAGCATCCTCGTAGGGGTATAGAATCTCTTCTTCATCTTTATCTATCTACATGATTGGCACTTGCCTGACTCTTGCTCGTTTAGCTGCTGGGGTGTTGAAAAATACCTCTTTATTAGTCATGGTGTATCTAGCATAATTCTTCCTCGATCTGTTGGAATCTCCAGCCAATGTTGGCCCCCCAACTATCACCCTTACTGTAAGCTACTCGCGCCTTAAGTTTCTGTCACTCTGCTCCCCTTCACATGTCGAGACCACCATCAGGTAAGTCCCATCTATAAACTCATCCAGGTACTGATTTTTCATGAAATCTTCAACCTGAGTCTTGAGATCTCTGCATTCTGTAGTGGTATGGTCATGAGTGCCATGGAACTTATAATAGCATCCTCTATCCCTCCTACTAGGTAACTTTGTTATTGGGGTAAGGAGGTACAATAATCCCCGATCCTTTATGGGCTCATACACCTCGTCCAGGGGCATCTTCAAGGAAGAATACTGCCCATAGTCCTGGTTCTAATCAATCATGTACACTGCCCTTTCTCTATTTGCGCCGTTCTGAGTTGGAAGCGGTGGCAGTGCTTTTGGTCTGCTCCCTCTACTACCGTGGGAGTGTGGATGAAGACCACCATATGCCAAGTCATGTCTTCTCCAAGGCTCCCTAGCTGGTGAGTGAGGGGATTGTGCCCTGCTGCGCTGATGCTGAAGTAGCTGCTGATGAGGCTGGTAAGCAATTACCCGACCTCCTGCACCACAACCTGAGGCCTGGTGGTCCCTCCTCCTGATCGACCCATTCCCTAGTAATGCTCTCTTTTCTTTCTTTCCCAACCCTTCTAACTGGTCTGTCTTAATATGTGCTGCATTTTCTTCTTCAATCTCTATGTCCCTCTTAACATGCTTGTATACGGCTGCGTACGTCTAAATAACTGGGCTTTTCAAGTTGTACCATAACCTTCCTATATTCACCCCTTCTTTCAATCCCCTTAATGCCTGATGATGGTTGAAGGCTCCCAAATCGAGGACAGCACGATGAAACCTCTTGATAAATTCCCAAAGGGTTTCTTGCTCCCCCTGCTTCACGCTTTTCAACTCCATCATGTCATCTTCTAGTGTCATTGCCCCCCAAAACTGCTCTGCAAATTCCTGGCACATTTGCTCGAAAGTTTTAATACTCCCCCGAAGAAGTTTCCTGTACCATTCACATGCATGTCCCTCTAAGGATAGTAGGAACACCCTGCACCTTTGTGCTTGAGATAGTCCCTGCACACCGATTATGTCGTTTAAGCGCCCTATTTGCACCAGCGGATCAGTTCGTCTTGAATATCTAAGGTTTGGGAGGCGAAAATCTCTTGGAATAACTGCCCTCATGATTTCTGCCGTGAGCGGTGATTCTCCGTTCAGCATTATCCTCCAACCAGGAGCTCTGCTCCTTCCTTGCATGTCATCAATTAAGCGCCCTAGTGTGCACACTTCCTCCTCCAATGGCACTGCACGACCAGGGTCACGTACTGCAATTTGATCCCACTCTTGCTCTACATCATGTAAGTGTTGCCTGAGTTCTGTTTCCTCTGCATTTGTCACCCTGTCGTCCTCATCAAAAATCTGTCTTGCTGGGGATTGCTCTTCCTCTCTATGAATTTCTCCCCTCAGAGATAAGTTACCTCTCACACCACCAAATCTCCTGGTGGTTTGACTTCTCCTCGTGCTATCGTGACCTGGTGCCACTCCACTACCTCTCACCCTTTCCTCCTGGGTTCCCCTCCGTTCACTCCGTAGCTCATGTAGGATGGTTGTCAGGGTGTCCATCTGCTTTTCCGTCCATTCCATCCGGTCAAACATGGCCTTTTCCCGTGCTTCACTGGCTATCTCCCTCAGCGTCACGGTATAGTTAAACCTCATATCACCCCCTTGTGCACTACTTCCTCTTACCTCCATTGTTTTTCCACTTGCTTTACTCCACTTCTTACTGTCGACAAAAGCTTTTTGATCAGCTCCCCACAAACGGCGTCAAAATGTAGATACGAGATTCTGATTGCCATCTTTCTACGACCAGGATTTATGCTCGAATAACTCCACTACAATCAAGATTTCTACTCGTAAGGCTTCTTCTCCAGAAGTTCTTGCGTACATAGAAGCAAGTCAGAGTACGCCGATTGTTTCCCCGGCGTAAACCCTCCGATGCTCAAGTCAGAAATGAAGATTCTGGGAACGCTAGCCACAAATCTTATGGCTTTTTCTTTAGGCTCAGTTCTTTAGAGATTTCATTATCTCTATTATAATGTCAAAAATTCTAACCATTTTACCTTCGTTGGCTACCTTTTTATAGACCTCTCCTGAATTCAGACTTTCCCTCTATTCGAGCCGGTTATCCTCCCACCTCTCGAAAGTGGATGTTCCACTTCTACAGTCATGCGAGGTTGTATGGCCTTCGTGCCTTGATTCTCGGGTTAGAGAGTACATCTCGTCAACTGTCGTTGACCGAGTCTCCTCGACTCAAGCCTTAGCTGGAATGGCTTTATACTTCTAACAGACGATCGACCTTGTGGATGGTGCATTCATGGACGAGCAGAATATTCCTGCTCCTGCTCCTCTGTTGCCAGATTCTTACAGTATATACTTGCTCACGAGACCCTGCTACCAGATATCTGCTCATCACTGTTGGTCTTCGCCGAAGTACACTCTGCTATCAGGTATTGACTCGTCACGACTGGTCTCGTCGAAGTATATTTTACTACCAAATATCTGCTCGTCACAACTGGTCTCGTCGAAATATACCGCAAACATATACTTTATAGCACTTATGAGAGTTCATTATTACAAAACAATCTTTTTTCTCCCATGGAAATAATTCATTGTCTCAGTGTGGTAAGAGTTCTCTTGGTTTATTGTTTGATTCTCCCCTTTATAATTTCAACAGCCAACACTAGCATTATCACAGATCAAGGTGCTCTTCTTTCCCTGAAAGCTTATATCACTCATAACCCTAACAATTTCTTATCAAGAAATTAGAACACTCGTACCTATGTTTGTGACCGAATGGGGGTCATATTGGAAAGTAGAATCCATTTATTCATTATATTAGGCTGTAAAAATATCTTTCTATATGTATTCCTAAATTACAATAGACTTTGATTGCATAGCTTAATTATAGGGATCCTAGCATAACTATCGGAATTGATGGTCGTGTACAGCAAGTTAGTCATATGTGTGTATATACTCAATCAAATGTCAATGAAAATTATTCAGCCCATTCTACTTTTCTCTCATACTTAGATGACATCAGAGTAAGGACTCGCTGCACTTTAATCTCTCGTGCAACATCTCTCTTTCAGCCATCATGGCCCTTGAGGATATTCTAAAAACCAGTAGTTCTGATCCACAAAAATCAGAGATTTCTACAGATTCCTCCAAGGAATATCTCTCTAATTCCTTCTTCACTCACCGTTCGGATAACCCTAGATTGACTCTCGTCTCCAAACCTTTAAATGGAGATAATTACTTTAGTTGGAAAAGGGCTATGGTTCGAACTTTAAACTCCAAGAACAAGCTTGGATTTGTCAATGGTTCTATCACATTTCCTTCAGAAGAAGTTGATCCTGAAGGCTATGTGACTTGGTCGAGATGCAAAGATATGGTTCATTCCTGGATCGCCAATTCTTGCAATCCAGAAATAGCTGACAGTGTGATTTATTATCCTATTGCTCATGAGGTTTGGGAAGATTTCTATTAGCGTTTCTCTCAAGGCAATGCAACTCGCATCTTCGAGATACAACAAGATATTGCTTCTCTTCGACAAGAGCAACTCTCTGTCTCTACTTACTACACTAAGTTGAAAAGTTTATGCGATGAATTGGCAACACATTCAGACATAGCACAAGCCGATCGATAGAAATTGATGCAGTTTCTAATGGGTCTAAATGAAACTTATAGCGCAATTCGAGGTCAAAATCCTGCTCATGAATCCTTTGCCTTCTATTTGCCAAGCCTACTCTTTAATCTCCCAAGAAGAGAAACAGTGTCTCCTTAGTTCAGCGCATACAAACACCGATTCAAGCAGCAGCGCTATCGCCATGGTTGTACGCAGCAAACCGATTCCTTTGGCAATAAGAAGAACTGAACAACCTCGCTCTCATGGGTTCCCAAATTCTTGCAATCGAACATACTCTCAGGCGTCGGAACTTGCAGGACCTTAAGATGGAGATTGACGTCGATCTGGCTCTGGGAGAGGTAGGCCTTTGTGTGACCAATGTGGAAATTTCGGCCATTGGATCCAAAAATGTTATAAGCTGCATGGATACCCACCAGGCCATCCTAAAGCTAAAATGAACTCAGGCCAAAATTCAAATTGGCATAAAGGTATTGTTGTGGCTAATCAAGTTGGAGAGGGGTCAAACACAAATGATGGCTCACTTACAATATCTGATGCTCAACTCAAGCAACTTTTTTCACTCCTGAATAATCAAAATGAAGGTTTTCACTCAAAGCAAATGCGCTAACAAAGCCAGGTTTGTTTAAGATTGCTTCCCGAAATTGGATTATTGATAGTGGGGTGACAGACCATATTACTTTATCATCTAATTTATTGCATAAAGATAACAATTGCTCGTTACCGCCCGTGTTGTTGCCTAGTGGAGAAAGGGCAAATATTGTTGCAAAAGGGTCTTTACCTCTCAATTCCGTCTATTATCTATATGATGTGTTATCTATGCCTACATTTAAAGTTGATTTGTTGTCAGTTAGTCGTTTAACAAGAGGTTTGGGTTATTCAGTGACGTTTTTCCCTTTTTAGTGTATTTTGCAGGATCTAGCTGAAGAGGACGATTGGTTTGGGTAAACAACAAGATGGGCTATATTTTTTGGTGACATTAGCGATGAAGCAATCTGTGACAAAACCTTTCTCACTAAAAAACTGACCAGCCTGTAATCGCACCATCTCATCCACCGACCTCTAGCATAATCGCTTAGGCCATGTATCAGCTTCTCGTTTAAGTTTTATTGTCAAGAATTTTTGAATTTTTCTATTGATTCCAATAATGCTTGCCTCGTATGTTCGTTGGGTAAGCAAAGTCGTTTTCCTTTCAATAACAGTGTTATTTCTTCTACAAAATCTTTTGAAATGATTCATTGTTAAGGGTCGTTATCAACTCCCTTCCCTTACCGGAGCTTATTATTTCCTCACTATTGTTGATGATTATACTCGTTTCACATAGAATTTTTTTATGCGACATAAAAACGAAGCATAATTTCTTTTAAAACGCTTCTTCAGCTATGTTTCCACTCAATTTAGCCGTCGCAATAAAAGATTTCAAAGTGACAATGGTGGAGAATTTATCTCACTCCGATCTTTCTTTCAAGATCATGGTGTTATGGAATGCAAACATCGCCATATTTTATAAGTAGCCCGAGCATTAAAGTTCCATGCACTATCAACTCAATTTTGTGGCGAATGTGCACTCACCGCTGTACACATCATCAATAAGTTACCTTCTCCGGTTATTTCTTACAAAACTCCTTATGAACTTCTCTATTCAAAACCGCCTTCATTTTCCTATCCTTGTGTTTTTGGGTGTTTTGCCTATTCCACTAATGTTTACACTTCTCACAAATTTGACTCTTGTGCCATACCATCCATATTCATCGGTTATCCCATCACTCAAAAGGGCTACAAATTATTTAATTTATCAACTAAAAAAAATTTAGAAGCCGGGATGTAAAATTCCACAAAACCATTTTTCCTTGCTCATCCGTCCAACCCAAATTTTATCTTCCCTTGACAGCCCATCAATCAAGCCCAATTCCTTTAATTACTTCCTCTATTGACTCATCATTTAACTTCAAGGTAATTCCACCAAGCCCCATTCTCTCATCCCAACTCTCTCCCAATTCTCCCAATCAAATTTCCTCTCCTCCTCCCGTGGTAGGACCACTATCTTCCCCTACTCAGGCCGTCCTTCGCACTTATTCCCGCCGTCCTAAACCTGTTGCCCCCTAATCTCAACTGACCCACCTTCTTCGATCCCTGCCACCCAATTAAACTTCTCCGATCTATTTTCTCCAGCCCCACAGTCCTCGTCTCCTCCACTCCCTGAACCCACTGCATCATAAGCACCTGAACCCGCACCTGAACTTCATTGCTCCAGCTGCAATACCGGTCCACTGATCAAGCTCAACGACTACGTCTGCTCGCATGTTTACTCAGACCAATCGGCCTCCTTAATTCCAAGTCCGACTAAAAGTACATGATATCCACTAGCTAATTATATTTCATATCACCCGTATAAGCTTGTTTATCAGTCCTTTATTGCTTAAATCATTAATCTCACAGAACCTAAATCTTATTTAGAGGTTGCCATTCTCCCTAAGTGGCAAGCAGCAATGCGTTTCGAATTGCAGGCATTGTAGGAAAATGGTACTTGGTCTCTTACCCCTCTTCCAGCTGGTAAAACTCCAATTGGTTGTCGTTGGGTTTACAAGATAAAATATAAGCCTGATGGATCTATTGAATGGTATAAGGCGCGGCTTGTAGCCAAGGGTTTCACTCAATTGAAGGGAGTTGACTACCAGGATACTTTTTCTCTGACAGCGAAAATAATTATGCTAATTGCTTGTTGGTGTTAGCTACTGCCCGTGGTTGGTCTCTTCATCAACTCGATGTCAATAATGCCTTCCTTCATGGTGACCTCCAAGAAGAAATCTACATGTCTCTACAGCCAGGGCTTCAGCGACAGGGGGAGGAACACTTGGTTTGTCGCCTCCACAAGTCATTATATGGGTTGAAACAGGCCTCTCATCAATGGTTTGCTAAATTCTCTGAGACCATACGTTCAGTCAGATATGTACAATCAAAAGCTGACCACTCTCTGTTCACCAGGAAGCAAGGCAAGTCCTTTACTGCCCTTTTGATATATGTTGACGACATTTTAATCACTGGCAATGATCCTGTGAGTATAGCTGATATCAAAAAAATCTTGCATAACCAATTTCATTTTAGAGATCTAGGAGACTTAAAGTATTTCCTTGGTATTGAGATTTCTGCATGTAGGAAAGGCATTTTTATTTCTCAGAGAAAGCATGCATTGGAAATTATTAAAGATGCAGGGTTATTAGGGCAGCTCCCATTAATACTCATATGGAACGTAGCTTAAAGTTGTTTGATAAAAGTGAGCCACTCAAAGACCCATGGCGATATAGGTGATTAGTTAGAAGATTAATATATCTCACAGTTTCAAGGCCGGATATCACGTAGTCTGTCCAAATATTGAGCAGATTTATGCATCAAGCCCGAAAGGATCATTGGGAGGCAGCCTTACGGGTTGTGCGCTATTTAAAATCTACTTCTAGCCAAGGCCTTTTCTTCTCCTCAATTAGTGATCTTCGGTTGCGAGCATACTGTGACTCGGATTGGGCAGGATGCCCCCTTACAAGAAGATCTACTACAGGGTATTGTGTATTCTTGGGCCCTTCGTTGATTTTGTGGAGATCAAAGCGCCAGAAAATCGTCTCCTTTTCCTCAGCCGAAGCAAAGTCTCCTGCGATGACTAGAGCTTGTTGTGAATTGACATGGCTTTGTTACTTAGAGATTTGGGGATTTTACATCTAGAGGCTGCATTGTTAAATTATGACAATAAGAATGCATTACATATAGCAGCTAATCCAGTTTTTCATGAACTCACAAGGCACATAGAGATGGATTGTCATTATATAAGAGACAAGATACAAGAAGGTTGTGTGATAACAAGATTTGTGAGTTCCGCGAATCAGCTTGCTGATATGCTGACCAAAGCTTTGGGAAAAGATGTTTTCATGCCTATGGTTCGCAAGTTAAGAGTGCTAGACATTCACTCTCCAACGTGAGGGGTCATATTGGAAAGTAGAATCCATTTATTCATTATATTGAGTTTTAAATATATCTTTCTATATGTATTCCTAAATTACAGTAGACTTTGATCGCATAGCTTAATTACAGGGATCCTAGCATAACTATAGGAATTGATAGTCGTGCATAGCAAGTCAGTCATATGTGTATATATATTCAATCAAATGTCAATGAAAATTATTCTGCCCATTCTACTTTTCTCTCATACTTACAAAATTAGGTGATAATTAAGAAACATGAAACTATAAAAATATAAGTTCTTCTATTTATTCCTAAGTTCTTCTATTTATTCCATTCTTTCTTCTTCTTCTTCTTCTTCTTCTTCTTCTTCTTCTTATTAGTTGTATACGTGAAACTGTTGATTATTATTTAAATGATAATGAAACCGTCATATATCATTTCTAAAACATAAAACCTTATATAGTCAATAGCATTCAATAAAAATCTATCAATAAATGATAATATAATATAATTATAGTGTCATGTATTTTATGTGAATATTTTAAAATTGTATAGCATTTTAAGAAAAAAAAAAGGATAAAAGTTTTGGATAGGGATGGAAAACCTCACCAACGAAACTTTAGTCTTTGCTTTCAATTATTATTTGAACTACGCAAAATACCGTCAAGGTCAGTTAAGCTGAGGTCTGTATTATAAGTTGAATGTGACCTAGTTGAAACAATTTTTGAGCTACTTCTTTGGTAATAACCAACTTCCCTTCTATAATCATCAACGCATCTTCTTTACAAGGTCTTGATTTCAATGCAAAATACTATCTAGTGAACTCCCCAAAAGTATTGGCAGTAATCTTCCTTTTTTGGAATTTCTTTATTTGTCCAAAAACAGGTTTCATTGCAAATACCATCTACTTTATCAACGTGCATGTCTGCTAACTTTAATATTATCATCCAATTATTTCTTGGGAGACATATCAAAAGATATATACAACTTGATTAGCAAAGCTTTAGGGAGTTAAATCTTCGATATAACAATTATCGGAGTTTAAATTGATGAAATTTAATTAAAGATGTTTCACTCATATTCAGCTACCTAATTCTTAAACAATAATTGTTATTATACTCTTCGAGCAATAAATTCCTTTCATGTTATAAGATGGACATTAAATCCCTGATTATATTGAAAAATTTATCAATCTAGTCATTTTTATAAATTTATTATCAACATTAGCCATGTAATAGAATTTCTTAACATAATAGACAGTAGACACATGCACGTATTTGGGACCAAATTATCCTTAAAACAATCAAATCAAATTCCTCATATCCGACCTATGTATTTACAGGTCGACCAATTGTATAATCAATCTAGGGATGGTTACAATTGAGAATTTATAGAGTGCTCAATATTGAGCATAGCTTCTATTAAGGGATTAAATATGTTTGTGCCGACGTAGTGAATAATGAAATCTAGGATACATATTGAACAAGTTATCTAAACCTCTTGTAATAATTGCAATTGAGATTGTAGCTATCTAAAGCTCCAGTTTATGTCGCCCATGGGTCACACGTTGCATTTGCTCATATGATACTACCCAAAGACCCTATTCTCACGACTCTATTTACCTTGTGATCCCATTACATGCGAGTAGAAGATGTTAGATTTAGGCGCCCATGATGGGCTGACTATATGTAAAGTGAGAGATGGCTTAAAATTGTAGAACTTATTGAGAATTCATAAGACGTAACTTATTGTTTTATTTAAATCCTGACGGCATGAGATCTAGCCTATTCAAATGACTTTGTTAAGTTTATTTCAATTAAAACACACTAATTGTAATATAAAGACATTACATGGTTGAGTGAAAATATGTAAAATAAAAATTCGAATTATGCAAAAGAGAGTGTAGGAGAGAAAATCAGAAAGTGTATTCTTACTTTGTAAACTGAGATTTGTTGAAAAGTCAAGCATGCAAATTGAATAATTGTATGAGACAGTTAGCATTCATTGCATGATAAAGTTGGCATGGATTACCAAATTTGTCAATTTGGCCAATTAAAGTCAAATTAAAGCGTGTAGTAGATGAGCAATACTTCTTATAAATAGAAGGGTCATTGTTCATTTGTTTTCATTCCAATTTTGAGAGCAAGTAAGTGAAACAATTAGAGAATTTTGAGAGAGCTTCTACTTGAGTGCTAAGAAGATTTAATTGGGTATATTGGAGTTGTGGGTTTTGAGAGCTTTTTCCACTTTTCTAAATTCTTATTTTATTAGTAAAATTACCTTCTAATCTTTGTCCATAGAAGTAGGCATTATGCCGAACCAAAAATTATTTTATTATATTTTCTTTGCATTTGTTTGTCATATTATATTCCTCCAAAAGTCACATGAGTCACCAAAATATTAGTAATTGCTCAACCCACACTTCCTCAACAAGATGATCTTTCAACTTTGTAATTATCCTTGGATGACCTCATGACAATATGTCCGTGAAGGTTCCTAACAATCATTCTTAAATCTTTAAGAATGGAAGGGATCTGTTCTCGGAGTTGGAGGACACATTGTGATTTGTTCTTGCAGATTCATTGCGACCCGATTGCTGAATTGTGACTATTTATATCCGCATCAACCAACATATGTTTGGTTTTAGTTCATAAAATAAATTTACATGATTGATTTTAAAATCAAAATATACTAAATCGAGTTGTAATAATCACATTCATAATTGCCTAGAGTCTTGTCTTCATTCTCAAATTTGTATTGATAGTCACGTTTTACATATATGGTAGAGACAGTTATATTTTCACTTGTAGTGAAAGCAAAAATCGAAGTGCAGTGAAACTGAGAGTTTTAATACACAACGTTGCACGAATAGTATTGCTTTAACAATAAGCGAAAGTTCCAATGAAAGCAGAAGTTCATCAAATCTACCAAGAGGAAGTTTCCTCGCCCATGTGAAGGATAAACGCCTAAAAATGTAAGGAGAAGTTTCAATAATGAGCAAATCGCCTGCGTAAGGCAATCCGTACCCCAAGGTATTGAGTAATCTGTCTGGGTAAGCAAGAAGCCAATAAGTGAAAGGTCAGGGACACTTGTGCAAGCATCAATTAACATGAACTTAAATCGCCATATAATGGCAAGTGTCTCAAAAGTAATTTAAACATCATTCAAATCAACAAAAGTCATTATAAACTCTAACCTTTTGGTAAAAAATTGAATGAAAAATAACTCAAATAAATGTTATTTAATTTACACTTCTCACTCTCCATTTTTTCTCTCCAAAAATTTTGGTTGCTGACTTGACCGTCAATGGCTCTCACTGGTAGCACACACCTCTGACTTTTCATTTGCATATTGTAGAATATTCATCGGTAAAAGTGGACCTTCCGAAAGCTTGAGGATGAGGAGCCCAACATAGATGCTGAGGAAGAGAAACTCGTCCTAATCCTACCAATAACACTTAACAAAGATGAATTAGTAAATTGTAAAAAAAAAATGATATTATTTTAAATTTAATTGTATAAGTGAATTTTGGCAAATTAATTCTAGGCCTAGCGGAGAAAGATCAATTATAAACTAAGAAGAGGAGTTCGTCTTAGTCCGAACTTATGGAAAGGAATATCAATATACACAAGATTTTGTACTTCACCATTAGGACGAAATTCTGAACCGCCGGCAGCCACAATGTGGGCTACTTCTCCTGATAATAATAATAATGATAATAATAATAATAATAATGAGCAGTGCTAGAGCTAGACATGATAAAATTTTATTTTAATATTTATTAACATTCATAAAATAAATAGTGGGAGAATGTAATTATTTCCACTTAAAACTTGTAAATTTTTTTAATTGTTTGATGAATTACACATTACACATTACATAGAATCCATTAAAATAAAATTAATTACATTAATTTTTAACTGTTTGATAAATTTTTAAGATATCAATTATTACTCGAAAACAATTAGTTTAGCTTTTGAGCAAATCATATCTTTACAACAAATTATCCTTTTCATATAATTTGTCAAGTCTATTTACTTCTCAGTTCAACCCTAGCCAGTTGTTGCACTCGTTCGTTCATTAAAAAAATGTGGTGGCACATCTTCATAAGCAAGGCTTATCCTGTTACCTCTTAGACCCAGACTGTTTGCAAACCCAAATGGAAACACGAGCAAAATTAATTTGTTCATTATTCAAGTCAAACACGCTAGCAAAAAATTCAGGGATATGGGCCACCATCAATATGGATATAGATAGATAAATATAATAAGTAACGGTAATTAAAAGATGTCGGTTGCTACATTACCGCACAAAAATAATCATTTATGCTAAGACAAATAGGGCCACATCACGTGTATGGATATGTCCCCATTCAGATCATATTGTTATTTATAAATTATTATTAATTTATTAATAGCATTTGCCTGATCCTAATGCTATGCCTTCAACTTTGGGATAATCACAAATATAAATGTTGCGTCCCCCTTGGTGGGTGTATTGTTTCAATCAGCACAAAAAGGCAAATAGACAATATTCATCACTTCTCAGTACGTAATTCAAATTTCACAAACACTAAATTATAATTAAGCTCATCGATTTGTTGCAATTGTTGTGGCCGATCGAAATGACAAACAATAAATGCCCAAAGTCATCTGATAGCCATATTCAGCTACTATAATATATGAGTGCCGGAAAATATAATCACTTACACCGCATTGCGTATTTTTTTTTTAAAATTGTTTAATTCAGATAATGGATATATTTTACATTGATCCTAAATTAAAGGTTAATATAAACACAGTTCATATTGCTTCCCGATTGTAAATTAATATCCATGTGAGCTGTAGTTGACCTGACCTCATATTTAAGGACAATATTCATCGGATGATTCATATGAAAGGTCAAGAAAAAATAAACAACAATCAAACTAGAAATGTTAATAAGTAAAAGAACGTGGTTAGTAATGAAATCATGTGCTGAAAACACAAGTACAAATAAAAACAGTTACCAAATTTAATTATCTGAATCAAATTAAGGGAAGAAATAGCAAGGATTTAGATCTGAAATAAAATTTTCTACCATTCCCCCCTCTCTCAGCCAATAAATTAGGGTAAAATGTCAAGAATTGACCTTTTGGTCAATTTTTAGTGCAAAGCCAAAAGAAATCAAGATGTAAAACAATTCTCAATCTCCACACACTAACTTGAGCATTGAAGTGTCTTTTACAGTCATGCATTTAAGCTCAATCAACAAAATTATGATACATTAAATTATGATACATCCGATTGGTGAAGGTTTACGCATCTTCAACCACCAAAAATAGGAAAAACAAATATCATCCAACTTGTATAGTTGATTAGATCAAAAAAAATGTTAAATGATAGAGCATAAAATCAGAGGCAGAATCAAAAAATAATTTATTATCTTATTTGTATCAACATAAAAATCAGTGGTGAATTTAAAAAAATAATTAATGAGGACTAAATTAAATAATAACAAGATATAAAAATGTTTGCAAATAAATTTTTCTACATTTTTTTAACATCAACTCGTAGCATTATCTTATGTTGTAAATTGACATTTTATGCTAATAATAATAAACTTTGTATTATATCGATACGAAGTTTATTTACAAAATGAAAAATGCATTTATAAGAAAACTTATCGGGAGTAAGGTTTACTCTATGAGGGACCGACAAAAGGGGTAGCAACGCATCAGCCTTTGAATACTTTCAACAAAACTTTATTTCTTTTCGTCAAAAGAAATTCCACCAGCTCATGAGAAGATTAAAGATTCTAAATCATATGATTTTATTCCTTTGTAATATTATAATTACTTAATTATTAATTAACCATAATAAACCCCACAATTCAAGCAATTTTAATCTATGCAACACACGTGGAAGGTCGGTTGACGATTAGAAGAAAGTAACATCACATGCATAGGATGTCCCGTGTTTACGTGTACTGGTGGATCCATCTCATTGGTTCTTAAATTTGAAGCCTCTATCTTCGCCGACGCTCCCTCGCATGGGGTAACTTACGAGCCGTCAGATTCTGACACCCTGTTCTGATTTTCAACTTTCACATCACGCGTCCTTGAAGACGCCACATACACGGGCATTTGTCCATTTGTTATCGAACCCTCGTGTTTGTTTGATATTCAATTGTCGTAAACAATTTTTCTAATTCTTTTTAGATTTAAGATTCCTCTTTTATCTGATATTTTATTTTTTTTAAAATGTATGTATGTGATTGTAAGTTAATAAATAAAAATATAATAATTATGTAAATTTTTACCAATATGTGTGTTAAAAGATCTTCTTTCACAGATATGATTAGATAATAAGTGAATCTTTATTCTTACAAAATAAGATATAAAATTTGTAAACTAATTGATATTTTTTATGAAGTGACATTATTTTATTGAAATCATTTTATTATTAATTTTTAAGTATTATTAACTTTTCATATAATTAGAGAATTTATATTGATATTGAGACATGATAAGTGCATCAATGACTTTTGAGAATAATATTTATCAACACTTCTCATTAAAAATAATTAAATATGACAAATAAAAATAGATCATAATTAAATAAATTTAAAAGAAATATGAGAACTAACACAACTTAAAATTAAAGGACTAAATGAGTATTCTCTTGTACATATTATTATAAAAGAAAGCAAATCAGATGTTCAAACCAATATATTAATTACAAAATTTTAACTGGCAAGACCAAAAAGATGAATCTAAAGTGTGAATGCGCGTGGCTTAAAAGAAGAAAAGTTATGGATAATCGTTAAAATATTTTTTAAAAAATCAACATTTAATTATTTATATCTAATGTGGGCACAGCCCCAGCCCCCAGCACATGGGAAAATTGCCTTTAGCATCACTAGTGCCATTGGGTGAGCTGTCCTTGTGATTTCATAAGACAAAAGTGAGATTTCACACTTCAATAGAGCTTCGGTCTATCAAATATCCAGCCAATGAAAGGATATAGTAAATGGATTTTTTTTTTAATTTTTCTTTTTCAATTAGTGACATAGATAGTCAGATATTTCCTGTACCTAGTCTAAATTGATTATAACGTAGTTCAAATATTTGGACTAAAAATAATTATTTTTTGTCTTCAAATTTCAATGAAATGTAAATTCTAAATCTCATGAAAAACGATGGATTTAAATATTTAGCTATATGTATATAGTCGAATTACGGCTTCGAAACTAAATATTTTACTCAAATTTTGAAACTATGACACTTATAACTTAAAAATTATTATTGATATTGTTTAATGAAATATTTATCACGATTTTTTCGGGATTAAATTTAATGTGACACAACTCAAATGTTTCAATCTAAAGACCAAATTTACTCTCAAACTAGAAAATAGAACCGTTCTTCACGCGGCTTTGAAAAAAGAACTTAGTATTATCATTTTTTTCTTATTTTACACCTGATGATATTGATAAAAAATATTAATTGATTTTTTTAAGATGAGGCAACCTTATAAAAAAAAACTATTAGCTAACAATACAAATAAAGAAGCAACGCAAGATAAAGAATAAAATGAGAGAATATATTATAGAGTGATTTTATTCAATCCAATTTTATGTATACAAAACAAAAAGATGAGCTCTCCTTTTATAGTTACATAATCACTCCATAAAATTAATAAAAAATTATGGATCATAATTCTTGTGAGATAGTGGGAGTTATAGGGAAGTTAAAGGTTGCTAATGAGAGATAGTGGAGAGACTAAGAGATATATGTTATGAACATCTATATTTATTTTAATAAATTCATAACACTCCCCCTTGGATGTTCATTACAAAGAATATGTCTCATCAAAACCTTTACATAATTGTTATTGTATAATAACAATTAATTAATTATGAGAAGATGAAAAACCAAATCTAAAAGAAAATTTCTCTATTTATTAGATAATAGAGAATATACAAAGATGAGAAATTGTGATGCCACATCACCTCCTCAAGTCCAAACTTTATATATATACTAGGAAATGGAACCGCACTTCGTGCGGCTTTAAAAAAAATTAATATTGTTTTTTTTACTTTATATTTGATGAAATCGATAAAAAAAATATGAATTATTTTTTTTAAAGATGACGTAACCTTATAAAACTAATGTTATTTATGAAATTTAATTATTTTTTGTTAACATTAAAAATATATGTTAATGTGTATAGTTAAGTGTACACAATCTTTTCATCAATAAAAATTATGCTCACACTAATCAACTCTCTATTTTTCTTGGTATTAACAGACTCCCACACCTTACAAAGTCTAACCCTTATTATCCAACTATCTTTATCATTGTTTAACTCATGAAGAAAAGAGTAATCCATAAGCACACAATACTAAAAATTTAAATAAGTCAAAAAATAAAAACACAAGAACATTTCTAAAGAAGATGTTGGTTAAATAATAAAAAAAAATCAAACATAACAAATCTTAAATGCTTAATATTTATTGAGTTTGAAGAAACTAAAAGATACTAAATAAAAAGTTGCATAATTAAATATAAGATTATGACATTAAAATTAGGTCCTAGTGGCATTAGTGAGGAAAGATGAAGAAACCTTCCTTCCTATATTAATTAGTTGATGTATTTTAAACCACTAAAGTTTAGTTGTTGGCTTAATAAAATAAATGAATGTTTCAAAACTTATAATTAATTTATTATTAATGGTTACATATTGTTGAATTTAAATAGAAAGAGGAAGAGGCGTGTAGTTTTTTGTAATCAATTAATTATTTTCTATTTTTAATATTTTATAATGTAATTATTTTTTAATCTCAACCAATAGATTAGATAATAGAAAATATAAAAAGATGAGAGATAATAATGCCACAAATCTTAACTACTTAATATTTATAGAGTTTGAAGAAGCCAAATGGCACTAAACAAAAG